>JAHLJS010000002.1:3885576-4101233 GCA_038502445.1 Eremochloa ophiuroides
GTGGTTTATACAGGTTTTCACGAAGGCTATGGTTTACACAGGATACATTCCCAGTTAATCAACTCACCTAAATCTCCATCTACACTTGCTGTTAGTGTCTTTCACTTGGCTCGAAATACGGTAAGCACATGATCCAAGTGTCAACGACGTCATTTATTTTTACGGGACAATGTATCCCGAAAATTTTTAGAACACATTATATTTAAGTGTACCTAAAAGCTACTTACTGCATGCGCACCCTCTTTTCTCCACGCCTGCACACTCTCCCCAGTCCCCACGCCTGCACACCCTCCCCACGTGCACACATCCGAGCCCGCCCCCCACGCCCTTCCTCTCTCTCTCTCTCTCCCCCTCTCCTCTCCTCCCCTCCCCTCCCCACGGCGGCGGGCCGGCGGCCATGGACGGCATCTGGTCTAGGGTTCCGGCAGCCCCAGGTAGGCCCCCTCTCTCTCCCTCTCTCTCTCTCTCTCCCTCCCTCTTCCCTCCCTAGATCTAGGGTTCCGGCGACCCTTCTTCCCCAACTCCGGCGAGGGGCCCCCCTTCTTCCCCAACTCCTGCAGGATCTAGAAGGGGCCGGCCGGGGGGAGGAGGGTGGGCGGGTCTTTAGGGTTCTGGCGGCGGGGGAGGCGGCCGGGAAGGGTAGGGCGGGGGTGAGTTCGCCGGAGTTGAGGAAGACGGCGGCGACGGCGAGCTAGGTCGTCGGCTTTGGGGAAGAAAGCAACGGGGGTGGGGGGAAGAGGGGGGCCGCGGCCCTAGCTCGTCGGAGCTCCGGCAAGCCCTAGCGGCCGTGGCGAGGCGGTGGCTGGTGGCAGGGACGACTGTGGCCGGTGGCGACAGTGGCGGGGCGGTGGTCGGTGGCTGGTGGGGAGGAGGCGTGCGCGCGCCGACGAGCATGCAGGCGTTAGCAAGGCCCCTTAAGTGTGTGTGTGTGTGGATATATATATATATAAGAGTGTGTGTATAAGTATGAAGTATATTATACTCCCTCCATTCCAAATTGTAAGTCATTCCAAGAATATTGGAGAGTCAAAGCATTTCAAGTTTGACCAAAATTATTGAGAAAAATATAAAAAATTATGACATTAAATAATTGTACTATAAAAATATGTTTGCTGAAGAATCTAATGATACTTAGTTGATATTGTAAATATTATTACCTCATTGTATAAACTTGGTCAAAGTTGAGATGGTTTGACTCTTCAAGATTCTTAGAATGACTTACAATTTGGAATGAAGGGAGTACCTGACAAAACACTAAAACACATTCTCTTTTTTTTTTTTTTGGTCCCTCAGGGCTCAGCTTATTCCACTGCACCTCACTCCCTCGTCCGCATCTCGCTCCCATTAATGCAACGTAGTGCAGTCATGCTTGCTATAATATTGTCACGGGCAGCGGTACACACTTCGTGATCAATCGTTACTTACTCGCGAGCAGCAAGCAAGCAAGCATGGCCACGGGGGGCAAAGTTAATAAACAAACAACACGCAACTATCACGTCCGAGCCCGATCCGGCCGTACCAGTAACCACGTTACTAGCTGCGGGGCTTTGTCCTGGTAATAGCCCTTTTCGAGACACAATGATCCGGTGGGCCACCAGTGGGGGGCTTATGATCAGTATCACCACCAATCCCATTCCCGTCGACAGTGCAAAGCACGAGCCCGGAAAAAGGAGATGTTAGGAATATAAGCATTTTCACGTTAAATTAATCTAAAAAAACATAGTAAATTGGTGGTGATAAATATGTGCATGTGTGTGGTATCATTACTACTCAGTTTAGCAGAAAATACGAAGAACATACTATTCATAGCAAAAAAAGAGATTGAATTTAACCAATTTAAGGATTAGAATGTACCCGGTGGAAGACCCATATACTCAAGGCGTAAACAGTAGCTCTATTCGCACTACTTGACATAGTGCGTTGCTCAAAGTAGTGGACCACAGTCGATGCAGAATGATATTTGCATTGCAGTCGCTCGAACATCTCACCAGAAAATAGATGACTTGAGGAGGAAGACGACGATGATGACGGCGGTCATTGGGAAGAAGACAAAGCAAGTAGTCGCGCAGATGCTACGCTTTTAAAAAACCTGATCGCCCTCACACCCGAGCAAGTGTGCGCAGAGAATCGAAAACAGGAAAACTAAGACGACAGTTCAGCAGTAGGAAGAGAAAAACACTCATTGGTTATATTATATATATATATATATATATATATATATATATATATATATATATTTTCAAACTAGAAGCCTTCATTGATAGTTCTATTAGTATGGCTCTGGAGCTCAAAATAAGTGCTGATTTTAACTGATGCTGATTTATTGTGAGAAGAAACACTGTTCCATGTCTAAAAATAATCGCTAATAAGCTAAAGCCTCCATTAGTGTGTGTGTGTGTATATATATATGTTACTGTTGTACCTTTCCTCTATACTGATAGGTTGAAACAATAAAGCTTATTAGGGAAACACATATATTGTATGTTTGAATTTATTAGAATGTCTCTATATGAATTCCAACATAAGAAGGGACGTAGCGCGTACTACATGGGTGGTCGGCGCATGGTTCCAGTTCCAGCACGAGCACGAGCACGAGCAGCGTCCGGAGATTCGCGGCGCGTCGCGTAGCAGCGTCGGTTCCAGTATGCCGCATAGGATTCCTTCCCTCCCTGGTTGGAGACGACGGCCGTCCGGGCGTTATTGCCACACCGCCCCACGGTGCCAGCGGACGGGGAGGCAGCGCACGTTGCCGCGTCCAGTGGCATGACTGCCTGTGCCTGCCTCGCGCTCTCTCGCTCGCTCGCTGCTGCTGCTGCTGCCTGCCGGTGGTTTGCTCGTGCGTGCATGCAGTCACGCAGAGAGAGAGAGAGAGGGGGCACCACCAACCGCACCTGCCGCGGGCGCACATGGCGGCGTCATTGCCCTTGTCCCGGGTGTAGTGTATCCAATGCGCGATTACGTACGTACCCGCCGATCGATCGGTCGGCCGTGCGCAGCGAGGCGCCAGATACGAGATGACAAAGATATCTACCGCGGTACGGCCGGCGCCTCTCTCTGCTCGCAGATGCGGCGGCAGATGAGCATCCAATTTCCTCTCTGCCTCCCGACACCCCACCGGCAGCGCCGCATGCAGGCCGAAAGCTCGCACACGAAACGATCCAATTACTCGGTGGTTTGACGTTTGATGATTGTGCCAGCCCCATGCTGAACAAATTGTTACTCGAGATTGTAATCCAAACTCTAAGCAGTTAATAAAGCTCTCTTTTCTTCACAAAGAAGAAAAAGAGATATAAAGTTTCTGCAAAAGTTAAGTTTAGTAGGAAAAAATGTAACAGTTTTTTTTTATAAAAAAAAAGACTCCCTGCGTGACAAGAATTTGCTAAAGCTAGGTAGTAGAAAAAAATGCAATAGGCAGATAGAAACGAACAGATATTTTGCTAAAGCTTAGTAGGAAAAATGGAACAAGCAAATAGAAAAAAAAGAGAAAAAACTCATGTCAGAAGTGGGATTTGAACCCACGCCCTCGTTAGAGGACCAGAACTTGAGTCTGGCGCCTTAGACCACTCGGCCATCCTGACCTTTGGTGTCTATGTCTGACTTATATTTAACTTATTTGCTTATTTAGGCTATACTGCACTACGCACGAGTACCTGCATGATGTGAACAACTAATTGGACAAAGCGCATTCGATAGTCTGAGCATCTTTATATGCGGTGCCAGGAACTTCTTTTTTTTTCCAGAGTATAACATAGCGCTTTGTCAATTACAGGACGGAGTTTGACCGGTTCAAAATTTCACGCGTGATCTACACTTTGTTACAGAAGAACTCAATAAGAGGAAAAACAGACATGACCACTCAGCCTGCTCGGCGCCCATGAAACCACAGCAACTGATGGATGATCCTACAGATAAAAATAACATAATTTGTAAGAAACTTATCGCCCACCAAGTAACAGGAAGCAGAATAAAATTCCTGAGTACACAGACTGTAACATCTATGTCTTACCTTCTAATAGTGCCACTATCCCACACTCCCACTGCAACATCTATGTCTTACCTAACTAGTAACTGGTAGTAGAGACATTACTTATAGAAGTTTATAGAAGTCAACACACACCAAAGATCCTGACAATGATCATCCATAAACTTATTGCAGCTCTTAATGCTAAGAATACTAGTTTGTCTTGTTATTGAAACAGTCTAGGTCAACATATGGAACAATAAATGCATTTTAGTGACCTTGCAAGTTCAGATTTCAGGCATCACATAGCAAGATATTCAATTACCTAAACAAGCTCAATGTACGCCATAGGTGCATTATCTCCCCGCCTCGGAAATGTCGGGATGATCCTTGTATAACCACCTTCTCTGTCCCCGTACCTGTCCTGCAACCTCAGCAAACAAAGCATGGACGATATGCTTCTCATAAATAAATGCCAGAGCCTGTCTCCTCTTGTGAAGAGATCCATCCTTTGCCAAAGTGATCATCTTCTCAACATACTTCCTCATTGCCTTTGCCCTTGGCTTTGTAGTCTTTATCCTTCCATGCTTCAGCAGCTGTGTGGTAAGCCCACGCAGCAGTGCTTTCCTCTGATCAGGAGGTCTGTTAAGTTTAGGAACACGTCTCCCGTGCCGCATCGCAACTATCCTTCCACGAGCATCAATACCAAACAACCGATGCTCAAAGCTTGACGTATCTACAGTAGGTTTGACAAAAGCATCGGGTGAGTTTATAGGAAACTTCAAACAGAATGTTCAAACACAATCCTAGTTTTGTCTGGGATGCAATGTGCTCATGAAATTTGAGTGAGAAGGCTGATCTACTGACATCTTAACAAGCCAGACCAAGCTGATACAACCACAACAGGTGTGCAAAAACTACTAGTTAAAATATCAAAGATGTACATATTGTCATGCTACTAGTAGTTAAAACATATACATATTGTCATGCTGAACGGTCAATTAAGCGGCAGCTGTGCGCTATTCGCAAATAAAGAAGTCATCAACTAAAATAACATAATTTCGCTACAAAGCTGCTCACTTTGATTCTCTTGGAGCTTTGTTAAAATATTTCATATCATGGTACAAGCATGACGCATTTTGTGGTGTATATGAATTTATGCACAAACAACTGACACTCCTCTATAAAAAATTATAATTTTTCCCTAACTCGCTACAAACCGTGTCCCATTCCTGTTGGCACCGCATTCATCGGCTACAAAGAGGCAGCACACTACAATCTCAGTAGGTCGAATAAGAAAAGCATTTGGTACGATTCCTTTACCAGCGCCAAGGGAGAGGAGATTCGAGACGGGCGCGAGGCCGGAGAAGGACCCGAGGCAGCCGACCGAGGCCGCCGTAGCCGCCGCCGCGGGCGAGAACGTCGAGCGGAGCCTGCCCGCGGGGGAGGGGCGGAGCGCGGGGAGGGCGGCACGGAAGGACGCCATGCGCCAGGTCGAGGTGGAGATCGCCGGCGACGGCGAGGCCGAGGGGAAGGCCGCCATGGCGGAGGGCCAGAGGAGAGCGGCCGAGCGGAGCGGAGTGGGATTGGCTGGAGATTAGCTGGTCGAAGGGGCGACGCCGCTCGGCTTTGAACCGGATAACGTTTGGCACACTCGTGCTGCGCGGATTGGGTTGCTGCCCGTTGTAATGGGCTTGATGACCGGGCCAAAATGGACTTGATTTTGTAGTGGGCCGCCACCTGACAGCTTGTCCGTGGACCGTGCGTGCTTGTCAATGTCAGCGTTGCAATTGCAATCGCCGGGGCTGTGCTGGCATGGCTGTTCTTCGCATTTTCTTGCAGACATGCTGAAATGCCGACACTTATTCTTACCTACTAATCCAGTGTACTCCGTACTCCTGTTACTACTAAGAAATCACAATTCTGCATAGAAATTCAACTAGCAGCAGTAGGTGTGAAGAGTAGTAGCTGTATCTAGTTCGAAATCGCAGTCATGACACGTGATAAGCGGAAGAAGTCCACTCCGTGGAATCTCACAGGAATCAAGAGTAGCTGTGATGGGTACAAACTGGTCATCTTCCATTCCAAACACTAGATAGATGAATAAAGAATGGAAAAGGCGAACCAAAAAATGCTAAATTATTTGCCCGGTCCCACTCGTCAGCGAGGCAACCACGCTGGACGTCCTGATTTTCCAACTCCACGAGTGGCCATTCCGCGACCCACTCTTTTTGGGTTGGTGCAGGACAACGATATCTGCACCCGTCCTACCACATCCTCCTGGACCCGTCTCTTCTACACCCACCACGGGTATCTGTTTCTGGGCCCCACCTGCCATTGATAGGAGACCACAGTGGACCGGGGCCCATCCAACAGCGCGGGGTTGGTGAGGTCAGATCTCCGTATAAACCCACCCGCACCCACTTCTCCTACCTGCGCTCGCACAGCCCCCTGCCCCTCCCTCCGCTCCTCGTCTCGGCTCGCCATTAGAGCGCGCTCGCCAAGGCTCGTGGTGAGGTTCTCGAGATGAAGGTGATCGAGAAGATTCGGGAGGCGGAGGCGAATGGCCGGACGGTGTTCTCGTTCGAGTACTTCCCTCCCAAGACGGAGGAGGGGGTCGAGAACCTGTTCGAGCGGATGGACCGCATGGTGGCGCAGGGCCCCTCCTTCTGCGACATCACCTGGGGCGCCGGGGGATCCACCGCCGACCTTACCCTCGAAATCGCCAACCGCATGCAGAACATGGTACGTGTGGTGCGGTTACTTTGCTTGCGCTCGCTCTACCGCGCGCGTGATCTGATCTGATTTGTTTCGGCACCGGGAAGTGATGTCCTGAGTGTTGGCTTCGGTTCGATCTGCCTGGGCAGGGGGTAATGCGTCTGTGGACGTCCGTGGCGATACGCACTCGTTTTGTTGTGTCGGTAACGGTTTTGGGTAATTAGATTTTGTGGATTGGTTCCGCGCGAGAGGGGAATGTGTTTGATCAATGCCAATGTTTGGGGTTGTGGTTGCCTCTGATTGAGTTCGAGTTAGTGTGGGTGTGGGCTAAAGTCAAAATTCGTGCTCCACAATGGACACCCGGTGGTGATAAATTAACTTTATTTTACCAACTGATGTTCATCCTAATCTTTTTTTTTATACATAATTTAGATTGTTCTTAGTTTATTCACTTTAAAAGTGATGGGTTGTATGATACGGCTATGTTAGGATGGCAGCGTGGGTGTGAAATGATGGCTTTTAAGCACTCTGGATTGATGCATTTCATGTTATTTATTCAGTTAGTTCTGTGATTCTGTCATGTGTACCGTGAGTGCTGATAATTGCTAAGAGGAAACTGTGAGTGCTGATCATTGCTAAGAGGAAGTTTATGCCTAATGCACAGAGCAGTTTCTGGGAACATGCCATTTTGATCCTTCTGGAATGTGGTGTGTAGAATCCATGTGCTCCAACTCCAATTTGTGATTTCCAATAGTAGTAGTGTGGGAGGTGGGTGATACATCAGAGAGCAAGGTCTTGGTGGATTGAAGCTGAAGCTCATTCGCTTAGTTTTTGTGATGGATTATCAGAGGATGAGTTCCGATGACACTTACTGGGTTAGATTGCAAGTATGTGACACTACTGGTGGTGGGCATTGGTTCGAATGATGGGTTTGTGGAGTCAGTGTTTCCTTGAGTACAGTTCTGTCGATTACATGCATAGTTCTGATCATTGCCATGCCAAATTTGCCCGCTGCATATCTGGCCTGAATATTGGATTGAGATGTATAATCTTGTTTGGATCTGCTCATCCAGCTTTAAGGATATCATGTTCTGAACTGCTTCAGTTTTATCAAACTAATTTATTTCTTATAATTCCTCTGCGTCTTTGATGTATTCCTTGCACCGCATGCATTGAATGCTTATAATATTTTGTACTGGTTCTGTTTTGTAGGTGTGTGTGGAATCTATGATGCACCTGACATGTACAAACATGCCAGTAGAGAAGATTGACCATGCATTGGACACCATCAAATCCAATGGGATTCAAAATGTTTTGGCCCTCAGAGGAGATCCTCCACATGGGCAAGACAAATTTGTGCAAGCTGAAGGCGGATTTGCTTGTGCGCTTGATTTGGTAAGATTGCATTAAAGGCAACATAAATCGTTAAGTACATTGGCATGGCATGGGCATGATGACTAGTTTATTGTTGCTGCCACGGCTGTTATATTTTTGAAACTAGATCAACCCATCTGAATCCTCAAAGAAACCACCTCGCACTCAAACTGTCTTTATGTCTTTTACTTGCAGGTGCAGCATATTAGAGCCAAGTATGGTGATTATTTTGGCATAACTGTAGCTGGTTATCCAGGTCAGCTAGCCATTACATATCTTTGGAGGGGATGTTTTCAAGCCCCTACCCTGTAAATTGGATGCTTTATCTGAAATACCTTTTCCAAATGTCAGAGGCACACCCTGAAGCGATACAAGGCGAGGAAGGTGCTACATTGGAAGCGTATAGCAATGATCTTGCGTATTTGAAGAGAAAGGTTCTCTTTACTTTCTTGATTTTGTTTATTTTTCCCAATTCAAAATGGTAGCAGAATACATTTTTGTTGGTTCATGAACCAACCAATATGTTGAAAACGAATGTATGATGTTGTAATCATGGCACTTTATATATTTTGTGAAGCATAATATTTTGGTTCATTCTTCTCACTCTGTTATACATTTTCTCTGTAGGTTGATGCTGGTGCTGACCTTATTATCACACAACTTTTCTATGATACCGACATCTTTCTCAAGTTTGTGAATGATTGCCGCCAAATTGGTATTACTTGTCCCATTGTTCCTGGCATAATGCCAATAAATAACTACAAAGGCTTCCTGCGCATGACTGGGTTCTGCAAAACTAAGGTAAGATCTGTTGCTGGCAGTTCCATCATTAGTAATTGTTTGTGGACCATTCTATTATCAATTTGGCATGGACTTATGCTGCCATGCATATATTAGCTTTTCACTTGGCTAATTTTTTTTATCTCAATACCTGAATTCGAATGGAGAATAGCTTTCCCTCTTGTGTGTGTAGGTAAATTTAGTGCTAACACCATACAATATCTCTCAAGATTAATGAAATCTTTCAAATTCACACCTCCATACTGTTGATTCACAAATAGTTCATTGTACTTTTAATTAAATGCTCTATAAACACCATCTCCTCATAATTTGAACTTTCATGCATGTTAATGGACAAATACTTATGCATTTTTTCCCAAATGTTTTGAGTTCTCACTAAAATAATCGACTTGATTGTCTAACAGATACCTTCTGAGATCACTGCTGCACTGGATCCTATTAAAGACAATGAGGAGGCTGTTAAAAATTATGGAATCCACCTTGGAACCGAGATGTGCAAGAAAATTCTTGCTACTGGCATTAAGACTTTGCACCTTTACACACTAAACATGGACAAGCCTGCTCTAGGAATTTTGATGGTACTTTCCATGTCTGAATTTCATTTTTTGTTCCAACCTTTTACTAACAACTATTTTGTCCCACCAGAATCTTGGATTAATTGAGGAGTCCAAGGTTTCAAGGCCATTACCTTGGAGGCCGGCAACTAATGTTTTCCGTGTTAAAGAGGATGTTCGACCTATATTCTGGTAGTGTATTGGAGTTCTTTTAAGTTAAGATGCTTGAGGTCTTTGTGACATGCTAATCCAGTCTATTGAATATTAATGATTGTGCAGGGCCAACAGACCAAAGAGCTATCTTAAAAGGACATTAGGTTGGGATCAGTATCCCCATGGACGGTGGGGTGATTCTCGAAACCCATCATATGGAGCACTTACTGACCACCAGGTAATTTCAGTATCTCTGTTCCGGTCTACCCCTTTTTTTTTTTTGGGTGTCTACTGCAATGTTTTAACATCACGTGTGCAGTATGGAATATTTTTGTATCATTCTCCGGCCTCAGGGTGATACAAATTATACATCTTTAAGGGAAAAAGGGTCAATTTAGAACAGACATTTAATATTATTCAGTAATGAAAATATTATCATGGACCCCAAAAGGGTGTTTCAATATACGGTTTTTTCACACTGCCACTGCTACACCTTTATGTAGACTTGATCAACAAATATCTTCTGTGATGACTATTTGTCATAAAATCCTAGTTGTACGTAATTATTTATTCATTTTAAACAGTTCACAAGACCACGTGGACGTGGTAAAAAGCTCCAAGAGGAATGGGCTGTTCCACTGAAATCTGTGGAGGACATTAGTGAGGTAACTGTTAAACTATGTGATACATTATTGGTCTGCACGGCATAGAAGTTGTCATCTTTTAAAGTCTTTGCTAACCCTTCTTAATTCTGATATTCTCTATATCCCAGCGCTTTACAAACTTCTGTCAAGGGAAACTCACAAGCAGCCCATGGTCAGAATTGGACGGTCTTCAACCAGAGACAAAGATTATCGATGACCAGTTGGTGAAGATTAACCAGAAGGGTTTCCTTACCATTAACAGCCAACCTGCTGTAAATGGAGAGAAATCCGACTCGCCTACTGTTGGTAAGTTAATTATATTTTGTTTTATAGTAAGTGGCCCTGGGCGTTGAAATATAAGTGAATTGCCAACTTTCCCTATCAGCCTAAGCTTCTAGGTTACTCAACACTGAGGGCAGTATTTTAAGCGCCTTCCAGTTTATTATAGGGATCCTTGAATGCCAGTACTTAATATTTTAGTGAGTTGAAATCTTAAGTAGGAACTGTAGTGTTGAGTCAACATTCATGGGTATCCTAGCAAATCGAGGATTGGGTTACGTCCAAGCATAGTGCCACATTGTCAGAGAATCTCTGCTGCATATTGCAATTATTGGCTTTCCAGATCATCTGGAAATGTCTAGGTCGTTCATGTCAAATACTTGCTCGAACTAGCATGTGAGCCTTTCTGACCTGTTTATTTATGTCCTGTTTGGCAGGTTGGGGTGGTCCTGGAGGCTACGTTTATCAGAAGGCCTACCTCGAATTCTTCTGCGCAAAAGAGAAGTTGGACCAACTAATTGAGAAGATCAAGGCATTCCCATCTATCACTTACATTGCTGTGAACAAAGATGGAGAATCATTCTCCAATATTGCACCGAACGCTGTGAATGCTGTCACATGGGGTGTTTTCCCTGGCAAGGAGATTATCCAGCCTACGGTTGTTGATCCTGCAAGTTTTATGGTTTGGAAGGATGAAGCATTTGAAATCTGGACACGGGTGTGGGCTTGCTTGTTCCCTGAGGGCGACTCATCTAGGGAGCTACTAGAGAAGGTATGTTCACTGCAAACCTTTAGGATTGAACATAGTTTAGGTCCGTATAATAATGCAGTCAAATGAGCATAATAATGCAATCAAATGAGCTCCATTGTAGCATTTTTTAGGAGATTTGTTCCTACAGTTAACTGATATTTGTGGTCAGTGATATATGCTAGTGAAACCAATCTACACATATTGTTCATCTTTCAGAACTGTATTTTCCAAACAGATTCCTTGCCTGCTTTGCTTTCAGGTTCAGAAGAGTTACTACCTGGTCAGCCTCGTTGACAACGACTACGTCCAGGGGGATCTGTTTGCTGCCTTCAAGATCTGATGATGCTCTTGTGGTCTGTATTGTTGTTGTATGGTTGGATCCAACAATATTCTTGCTTCCCCGACTACAGGTCTGATCGCCGTGAAAGCTTCTGTTCGTTTGAACTGGGGGGGGTGGGGGGGGGGCAGTCGTCTTATTTTTCATGATTTCTTTTGGCTTACTGGAACCATACGAATCAATAAGAAATGAGCTGTGTTCACTTCCATTTCCTCCATTGTGCAAATGACGCAATGTCCAGTTTCAGGAGGTAAAATTCTACCTCTAATACACAGTATGGTGTTGTATCTTAGAAAAGACGTGCTGCTCCTATTGCACTGTATTGTGCTTTTGCTTGGTGGAAATAAAGAATGATCGAAATCTGATGTTCACAAATCACAAGTCTCCCCCTATTTGAATCTAGCCGTTTGTTGCGGAACTTCGTTTAGAAATCTGGTGTCCACAAGCCCCCAATTTGAATTTAGCTGTGTGCTGCATGACTCCCTTTTCCAAAGGAAGTTCTGTCCAATATCCAAGGGTATGAGGTACCACGTGTGTCTAAGCCTGTTGCATTGAGACTTGAGAGGCCACCAGTCTATTACCACGTTGCACGCACGACAGACCGACAGACCTCATCACCCGTTTGCTGTTTATGAGGTACCATGTATGTCTAAGCCTGTTGCATTGAGGCCACCAGTCTATTACCACGTTGCATGCACGTCAGACCTCATCACCCATTTGCTGTTTAATTCACTTCAGACATTGCCACTGGTGTGAATCACGCGGAAAATGGCTTATAACGTTTTTAACTGCCATATTTCTAAATGGTTCGCTGCTGCAATTCAGTGTAGTCACTGCAAGCATGCCAACACAGCACAGGGCAGGGGAGTATGTAAACACGGGCAAAATTTCGTCGGTTCTGTTTGAGAGAAGGTGAAAGTGAACAGCTACACATATATCTACCTTCTGCGTTGAAGGTGAAACTAAAGAATGAGCCGGCCGGCTCCATGTCACGCTACACCGACACCATTAACCCTGCAAACCCCGATCAAGATCAGGTTCAGGTTCCGACTCCTATGCTGTATTTACAGAGTTCGCAACCTTGCAACGCCGTCTTCTCCTGATCCATCCATGGCCCCACGCCTCCATCCATCCATCCTGGCCTCAGCAGCTCAGAAGGGCCCCAACCCGGCGGCTCCGGCGGGCTGGTTCCCCTTGACCCTGGGCGACGCGAAGAGCGAGGAGTAGAAGTCCTCCCCGGGCGGCGGCAGCATGTCGAGGCCGTTGTACATCCCCTGGATGTCGTCGTAGCTGAGGTCCACGAACAGTTCGCTGCTCTTGATGGCGTTGGCGGCGTCGTTTGCGGCGGCGGCGCTGCCGTCGTCCACCTGCTCCTTCTTGGGTACCATCATCATCGCCGCCGCCGGGTCCTGGAACGCCGGGAACGAGTCCAGCTCCGGGAACGGGTCGTTGTCCACGATCTCCGACTCCGGCGTGCGCGTCTCGCCCCACGAGTGCGAGTGCGACTGCGAGTGGGAGGTCGTCACGTCCATCGCCTCCTCCTTGGCCGACGACTCCTTCCCCACCTGCATCTTCTCCCACTCGTTCTTCTTGTTGTACAACCGGCACAGCACCCAGTCATCCAACTGCACGATTCGATCCAAGATAGAACTATCAATCAGTACAAGCTAAATTCGCTCGTTCAATCGAGCAGATCATCTCTTCAATTCAGAGAATTGGGAGGAAGACCCGGGTGGTGGCTTACCCTGAGCGATCCTTTCTTGGCGGCGGCGGCGCGTCCGGCGTCGGCGAGCCTGTACTCGTGCATGATCCAGTCGGTCTTGACCCCGCGCGGCGCCTTCCCGGCGTAGAAGACGAGCGCCTTCTTGATCCCGAGCGTGCGGCCGCGCGGCGCGACGGGCTTGTCGGCGCCGGTGGCCTTCCAGTAGCCGTTGCCGGCGGCGCGGTTGGGGCGGGAGCCGTTGGGGTACTTGCGGTCCCGGGGGGTGAAGAAGTACCACTCCCTGAGGCCGAAGAGCGCGCGCTCGGGGAGGTCCCAGGGGTCGAACTTGTAGAGGTCCACCTCCGCGATGATGGGCACCGGCAGGCGCTGCCCCGCCGCCTTCCGGCACAGGTAGTGCTCCACCAGCTCGTCGTCCGTCGGGTGGAACCGGAACCCCGGCGGCAGGTTCAGCTCCGCCTCCGCGTCCCTCTCCCTCCTCACCGGCACTCCCATGGTTGCTTTGCTGTTGCTGTTGCTGTTGCTGGCGATGAACGACACCGAGCGACGGTCGGTAATAAAAGCGGTGGCGGCTTTGCTTGCCTGCCTTCTTTTGTCCGGCCCGCGGTGTAAAAGAAAGCTCGCTCCGGCGGCGGCGGCGGCGGCGGCGGGGGGCTGCTGCTGGAGCTGGGTGGGTTGGCTCTGCTGTGTGTCCTGTGGGTGTGGATGGATGGTTGTTGAAGGTGAGAACGGCGGGCAGGGGAGGGATATATAGCGGCGGGCGGGGGCGCGGGTGGTCTGGAAGCTTCGGCGGGAGTCAAAGCGAGTCGGCGGCTGCGGGAAAGCGGAGGTGGGTTCGGGAGGGAAAGGGCACGTGTGGGTGTGGCGGTGAGGTGGTGGTGGCTTCGTGGAAGGTGGGGACGCGACGGCCACCTCAGCGGAGGGGATGGGATTGGACTGGACGGGAGGGACCGCGCCGATGGCGTCACGGCCGACCTCAGCTGAATTGGGACTGGTGCCCTTCTGGCTCTTTCGGCTCTTTTTTCAGTCGAAAAGATCAGCTGATTTTACCTGAATCTGATTTGTTATGAAAAGAAATACTATTATAAACCTAAAAAATATATGTACTATTTAGTTGAGAGGGAAAATATTATTTTAGAGTTGAAAAATATATGGTGTCTAGTTGAAGCCAACACAGCCTTTGCCGCCGTGGTTGCTCTCGGGCGGCGTGGTTCTCCTGTAGGCGTGCAGCGGTGCAGCGGCGCAGGACTGCATGGGCAGCAGCAGCACGCACCGCACCGGCCATGGCCATGGGCACGCTAGAAGGGGATCGATTTCCTCTTCCTTTGGAGCGGCGGGTGCATTACTGTATGTGAGAAAATGAATTACACATGTGATTAGTAGGCGGGAGACAGAAAAGAGAAGCGACGTCTACATGCATGCGTTGTCGTCAATGATTGGGAGTGCGGTACTTATCGCCTCCCGTGGGTTGAACTGAATGGGTTTCATTTTATTTTATTCACCATTATTCACGAGCCACAGCCTGTGAACCGGGCGAAGTGGTCCTTTCACCGAGAGGATTCTTTCTCGAGGAGTACAGTAACGTAGTACAAGCGTGGCGCGTGTTCTTTCGCCGAGATGCCGGTAAGCGATGGTGGAGTACCTACCATCCTGTTGACTGTAAAATACTGCACTCTGTAGATACTTCGAGCACGAAAAAGGGCAGATGACACCACCCGCCCACATGATGCATGCATTTCGTCGGAATCGCGAGCACCTATCGGGGTGCGGCCACATGCACGGCGTGGTGGGCATGCATCCAGAAGATTCGCGCGCTGCCTCAGCATCTCTATCTATCCTCTCTCGTCCCGGAGTTCGCCACGCAAAATTTTATTAAATTCAAAAAAGGATAATCCTCGTGCTGTTGCTCCCGGCGGTTAGGCATCCTCTCATCCTCTGCCACGCCCCCGCGTAGTGTACGTGGAGACCAAGCCACCGCGCCGAGCGAGCGAGACACATGCCGGCCGAGACTGACGACGCGCGCGGTAATGATAGGGTAGGGCCATATATGTGTTTTTTTTATTATTATTATCATAGATAGACCTAATACTAATATGGGCACGTGGTGCGCGGGCCTGCCGCGCGTCGACACGAGTCCCGCTCCCGCCCCTGTGACCCCGGCGGCGGGACAGGCAGGCGCCGCGCGCGCAGCGGCGCTGGAGGACGCGTGGCGAGGCCAGCGAGGGGCACGTGGTGGACTCAGCCGCAGCATCGCAGGCGCGCGCAACGTGTCTTGTCTGCTGGGGTGAGAGCGAGGTGCCTGGGGGTGTACGGTACACGAGCCGCCGTGCCGTCGCAGGCGTCGCTGTCAGGTAGTATCAGTGCTGGCGTGCGCGTGTAACGTGTGCCCGTGTGCGTGGGTGCGCGCGGATTGGGACTGCCGCGCTACCACCAGACCGTCACCGCCGTCGTCCGCCGCTGCATCATGTAATTTGTCGGTCTTCCTATCCAATCCGGCAATCCGCGGCGGCCGGCGCGCGGAGATGGTAAGTATAAACGCAAGGGTACGGCGGTGCTCGTCTTGGGCGGTGCGGGTCTGAACGCAAGGGTACGCGAATGTGATGTGGGGCGTGCGTGAGAAATCGTCGTGTCTGAGGAAGATCTATGGACGTTCTTATCCATCCAGATACAGGTCACTGGACCTGTGGACCTCGTGCTAGTACCCCCGCCCCCCGAGATCGAAAGCAACACGTGCTACAGAAGCCCGGTGCTCTGAACCTAGCTGTAGCTGGCTGCCAATCTACTGCCGACTTGCAAAGACGGAACGAGTCCGTCGTCGTTTTCCCGCCGTATTTTAGGCAGCTCACTTCACTGGTACTACATTCCTGGTACGTACTACGGCACTATCACCACGGCGGCTAAAACCGATAACTACTACCCGGCCGTCCCAGGGTCTGTTCTGGTACTCAGCTCTTCGTCCGAAACATTAGTGGATCACCGAACAATAAGCACCCCGGCACCGTACGCCCGCAAGTCAAAAGAGAAGCTCAGCTGACATGTATGGTGATTCCGTGCACTGAACCTGCTCGTAGTTAATTAGCAGCAGTAGTGACATCTTTGCGGCTGCGAGCAGGTCGACAGGCGTTCAGTACTGGTCAATTTGCGGCCGCCGCAGGTTATTAGTTGAGCGTCACGGCATGCAGTGTCACGTAATTGCGCGCGGGGCCGTGGTAGCGGGCGCGCGAGGTCTTGTTCACCACTCCACCAGAGAGGCAGGCACCAGATGTCGGCCGGCCCGCCCTGTCCTGTCCTCCGTGTGTCCGCCGGCGCCGGCGGGCCAAGTGGGTACGTACGTAAAAAGCGTGCGGCTGCCATGGGGACGGGCCACGTCCTCGATCCGGTGGACGACGACTGCCTGTCGGGGAAATATCTCTGGTGATCGCGGACAGGCCAAGCACGGGAGCCGAAAAAGTTCCGGTACATGTGTTGTCAGTGCATGCGCGCGCTTAATTGCGTTCGTGCCTCTAGTTATACGGTTCGTAATCTGAATTGGGTTTCTCTCTATCTAGTCTAGATCAGCATGCAATGCGTGCCAATCAGCTTGCCGTACGTGGGCACCTTCGAAACACACTAACACGTGGTACACGCATTTAGCAGCTAGCATGAATATTTGTTGTTCGATCGATCAACACCCTAGTCCCCAGTGTAGGAGTAGGTCGCCCTATTTGCTGTTCAAATATGTTTAACCAACTATCCTCTTATTGGTATTACCTGTCTATGTGGCACTCAGGTCATCTTTTCTTTTTTGTTATTTTGCAAAAGAAATGTCGCTCAGTTTTCACAACACTCTCATGTTACTATCATGATACATGGAACACTCTGAAAAATAACTATAATAATTTATAATGGGACGCAAATTTTGTAAAGGGTGAAGACTGGAGTGTGTTGCCATATGACTAGACGGTATGAAATTAAGTTGATCCCCCGAGAGAACCACCCATGCGCGCGCTGTGGCGATGCCACCCTTTGTGGCGCTAAAAATAGCAGCCGTACTTGTGGCGAGATTTTGCCACCTGCTTGCTGAACCAAATAACCGTCTTTTAACGTATGGTATGGCTCAACTGAGGCGGGGTAATATTTGTCGGAGAACCAAATAAAAATCCCCTCGCTATGTATAGAGTGGGGTAGTAGAAAGATCCAACAACTACTATTCATACATAATACATAACTGAATTTTTATTATAGAAACCAGGTAATTTCCGACCGTATTCGAGACCGAATTCGTTTAAAGGAGTTTTTATTGGTCCGTATCCGAGTCCGGATATTCAACATCCAATACCATATCCGATTGCTCAAATCGCATATTTATAATGTTGATATCCAATCGTATTCTATCCGATATAACTGATAATATCCATATTCGAATTCGAATCTGAGTAAAAATATGAAAATAAATATAATTCCGTTTTCATCCAAATAGAAACCCAAGAGCAACCACAATGCCTTTATAACATGTAACGACAAAAGCAAGATCATATCAACCACAATGCGTTTTTTACAGCATTGGAAAGGTAAGACTCCCAAGAGCTAGGGAAGGTGTCGCAACAGCTGCATTCAGGAGAGTGCTTCTTGCACCAGGCTGAGCGATCCCAGCCATCCTCTTTGGATATCCCAAGTTGCTACCGAAGCTCGTCAATCAATCCCAAGCGTCATCGAGCTTCGCCTGTAGCTCTGGCTGCTCGAGCATTGACATTGTCCAGTGTCCACCGGCCCGTTCATTTTGTCTCATCAGTAAAAGTACTTCACGTCCATGTATATATCAACATCCGACGCCTCTAAGATTCTACAAGCCAATACAGTAGTCATCCAGACAATAGAATTTTTTAATCGTGGCCAGTTTCAATACCAAGACTCATTTGGCATGAACTCAATTCAACTCCATGTCCCGGTAGGAGTACATCCAAACAGAAATAGAACTCCAGGCAGATTGGACTAGGCAGTAGGGCAGGGGCACATGATCCCAAAAATGGCGTCCCAAACGATGACGAGATCATCGTTGTCACGGTCAAACTCAAACTACAATTTTATTAAAAAAAATTACTACACGACCATGGAACGACAATCCACACCTTGGTAGTCAGCTCTGCTTTGTGAATATTTCAGCCATTCTGCACCTGTAAGGATCGGCTACACTGAAATTTTGGAATTGGCTCATTACAAAATAGTAGTATAAGCTGCGCTACAGCCTACACTCCTTTTGCAAACAATGGAAGCCTCAACATCTGTTTTAACTTTTAAGTAAAACTTGGCTACAAGAACCAAAATGTTACCGACAACCGTCAGCTTCCCGTGCAGCTGCAAAACATCCATGAATTCTTGCAGCGCAAGGAATCTAGGATCTAGTTACATTTCTGTTTAAATATTGTTCCCTTCAACAAACGACACTGAACACACAAGAAAACAGTACAGCCGAGGAAAAAGTGGCTAACATTCAGATCCAGAGCCATCCAACAGAACCCAAATCAACCGTCGCTAGTCATTGTGAAGGCAATGAGAACACAAGACAAGGTGAAGATGATTGTTCCTGCGGCAAAGGCCAGGATAGCTCTCTGCGAGAAGCCCTGCTTCTCCTGGCCGGCTAGCTCCACCTCCTTCAGCAGCCCCCTGATCTTGTCAATGTCACTGTCCTTGGCAGCATGGACTAGCCTGCTCTGGATCTCCTCAAGTTTGGCTAGCCGTCTAGCTCGGTTCAGGTCTCTGGCAGACCAAATGAACCCCGTCATCCTCCAAAGGAGGATTCCAACATAGATTGCAGCAACACAGTCTACGCTGTAGTGGTGCCGCTCACGTACCTCCCTCTGTGCGCTGTGCAGGACAAGGAGCCATATTGCAACAGAGATCCAGCCCCCGTATGCTTCCTGTGAAATAGATAAAACAAAGGTAAGGTCATATGAGTTATAATGAATCCTTTGCACAACATGATGAACCCTTTGTGATATATGGATTAAAACCACAGTATATACCGTCCACGCCATTGCAGTAAGGACAGCAACAAGCATATGTCCACTGTACATAAGGTCATTGCAACCGCCACTAGCTTTCTTCAAAAGATGGTACCATGAAGGCCCCTCTCCAGGAGTTGGTCTCAAAATGTCTACAAGGAAGCTCATACGTCCCCAATCGGGCCTATATTCATCTGGGTAAGCTTGAACAGCAGCTGAAAAAGCATATGTGAATAGTTTAGCCTCCCCTATTGTACATATAAAATTGAGATACCAGCTAGGTTAACCAATTAGGAGCTAGGAAAAATGAACTAACCATATGCCATATCATGTGTTATGACTCTACGAATAGCATTTGAATCAGAAGCATATGGAACATAATATTTCTGAGCCCAAGGATGAGGATGTTGAGGTATTTGATAACGGGCTGCAGCGCACCAAGGTCTTGCAGAAGGAAGAATGGTAGCAATGAAAGTTATTGTCCGAAGCACACGACCAATGGCCATAGTGAACATATATCTTGTGGCTATACCAAGACCAGGAGCTTTGATGCAGTCAAACAAAACTGAGAACCCCAGCATGATAAACAACATCAGATAATGGTGAAGAGTGATCACATGAGCTCTCAGTAGATCAACCACACTCTGAGGGAGCTTCTCATTCAATGATAGAAGCAGCCATTGACCGGTGTCAGGAAGAGGTGCGGCAGTTCTGTTAAAAAACAGTCAAAAGAAAAACCTTCAGGTTATAAGTGATTGTACAGATTTTGTCAAATTCATGTGTGCATTACACGCAGATTAGGAGGTGATTGCCCACAAATAAATTTTTCAGGGAAGGTTTAGTAATGCAAGGAGATATGTTGAAGTTAGCATTTAGTGCTACTCTCTCTTTACTAATGGGAAGGCAACCTCTGCCTGGACCTGGGTGCAGCACAATCCTTTCAGAAGTCGGGTTGTGATAAACAAGATATCACAAATGCGATTGTATTCAGAGGTAAACCATGACCAAACAAACTAAAATCTAAGAAACGTATAAAATCCAAATTGATCCGAAGTTCTTGCATGAATGCATGCTTAGATCATTTGTGTTTATTAGATTTTAAGAATGATGAAGATAAATATGCCTGAAGGAATCTACTGGCCCCAAGCTGAAGTGATGCTTATGCTTTCCTTACCCCCCTAAACTTCTAGATTCTCCTTGATGCTTTACTTGAACCTCAATCTCTAGAAAGCCAATCTCCACTGAATCAGAACAACAAAGACACAACTATTGAACACCTGTGAAGTAAATAGACTAACCTTGATCAAAATGTACTGTAGAAGTATTGTCTTGATAGCAGCATCACAAGGTTAACATTATCAAGCAGTTATCCATATTCCAGGAGTTAATCTATCTAGTCATGATCAGATCCGCGAACTACTTCCTGCTGCAAATAATATGCAATATTTTGAGCGCATGTTATGGTAAACACATGGTTCCCATATTCCTCCTTCCTAATAGGACAAAGAGATTTGTACAGGACATCCCAAATTGCTGCTGTCTTCCTTGGCAGCATAAATCTCAGTCTAGAAGCTTCAATAATTTCGCACACTCGACAGAAACCCCTAATAAACCTCACCCATACAAGGAGGAGGAGAGCACCGTAGGATCACACCATCCTTCCATGAACAACTAACTCCACATTCGTGCGTATTCGCACGACCTACCGCACGGAAACGAAATCTGCAGCTCACAAAAGTCGAAACCTCTCAGAGATCCAGCGCGCCTAAGCCCCCAAAGCAACAAGCATCACTAGGCGAAAGAAGGCCAACGCCACGCCAGACGCGGCCCGGTTCCCGGAGAAGGCAAGACGAGGAGGAGGAAGAAGAGGAGCGACCTGTGCCACTGCAGCCCCATGACGGCGGAGACGAAGCGGACAGAGATGGCCTCGCAGAGGAAGGCGGCGAGCATGAAGGCGATGGATCCCAGGAAGGGCAGCGCGGCGCGCAGCTCCGCGGACCAGTGGCGGTAGAAAGGGGCGCGCGCGGCGGCCGCGAGCGCCAGCGCCGCCCACAGCGCCGGCTGCAGCCGGCCGTGCCACGCCGGCGAGAGGTGCCGCAGGTAGTCCACGCCCACGTACGCCGCTGCCGCGACGCCCAGCCCGCCCAGGCCGAGGAGGCGCCGGGGGGACGCCCGCGGCGGCGGCGGCTTCGGCCTCGGCGCCCGCGCCGGCTTCGCCATGGCCGGAACCGGCTCGACCTCGCCCAGCCCGCGACTCCCCTGCGAGACCGCGAGAGATCGGTATTGGTCACTTCACTTGGTCAGTTGGTGGACTCCTGGTTCCTGGACTGCAGGCAGCGAATTTTTATTTATTCTTAACCCTTTATTTAACAAATTTATTAAAAATTAACGCCATTATTTAAAAAAAAAATACATCTATAAACCATTTGGCCGCACCTCCCGCGATCCCACTGCACCAGGCTGCCAAGATGGATAGCCAGTCGACCGCTAAACTGGATGTGGATGGCCAGCCGAGACTTTAACCTGGCCATGGACTTTGTGCTATTCAGGATGCTTCAGACTGCTTTGCTCCATGTTATTCAGCTCCGCTTCATAAATTTTGTCTAACTCCATGCACGCTACTTTAGGAAAAAAAGTAAAATTATGAGAACACATAAAAGGTGCTAAAAAAATATAGGGTTGGTAGAGCTGCTCCACAGAAAAATTTATGGAGCAGTTTCAAACACCCTCTCAGTTTGACGCGACCCATACCCCTCCTCATGTTGTGCTAACCCCGCCTAGCGCGGCAGAGAGTAATACAGATCTGCGGGCTAGCCTCCCCATTAATTTTCTCCCCATTGTCGTTAACAACTGGCACCCATCTCTGCCATTAGTGTTGATAGGATCTAGATGGTTAGAGAGGCTAAATAACCTATAAAAAATCGTATAAACTTTTACTAGAATAAAGTGGTTAGTATAAAAGGCAACGTTAATAACAACTACTTACTCTAGCTCTAGTTCAAATGCAATCCTATTACGTATGTGTAATAGCTTGGTCCCTAGGTTACTCACTCAAAGAAGCTATTATTACCAAGTAGAGAGATACAACTAATTAAAGCTACTAACAAAAGCAACTAAAGCTAGTTACATCCACACTACTACTAGCTAGTCTACTCAACCAGCAACCACACAAACAAGATGGGGTTTTGTTTCTCCGTGGCATGATCGTGGTGAAGTGCATGGCGAGTACTACTTGGGTTGCATAAAGCAAGACGGAAGCTGTGCAAAGCTAGCACGCAGACGTGACGACCAATCAATTTTTGTTCTTGGTTGGACTGCATGTGAACCGATAATAAATCAAACAGGCTTTGTATCAGACGATCCTGGCCATCCTGTCTAGCACGGGCCGTCTGATTGACGGGTTTCCTGGACCTGATACTGATACTGAAACCAATCAGGGTCTACCTGAACGGCGTTCTCCCCACTGCTGCCTGAGGAAATGATGCACCTAGACGAGCGGTCAACGAGTTCTCCCCAAGTGTCAAGACTTCAAGAGTCAAGTCCTGAAATCCAGTTCACGCCATCTAGATGCAAGCGTGTCGTCAACAATGCAGTCTGGTTAGGCAGCTACATAGGTCCAGCCTGTGCGCTTGAGATTATCAGTTAAAATCTGTTTTTTTCATAGAATAATATGTTTCTCTCACAATAAATCAAAATTAACTTATTTTAGACAGACGAACAACCATATTTAAAATGAGTCAAATGTTTATTAAGTTTGACTAATTTATAGAAAATACTATTTATATTTATGATTTGAACACATATGCAACAAGATATGTACTTAAATTGAGATGCCTCCAAAACTTCAACTAGGCAACAAAAGAAAACTCGTCAAGAAAAAAAAAACTTAAAACTGCATCTTTAATGGTCTCGAGGATGCGCCATTTATAATCAAATCAAATCAAATTATACTGAAAGCATTTCCGAATAAACCTTTAGCTGTCGGCACCGACGTGCTTGCGATCCGCCGTGCGCCCGGCCGGCCAACCGACCGACCGCAGCATTCCATCAGCGCCCGGCACGAGCGCATGAGCAGTGGCTGGCTGTCTTTTTGCGCCTACAGTACGTGCTGCATTACCACTGACCGGGGATTATTATTATTATTATTAAGAAATAACAACTGAAGATCTGCCCTGCCGGGCTGTCTCAGGGCTTTTGTATTGCCCGTGCTCTGACGGCCCCCGATCAGCAAGCTCATTTGCAGCCATCTGTATCTATCACACAGTGTGTGTGTGTGTGTGTGTGCTCTAGGTTTTTTTTTTTGTTTGTTTTTTTTTTGTTTTGTTTTGTGGAAACCGGATCGAAAGCGAGTTGTTTGCAATTCAGTTCATCTCCGAAAATGCAAAAGGAAAGGATCCAAGGAGCAACAGAGTCGCCCAGGACAGGATTGTGAATGCGTCGATCCTTCTTCTTCTTTGCAAGAAAGACGTACAATGGAGATTTTGCGTGCCCGCGGCGCCGTGTGGTCAGGTCAGGGCCGCATCATCCATCGCTCGACATCACGCGGTGTGCGATGACCTGCTGGACCTTGGGCTTGGGACCCCTTCGCTTTGCCTCCTGACTTTTCCTCCTCCTTGCTGGAAAACCGCTTTCCTCGTTCACACACACTCTCCCTCAGAAGCTTTTCAAGGAAATTGGAAATTCGATCCAGCCTCCCATTTCAAAGTTGAAGTCTAAACATCTTATTTTTATTCATCAAACATCTATCAGTGCGTCGATCTGTGACCATAAAATAGCAGCCAAAGAAAAAACTAACATGTACTAAGTACTACTACTAGCTAGTCCATGGCGCTTACAGCAACGGAAATCATCCCAAACGCGTGCTATACGTGTACGCCACGCACCCCAGCGCGGCCGGCGATGATCACGCCGCGTGCTCCATCATGGCCCTGAAGTCGCGGAAGCTGATCCGGCCGTCGCCGTCGGCGTCGTGCGCGGCGATCATCCTGGCGCAGCAGTCGGGGCCGGGCGGCAGCATCCCGAGGCGGCGCAGCACGTTCCAGAGCTCGGTGGCGCCCACGAAGCCGTCCTCGTCGCGGTCGAACACGTAGAAGGCCTCGCGCAGCTCCTGCTCCGTCGCCTCCTTGCGCTCCAGGAGATCCTCCACCGCCGCCGTCGCCGCGCACCCGCCGCACCCGCCCTCCTCCTCCTCGCTCTCGTCGCCGCCGCCGCCGCCGCCGCCGTCGTCCAGGCGCAGGCTCGCCGTCACGGCCGCTACCACGTCCGGCCACGACGACGCCGCGCACCGCTCGCAACAATGCCGCGGGCTATTATTACTCCGACTCCGACTCCGCCGCCGCGGCGGCGGGGGAGGAGGTGCCTCATCAGACACGCCGCCATCGTCGCTCCGGCGGCCGGACAGGAGGCGCACGAGGGCTGCCCGCGACGCGGAGCAGACGCCCCTGCTGACGTTGGCGGCGGGCAGCAGAGGCTGGAGCGCGAGCATGATCAGGAAAGATGACACCGACACGATGAGGCAACCGTGGATGAGCACGTCCGGCACCGGATCCAACATCATGTCCTCCTCTCGACGATCTGCAAAGCTTACCCCTGCGAATCTACGATCGACTTGACGCTGTTGCTGTGGAACGAATATCCTTGGATCGCATTGGTCACCTGTGGCTTTAATTTGGACGACACGACACGTATATATATACGGAGCAGGCCAGGGAGACTTGAACTTGGTCGAGGACGAGGTAGGTGCTGCTGGTGCTGGGCATCTGGGCGGCAAACGTAGAGCAAGTTCCCGGCAAATCCACCAGGAAAAGGAATATACTATGCACCGCAAACTCGCTCGTACAGCTGATTTGTTTGGTTCGGCTTTTCAGACTCCAGAGTCGTACCTGGACGAGGATCCCGTGCAATGGCCACTATCACTACACGTTAGGCAGTGGTGCACAGTGAGGGAAATACTATGAAGCACTGTTAACAACAGTAAAAGTACTGTTCATCACTGTTTACAAAACACTGCTTAGTACTGTAGCATCAAATCTGGTGCGCTGTGAGATCCAGCGGCCACAAACACGTGCAGTCTTAACATGCAGTGGCAGTAGCCACTGCATTTGAGCCGAGTTTTTCCTATCGGTCGGATTGTAAATTGTAATCATCCAATAAATAAATGTACAAGAATTGGGTTGCTCGATTGTAAAGTCGTTGCACTAGCTAACAATAATCTACTAGTACAACGTATCACTCTTTGCTTTAGCACCAAGACAAGAACTGACAAACAGTGTGCAGGCCGGGACGGACGGGAGGCTACGGTAGATCCAACCGGTCGCGCACGGCGTGAAATTTCCAGCAGGAAAGCCGTATGCGCTCCTTCTGCATACGTACATGAGCCGACGCGTTTGGCATTGACGGCGCGCGCGAGTTCAGTTCCGAGTCGTGACAACCTGCCCCAGGTCATTTTCCACTTCGCGTTTGTCAGAGAAATTCTGGAGACAAATATGTTTAGAAGAAAAAACACACACACATCCTAATCCTAGCGTCCCATCGAAATCGTATCGCGTGCGAGTGCGGCATGCGATCGGCGCGCGAATGAAGCCACCCGCATCGATCTGCCTCCTCCCCTCCGGAGTCCGGACTAGGCTTGGAGAAGGCGACTGAGTAGTGTGCTCAGACACATCACAAGATCACTGCTGCCGGGACGACGCAACTGCAGATTAAATATATACTAGGTTGTCTGTCCGTGCGTTGCTATGAGACAGCTAAACTTTTATATAAAAAATACACGGATCGTATAATAAGATAACAATATATGACAAATATGGAATCGCGTGTTAAGATACCATTACGTTTAAAATAAATACCAACGTTAAAGGGTTTCGTCATTAATCATAAAAGGCAAAGTTTGTGAAATGAAGTCATGGGAGTACAACATCATAGGTTCATAAACTCTCTACAACAGAGTCCTTTCCGTGTTGTCGATTGACCATCTTCTTCATCATTCGTGTAGAGTCTCATCTACCAACTTGTACCTTAGGAACAAAAAAGAAATATGGTATTAGTGAAATAATATTTGTATAATTTAAATTGAATGAAAAATGCATTGTATGTCTAATTAATATTTTACTATCTCGTCTATGGCGTTAGAACCTCCTTGTATACGATATTTTTCGTGAAAGTGCCATCCTCCTTTTATACGGTTCAGTTTCGTGTAATTAAGTATCCTAGGTCATATTAAGTCATTGAGATTTAGGTATGAGATGAGTTATGAAATACCTTGTAGAATTGAGTGAACTTGTGTATATGTCAGATGAACTTTCGAGCTGGTGATTAATCTGTAGGAAAACAACGATTTCAGAGAACCTATAACATCGGACTCGAAATCATCAAATCAATAAAAAATTCGGTAATATAAGGATGTTATTATTCAGTTCAATAAAAGTCCATTTGTGCTGGGTATAATTAGTACTTTATGAATAAGAGTTCAAATAGGTGGCTTAGAAACATATATCGTATCTGAATCACTGGAGAAAAATACTGCTAGCACTACATACGGTTGTCTAGTTGGAATGAATATGGTCCATAATCTACAGAGAAGACAAATTGACGTAGCAACGTGAAACTGACCCCTTTGGTAAAGACTGGTGGTATATTTGTTTATATCGGCTGTAGACTGCAACGTACGGGCACCTGCATATTTACAAGGCTACATCAGTTCAGGACAAATCGAAGAAATCAGAATTAAGTTCCTAACAGCATCATTTGTGTGTTGCACTCAGTGCATCATAAATTCAGTGCAATCAGTGATTCAGTTAGTCAGTCAGTGATTCAATCATTCAGTGATTCAGTCATTCAGTGAATCAATCATTCATTCAATCACCGGTGTTAAATATTGCAATTGTCGGACAATGTATCAACGTAAGTACGTAACTGTTGCAAGCATCCTAAGGAAAAAAAAGTGCAGGACTGTGGCGTGTCTGTGGTCCATCATGAACCAAGTCCATAATAAAGGGGTAGACTGTAAAGTGAATTCAGCCATCAATCAGGGCGTGAACTGCCAGTATATATAATTGTATTTCTATTGTATTTCGATTTATATTCCTAAAGGAAAACGACTGTATATTGCATGTGCGTGACCTCATGGTGATGTCAGCAAGCTAACAAAAAGAAGGGAAGAGCGTGCTCTGGGCGGTGCTCTTCGTGCGGTCATGGAGCTGCACAAGTGCGTGCGCGCTGAGAGGAGTCGCAGAGGCTGGCGCACCCGCCTAGCCTTGGGACCCGGAGGTCATCAGCACTGCCGGCGGTGCCATGGGCGTCGATGCGGTTCATGGTTGGGTTTGGGTACGAACGAGTTCAGCCTCGTGCAGTTTTGTCGAGATGAGTGTGTATGCGTGATGCTGTTTCGCAGTAGTCCTAAAACTTCCAATATCAATCATTCAATATAACTTAAATTTACTTAATCCTATTGTGTACATGCGTGTGGATTAAGAAGGTGGAGGAGCAGGAAGGCGCTGGGTACCCGTTTTGTTGTCTTCAACCTCTTGCGGTTCCCCGGCCTTGTGGAGGCGGCGCGACGGCCTTGTTTGCTGTTCCTATGCTTGTGGATACGATTGATTTCTTTTTCTTTCTCCGTGATTGCCACGGATGTTCGGGGTGGCGGACGATGCGCAGGCGAGAGCGAGGGAGCCGGGTCCACAATTACTTGTTTCCTTGTTCGCGATTTCTTTCGTTGGTTTCGTCGCTCAGGGAGAGACGGTATCGCACACATGGCGACGGAGCGACGGACGAAGGCAAATAGCCGTACGAAAATTTATCCACGGTTTGGTCTTATTAGTTGTAAAGATGCAACGCGAGTTTAGCTGGCATTCACAGATCACAACCGAGACGCCGGTGATTCTGGTGGTATAGCCTGCAGCAATGCAATGCACTGCAAACTTGGAATCCATGCATGCGCTGGCAAATAATACTGCTCGTTATCCATACAGGCATGTCGTTTTCGTTATCTCCACTGGCAGAGGAAATTATCAGGTAACTTTCTCCGATCCCGTTGGAAAAAAAAAAGAAGATCGAGTCGCCGTTTACTACTAGCTTTAGCTTGTATTATCTACAAGTCGCTATCTCTAAATCCTACGGCTTAATCGAGGTGCATGGATATATACGGACTTGACCCGTTGACCGTCCTTCTGCTGTACTATGGGTGTGTTTAGTTCATAAAAAAATTTCTCTTTCCCATCACATCGATTGTACTTTCTATTTGCATGAAACACTAAATAAAGTAGCAGTTATTGCATGTTTGTATTTTTTGTCTGGCTAGCTCGAAATAAATCTTTTGAGTGTACTTAGGCCATGACTGGATAAAAGTTGTCAAATACAAATGAAAGTGCTACAATGCACTTTTTACCAATTTTTTCCAATCTAGACGCACGCTATGTGTCTCAATAATGACTCAAGGGACTCCCCTCCAGATGATGTAGGCGCTAGTAGTTTATACAGTAGTTTAGATTTATCAGAAAAACAAACACACACTAGCTAGAAGAAGCGAACCGATATCGACGGGCGGTTGGAACCTGCGAATTGGTGGAATCACGGAGAAATTGATGTGGGGATCCCAAATTTCAAATGAACATGATCGAGCTCGTCCTCGTCCTCGTGGAGACGCGCGAATATTAGACGAGGATGATGCATTATTGTTATGTCATTGCATGATGCATGCGATTATCCTTGGCGATTATTAGGCACAGGATGATGCATTGTTGCGTCAAGACTGATGACTCTGGGTCTCGTCAGTGCGTGAAGACCACTCACTGCCTATCTAGGCTGCTTGCACTTGTGTCCCTGCTGGGATGAAACTGCGAAAAACTGCAGCTGCTCTTCCCCTGAAACTGCAGTATGCTCTTTAATTTATTTACTAGGCCTCGCGGCGATGGAGCAGCATCTGCATGCAATATATTACTGGGATTTAGCCAGCGACGACCCCGGTTGACTCGGAGTCTCTAGTCTTGGTCGCCGCAGCACCGAAAGCGCGACGCGTCCCAATATTCCCAAATCCCAAAGTACTAGTCGTTTCAGCCTCAGCTTGCCTCCACGCTGCACGCACGCTAGAGGCTACTTAATCCGTTCAAAACGGTAAGCGGTTTGACTTTTTCAATCCTTAGTTTTGACCGTTCGTCTTATTTTAAAAATTATAAAAAAAATTAAATTTAATTTATTTTTGAAGAACTTGATCATAACAAAAAAAACATATTTTGTATAAATTTTTGAATAAGACAAGTGGTCGAACTTAGTGTAAAAAAGTCAAACGACTTATATAAATTTGAACGGAGGGAGTATACTAGGCTAAACCTACACCGAAGCGCACTCACGCTTACAGAATAAACGTGAATTCAGTCTGAATTCGATAACCATGCTACCGTCACGTGCTGCAGATAAACCATTCGATAAACGTGAAGTTTGGTCCAACTTGATTACTTGAGGCACATTGACTCTTCAAGAAAGTTGAATTTCAAACTTACAATAATTTTAAACGGACGGAGTGAGTGCTACTTTTATTCCAATGGAACATCTCCATGTTCTGATGGGGCCAGTGATCGTGGTTCAGATTCAGATGAATCATACAATGCAAGAAACGAATTTTCTGTAGCGCATTACGGACCAACCAATCCTGCGATCCAGTAACCATCGTACTACTTGACATGCGCTACTCTGTAGTACTACTATTCTGTAGCAAGGGCAATCAAGGTGTGCAACTGCAGCCAATTTGTAACTCAGGAATGTTCAGAGTTCGCATGGCAGTAAGGCCATGGAATAAAGCCAGCAAGGCTGAAATACGATTCTAATGCCAACTCCGAAGATTAAGCAGTGGCGTCTCAGAAATTTGTCATAGATTGCCAAATGCATGTCGCAAACAGTAGGATCATTGTTCGCAACAAAGCATGCTACATGCTACAAAACCAGATATACAGAAGCAATATTTGCTGAAACATGCAAAACCACGAGTGGATCCATATAAATAATGCTGCTTTCAAACAGAGAATGGGGCCAGCCAAACATCAAAACACAATGCTGGAAACTGCAATAATGTCTAAGAAAAATCATTTGGGCTGAGAAAGGGACTGCTGGAAATGAGTATTTACAACGCCAACTCTAAAAAAAAAATTAAAAAAAAAAAAAAACTCACTGCATGGATGAAACAGGCCAGATAACATAACCCGGTACATGAAAGAAGCTTGCTATAATTGATGAACGCAGAAACACTCGCATATCATCAACTGCGAAGAAAGGGAACACCATATAAATGCTGTACAAGGAGTACCAGTGGTCCTTCTCTATCGTCCGTTCTCAGGAGGTACGGTTGTCTTGCTCACTATGCCCTTGCTAAAATAGTCTGCAATGACAGAAAAGCCGTCCTTCGAACCCCTCAATTGCCTGAAAAATAGGTCATGGTCCCTAGCATTTTGTTCTAGCTTCTGCTTTGCCTCCATAACAGATCTATATTCAGGTGCACATTCTGGGCATTCTTTTTCATTGTCACCAAGGCAGCGCAGGTGGAACGAGTGCATGCACATGAAATGGACAGCAGGCAGATCAAGGGTGAAAGTGCACGCACTACACTTGCTCAGTTGGAAAACCTTCGCATTTGTCTTGAGATCTTCTATCTCCCTTTTCATCAGCTCCGTCTCCCCCTGAAAAAAAAAATTGCATTGGTTCACAGCATGTTCGTTATCTCAATTGATGTAGACTCATTCTTATTAAAATTTCAAACAACTGCTCATAAATCAAGCTACCTCTAAGAAAGGTTATGATGTGCACTCTTTTATACACAAGAAATAGAAAAAGATATACTTGTGAGTATGCTTGTTATAGGAACGTCAATTTATATAAATGATCAATTTGCATTACCAATAGGGCATTATTCTATTCAAGTTAAACTCTAGTATTCATAATTGGCAACTTCAAGAATTACCATGGAAACAAAATGTAATCAGATATTCTTATTTCAATGTCATACTGACATGCTCCACAGTGAGAGAACTCCCTGCCTGTCTTGGGAAAGGGGAGTACAAAGACCCTTAGGTAGACAGTAGACACAACTTCCTAGTAGCCTAGAACCCTTGTTCGAGCCTAAGTGGGCAGCATATCAACTGGAAGCTCCACCAAACAAGCTACTTACAATATTTTCCACTAACCGCTCTTGACATGAGAGTAATTAGCTTATTAAAAATGCCAATGTCCTAAAAGTGAAAAAAAAAACTAAAACTATCTTAAATAACATTCACAATAGGTCATGGTATGCAAAAGGCAACTGTCAAAATTCAGTGAAATGGGAAACATGTAACAATACAAACCCTTTTCCTATCAAAGGAAAACCCAGTTAGTGCACAAATATGTTCAGGTGCCTCCATACATGGGTTCATTGCATGTAAAGGAACCTGGTAGTAAACTGAGAATAACTGCTGGATGCTGTGCTACCTCCAGCTGCAATGTCTGGTGATTCACGATCTAGGGGTACAAGTGGGAGAGAGGGGGGGGGGGGGGGGGGGGATCAATTTAAAGACTATATCTGAAACAGTACCATCTCATGACAAGCCTAGTGTAATTTGTTAAACAAACAGCTCAACACCAATTTCCCAAGTACTAATTTTAAACTGAGCCTGCTTTGTACTAGATCTAAAGTATTACTGTTTTCATCTTCTATTTGTCAATGAACCAAACAATGCTAATGGCTACTCCTACAAGAATAGCAATGGGAAATAGATACTGCAATTACTTCAAAAGTTACTAACCTGATACTTATCAATGGATTTTCTATCTTCTTCAATTAGCTTTGATTCTTGTTCAAGTTTGCGAGCAATGTAGTCTTTGACAACTGAGAGTGTCAAGCATGGGTTTTTTGATAGTGTCTGTAGCACAACGATGGGAGGCACAACATCCTCCTTCTCAATGTAGGTCAAGACCTCTTTAACTTCTTTAGAGCAATCTTCCCCGAGCTCCCCAAAATACTTCAATAGGTCACCCCACAGAGAAGGATCCCCTCCTTGAGACGAGTCCCCCAACTTCTTGCAACATGCAATTAAACCTTGGTGATCATGTGCTTGCTTGTAACAACTAATAACCTCTTTGTAAAGTTTTAGTTTCTCATATAGAAAGAGCAACCCATCTTTGAATGCATTAGTATGACAAAGAATGAGAGCAAGATCAACATCATACAAAGGATCTTCCATCTCAGACGTCCAAGCAGACTTGAGTAACGCAAGCCCTTTCCTTCTCCTATCAACAATATTCTTTGCTATTTTAGGATCTTCTTTCCCAAGACTACCTTTTTCCTTTGTTCCTGAACTATAGCCATTAGCAGTTTCTTTACCTTTTGTTTCTTTGATATACTGATTCTCAGATTCATTTTCTTGAGAGAGAGACGGGAAACTCAAATCATTTGAAATATAGAGCTCCAGAAGGGTGTTATGAATTTCTGTTTGCGCAGGTGAGTCCGTTACTGCTTTGATATAATTTTCCAGAAATTGCATCAGATACTGTGGGCTGTGCACAAATATATTCACAAAGTCCATTGGGGATGGTATCATAAGCAAGTGCATACTGTTCGAACCTCTTCTTGTAGAAGGATCTCCAACATCTGTACAGAGCCTTAACAGTATGTCAACTGTTTCAGCAGGTCTATGTTCCACAAGAATTTTCCCATATTCTTTCACAGTAAGACCTGCTTGATTTGCCTCGAGGCCAGATATATATTGTAGTGCCTCGTCATATCTACCAAGATCCTCAAGTAAAATCTTCAAGTACAATTCATGCCTCCCAGCCTTTTTTGCCACAAACATAGCATGTTCATGATATCCAGCTGCGCGGCATACTCTTATGGCAGTTTCTACATCAAACTTGATTTCACCTACCCCATCTTCATCTTTGATGAAATCGTTAAGTTTCTCCACATCTTTCAATTTGGTATAGCAGTTCAACAGAAGGGTTGTGTGGTCTTTGGATGCTAACCCTCGATCATGCAACTTCTCTAAATAATTTGTCAGGTTGTAGATGCGCTTTGCATCAAGGAACTTCTGTATAACATACGATGGTTCAAGATGACCAATAGTGTGAATATACTGGGACATAGCCTCATCATATTCCTGTTTTCCATACAGATGATCACCATACTTCCGCAGCACCTCAGCAGTGGAAGCAGGATCAGCCTGCTGACTTTGTACAAGATTAATTGCAACTGTATAAAGATTTTTCTTGAACAACATATCAAGCTTACTTTCCATGTCTTTCTCTCCAATGCACAGAATCTTTTTGTCCGACATTATGAGAATAATATAACCCCACTCACATACCAAGTGTGAAACATCCCCCACAGGCATGCTATGTGCAATCAACCGATTCTTAAGATCATAAACATTAAGAGTGCTCTTCTGTGTCCTCTGATCTTCAATAATGCAGAGTAAATAGCCTCGAAACCACCCTACAAACTTTTTCTCACCATCAAATGCCCAGCAAGGGCCTCTACCATCGACTTCATAGAAATACACAGCTTCAGGTCTACCAATAATTAAGTCCTGCTTGGTGAACATAAAATATGTAAGGTTTACAGTTCAACGAGATCAATCTGAACACAAAAATGCAAATGTATGAGAGCACCATAGGCCTATGTAATCAAATACATGCTAAAAAAGTTTAATCAGTTCCTCAAAGTAAACCAGCTAAGGCTTTCCAAAAAAAAATATGTATACATCATCTTGCGGACAAACCCACTTGGCCATCATCTGTAATCAATTGGGTAAATATCTGGTCGACCGAGAGTTCCTTCAATAACAGGATAGCAGCTTTGCTGAATAACTATAATAGACTCCAAAACTGTTTGGTAAATGGGCATGCATTACCTAGGGTATCACAGGACATAATTTATGGTAAGAAATTAAACTGCTACAGCATTTTGTACGTTGCAGTTAGAGCTGATAGTTATGCTACCAAACTAGCCATACTGTCCCGTTAACAAAACTTAGTTCAACTTGTGAGCTGCATCCTAAAGCACATAGGTTACCAACAAAATCATGACCTGTATTGCTATAGGATTAAATAAAAAGGAAAATCGATGAGTGTGCTCAAATCCATCCTTACCATACGGTCACTCATTGCTACAGCATTGGTCTGACAACCAATCTGATCAAGTGTTTGTCTCCTTGGTGGTTGAACGTGCAAGCTGAACAAGGTTACAGAGCCAGGAGTTACACAGAAGAGCTGGTGTGCTTGCCCTTCAACTCGGAAACCAAGACCACTAATAGGCAAACTAGTGCGGCCATCTGAAGCAGCCTCAACTTGCAACTTGAAACGTGTAATACGCTCACGTGCAATGTCACCTTTGATGCAATAAATGAAACCATTGTCCAGTCCAATAGCAATCAACAGTATGGGTGGTGCTTCTTCTAGAACCATAAATGATGTAATCTACAAAACACAGAAAAATATGCTAATTATACTAGAATCAGATGTTACCATTCGTTTCATATATATGAATTATTATAACAAAAGATAATATGACATACGCAACATGTGGATATAAAATGAAAAAAGAAAATTACCTTTGCTTGAGGAAACTGATCGGTGAAGACACGCAAAATTTGAACACAGAAAGGAGTTGTTGTACTTGATCCTTCTTCTTGCACTTTATCGAGGTCGAAAACCTTTAGACAGATTGCTGATGACTGAGAAGATGACTGGTCATCGTCTCCAACCGTGACAAGAACATTTCTTTGCTGATCAAACAGGCCAATATAAGTTGTTAATTAGGTTCGTTATGTTGCTGTAGTTATCATAATAAAACTGTACAGTGTGCATAAATGTTTGACACAGCAGTATGGGGCAATACATAGATCTCAATTATGGTACCCCAATTGACCGACCTCTCACCCCCCCCCCCCCCCCCCCCCCCCCCGAGAGTAGGGAATTTGATAGGCCAGAATGATTAAAAAAAATCACTGATCTTAATAGTTGACAAAATCAACTAAAACTCGCATGGCTTGTCATACCTAGCAGATGATTTTCAAGTAGTGAGAAGAAACAAGTGGTTTTTGTTTCTAATAATGCACCCAAGCCAGTGAGTTACGCATGATCCAGTGGTAGGAACCACTAACTAATGTTCTGACGACCAGCAATTGCATAAATTTGCGAGGTGGCCGCGAACGCCGCTGCTTCAGATGCGCAACAAGGGTTCTGGGCGTACCTTGAGCTGCTGGAGGAAGAGGACGGAGGAGGCGTAGGCCTGGAAACCATAGGACAGGCGGAACCCGCGGTCGAGCAGGCCCACGGTGCCGTCGTCGCACCCCACCGCGACACGCCCCCGACCGCCCGAGCAGCAGGTGACGCGGCCCGCGATCTCGGCCGGCACGGCGGCGGCTGACGCCCCTCCGCCGCCGCGCCCGGCCGACTTCTCCTCGAAAAACTCGAACTTGCGCCACTGGTACATGTCGGGCTAACGCGATGCGCCGGATCGGGGCCGGCGCGGCGAGCGGCTTAGACAGGATCGGGCTCGGCGGCCGGCTGCCTGCAGGAGGGAAGGAGGAGGGCCGGAGGGGGCGTCGTGGTACTACCCGGTTGCATATGCGCCTCGCCAGCGGTGCGACACTGCGACCTGAAGTCTGGAGAGGATTTTCTTTTCTTTTTAACTTAAATTTTCTTTAAAAATTAAATAAAAAGATTTCTAACTTTGGTGATGGTTGCTATAGCAGTATGCTTACAAAAAGGTACCCCCTCCATCTTAATTATAATAACACATTTTCCAATAAACGTTGGTTACATTTCTTTATGCTATTTGTACCCGTCACCGGTTTATGGATGAGTGCTATTGGCGTAGTTGGTCTGGCTCTGAACCTACGTGCCTATGACTTCGTTTCCCAAGAAATCCGTGCAGCGGAAGATCCTGAATTTGAGACTTTCTACACCAAAAATATTCTTTTAAATGAGGGTATTCGTGCGTGGATGGCAGCTCAGGATCAGCCTCATGAAAATCTTATATTCCCTGAGGAGGTTCTACCACGTGGAAACGCTCCTTAACGGAACTTTCGCTTTAGCTGGTCGTGACCAAGAAACCACCGGCTTTGCTTGGTGGGCTCGGAATGCCAGACTTATCAATTTGTCCAGTAAACTACTTGGAGCTCATGTAGCCCATGCCGGATTAATCGTATTCTGGGCTGGAGCAATGAACCTATTTGAAGTGGCCCATTTCGTACCAGAAAAGCCCATATATGAACAAGGGTTGATTTTACTTCCGCACTTAGCTACTCTAGTGTCGGTGCTAATTTTGGCGAGGCTAACACCGGCTAGTAAATATGTGTTTTGCGGTTGAGGCTACGGATGGTGTGCAAGGGGGAACACAGGGATTATACTGGTTCAGGCCGAGCGAGCCCTACGTCCAGTGGAGAGGAGAGTCGTGTTGCCTTGCACCGGGGTGCTTGTAGTAGGGGGTTACAAGCTAGGCGAGAGAGGGAAGAGCTCCCAGGTCTCTTGTGAGTGTCTAAGTGTTTGCAAGTCGTTTGCTGTGGGTGAGAACTTAGAACTTCTCCGTCGGTTCGTTCCTTGTTTTCTGTCTGTCGTTCTCTGTTCGTCTCCCTGTCCTCTTTCTAAAGCTGGTCTCTGCCCTCCCTTTTATAGCCGCAAGGGAGAGGCAAAGGCGGCTACGATGCTACCTATTAAAATAGTGAGGAGTTGCCGTTCCCGTTTGACTAGCTTCTGCCTTTTCTCCGTGTCTCCGGGGTATGGGTATGGCTATCTTGGTTCGCGAGTTCCAAGGTAGAAACAGTCGTCTGACCATGTCTTGTCGTCGGCTCTCTGGGTCTTCTGGATATGGCCGTCGTGGTCCGCTCGACTTTGGTGCGTTCACACCTGCCGGCTATCCTTCCGTACGATGTGACAAGAGGGAGAATCACCTTGGGGCGCTGTTTCCCGAGGCTCGGGATCCTGAAGGCGTGCTCGTCCTTTCGTGTGGACGGCGCAGTGGGCGTCTTTCCCGAAACGGGGCGGCGCACCGTGGACCATACCGTGGAGTACAGGTGGTATGGCTGTCAGGGGCGTGCGAAGCACGGTTGCGTTGAGAGTCTCGCCCGACGGGACAGTGCTTGTAAAGTGGTCAGAGAGATCTCTTGTCGTCCAAGATTGCTCCGCTGACATTACCTGTGCCTTGGATGTCTTCGCGAGATTGCGCTCGAGGGGGATAGGGAAGCTCGGGCGAACCGGAGGATTGGGCGCCGAGGACGCCGCTCTCCCGAGGAGGCTCGGGCGAATCGGAGGTTTGGGGAGCCGAGGACGCCGCTCTCCCGAGCTCTCCCGAGGAGGCTCGGGCGAATCGGAGCCTTGGGCGCCCAGGAGGCCGCTTTCCCGAGCTCTCCCGAGGAGGCTCGGGCGAATCGGAGGTTTGGGCGCCGAGGACGCCGCTCTCCCGAGCTCTCCCGAGGAGGCTCGGGCGAATCGGAGACTTGGGCGCCCAGGAGTGCTGCTTTCCCGAGCGCTCGCCCGAGCTCTCCTGGGGAGGCTCGGGCGAATCGGAGATTTGGGGCACCGAGGGTGAGGCTCGCCCGAGCTCTCCCGGGGAGGCTCGGGCGAATCGGAGATTTGGGCGCCGAGGACGCCGCCTCCCGAGCTTTCCCGAGGAGGCTCGGGCGAATCGGAGGTATGGGCGCCGAGGACGCTGCTTTCCCGAGCTCTCCCGAGGAGGCTCGGGCGAATCGGAGACTTGGGCGCCGGGGAGGCCGCTGGCCCGAGCTCTCCCGGGGAGGCTCGGGCGAATCGGAGACTTGGGCGCCGAGGACGCCGCCTCCCGAGCTCTCCCGGGGAGGCTCGGGCGAATCGGAGACTTGGGCGCCGAGGACGCCGCCTCCCGAGCGCTCGCCCGAGCTCTCCCGAGGAGGCTCGGGCGAATCGGAGACTTGGGCGCCGGGGAGGCCGCTTGCCCGAGCTCTCCCGGGGAGGCTCGGGCGAATCGGAGATTTGGGCGCCGAGGACGCCGCCTCCCGAGCTCTCCCGGGGAGGCTCGGGCGAATCGGAGAATTGGGCGCCGAGGACGCCGCTCTCCCGAGCTCTCCCGGGGAGGCTCGGGCGAATCGGAGATTTGGGCGCCGAGGACGCCGCTCTCCCGAGCTCTCCCGGGGAGGCTCGGGCGAATCGGAGAATTGGGCGCCGACGACGCCGCTCTCCCGAGGAGGCTGTCATTAGTGGAATGATGTCGTGGGGCTCTGTAGACGCGGCCTTCGTGGGCTTCCACTGGCCTTACTTGGGCCAGGCCAAGTTGGGAATGAGCTTTTTTGCATGGAAGTTGGGTACCCCTAACTTTGGTAACCGACATCTAGGTTGGGGAGTAGGGCCGGGGGGAGAAGTTCTAGATACTTTTCCTTACTTTGTATCCGGAGTACTTCACTTAATTTCCTCCGCAGTCTTAGGCTTCGGTGGCATTTATCACGTGCTTCTGGGACCCGAGACTCTTGAAGAATCTTTTCCATTCTTTGGTTATGTATGGAAAGATAGAAATAAAATGACTACAATTTTAGGTATTCACTTAATTTTGTTAGGTCTAGGTGCTTTTCTTCTAGTACTAAAGGCTCTTTATTTTGGCGGCGTATATGATACCTGGGCCCCCGGGGGTGGGGGGATGTAAGAAAAATTACCAATTTGACCCTTAGCCCCGGTGTTATATTTGGTTATTTACTAAAATCCCCTTTTGGGGGAGAAGGATGGATTGTTAGTGTGGATGATTTAGAAGATATAATTGGGGGACATGTATGGTTGGGTTCCATTTGTGTACTTGGTGGAATTTGGCATATCTTAACCAAACCCTTTGCATGGGCTCGCAGTGCATTTGTATGGTCTGGCGAAGCTTACTTGTCTTATAGTTTAGGTGCTTTATCTGTTTTTGGTTTTATCGCTTGTTGTTTTGTCTGGTTCAATAATACGGCTTATCCAAGTGAGTTTTACGGGCCCACTAGCCCAGAAGCTTCTCAAGCTCAAGCATTTACTTTTCTAGTTAGAGACCAGCGTCTTGGAGCTAATGTAGGGTCTGCCCAAGGACCGACGAGTTTAAGTAAATATCTAATGCGTTCCCCAACGGGAGAGGTTATTTTTAGAGGGGAAACTATGCATTTTTGGGACCTTCGTGCTCCGTGGTTAGAACCTCTAAGGGGCCCAACGGTTTGGACTTGAGTAGGTTGAAAAAAAGACATTCAACCTTGGCAAGAACGACGTTGAGCAGAATATATGACCCATGCTCCTCTAGACTCTTTAAATTCCGTGGGTGGCGTAGCTACCGAGATCAATGCAGTTAATTATGTCTGTCCTAGAAGTTGGTTAGCGACCTCCCATTTTGTTCTAGGATAGGTAGCGTGCCCGTGCGTTGCTACGGGGCAACTAAAGTTTTATACTAAAAATACACGGATCGTATGATAAGATAATAATATTACGAAACTAAATACCGACGTGTTACCACTACAGACCACATTAAGTCGAAAGTAGCATTTATCTACAAAGAAAAACATGAAAAAGTTAAAACAATTGATTGGACAGTGCATGTACATATTGTCGGATGGTAAACAATGAGCAATTGGACAGTCGCAATTTAGAAATTTAAGAAATAACTAATAAATAACGGTGCACAATGTTAAAAACAATTAATTGGGCAGTTCATTCAAATTGAAACACAACCAACCTAGCACAGGACTGGAGAACTCAAACTAATAACAAAATGAAGCAACACGCCTCTTGGATGTATGACCGGGGCTAGCTGCACCTGGGACCGGCCGGCTGATGGCCACCAATCATTTGAATGCTTAGCTGAAAATAGTGATGATCGGACTTGCAGAACGTCTCGAGGGCATGCACTCTAGCGTGGTTGTGGCGACGTGCCGAGGACCACAGCACGTTGATGACGGCCTGAGGGCATGACTTGTAGTGAGGTTGCAACAGCATCCCCAGAACTGGCAATGAAATTGTGAGATGCAAGCATAGTTTGTTCACTGCGAATTCAGATATGATCAAATCACATTTATATCACAATCATTTACAGTAAACGTAAACCACCCGTAGCATGGAAAAAAAGGAGAGGATAAAGTTCACCTGGTGGCGTCAATTTTGAGCAGGGAAGGCCGAGCGTCTGCAGCATGATCAGGGATGACAGATTCAAAATCCAAGATTAAAACAAACTACATGATACTGAGTTATTTATTGATGAACATTTGCAGATTGACAGAGACCTACATGACCAAATTAGTTTGCATCAGGTACATCAAACTGAACAAATATGAGAAACATATATACAAATCTACTGATAGCTTTGATATGTATATCAATGTACCGTTCGTGAAACCATTTCACTGAATGCACTTGGCAATGAGCTTGACCTGAATGGACGAAAGGCAGAGCCCAGGGGTAGTACCAAAATTTTTTTGATCAGATCAAGCTAGCATGCTTAATCTGGATTGAACAACATTTTTTCTCATCACTGGGTTTCTCAATGAAACATTGTAGACGATTCCACAGAAAACTTCTAGGCTGAGGCATTTCGTTTTTTGTAACTATATGAATTCTTAGAGAATGAAGCACTTTACTGTGCAAGTTCAATCTACAAGTCTAACAAAACTTGACAAAGCAGTAAATAAAATAAAAAATGGATCATTTAGTCCACTCCATCACTGAACCCGAGAAAAATACTCAAACACTAATTTTGTGAAATCATGCCACTCTAAAAACCATTTTCTTTTTTCCTCCTCAAGAAAACACATAATTATGACTCCAAAGATCTAATTACTCCCCCATACTCCTATCCAACTAAGAGTGTCAACATTCGCATTTTATGAAAGACAGTAGGAGAATCTTTCTACCGAGTCAATCCCTACAGATGTGACTGAATACTCCAAATGTGCCCATCTTAGCACATTTAACTAACTGATATAGACAAAAAGAAAACATCATGATAAGATTGGTCAATATGGACTATTGCTTTCTTCACAATGGCTCTCTGCTCAGCAACCATCTTTTGGTAGTACTATCTGCACATTATTCAGTAGCCGTAGATAGAGTCAAGTGTAGTTAACCGTTTGTTTCAGTTTACAGTTAGCTTTGCCCTAGAATTTAGGAGAACAGACCAGTGAGAGAGTGGTCTTAGTTGTTAGTGGTCAGTTGTCTAAGTCATGGATGGTTTCTAGGAGCCACAAGTGGTTATTGGTGCCTAATAATGGCTCTTGCATGGACATAAAGCTACTTTAAATAATAGGCAACAAATAAAAATAGAAAAGGTGAAAGTTCTGTAGCACCATATCTTTTAGTTGAACCTCTGATATGGAGTGATCTAGGTAATAGTGAGGTTGATTGACTTACACTATCTCCCAGTTGAGCCACCTCGCCATCACCCTGGCCATCACCAGTTGTGCCCTCTCCACCCGTTATTCATTAACTTATTAAAAATACTCTTTTGTAAGAGTATGAACTTATGTTCTAAAATTGATCGAAAAAGGAAATTATGTTCTAACAGGTGTCAAACAATTAGGAGATAAGTACATACTGAATTAAGAAGTCGATGAAATCAAGAACGTTGTTACATGGCGGATGTCGCAAGTGAGGTTCTACTAAGCTGTCAAATGCTTCAACGAGAATATCATCTTCATTCAAAAACAAATCTGAATGGAATAGCATGCAGAAGTAGTATCATAGTAATATAAGAGAAAACCGATAAATTTCACAGGTGTTGTTCCATATTTATCACAAACAAGAGTACAAGACCGATCACCTCCATAGTTTTTTGGTGCAATTTTCCATTTTGTGTTGCAGATTTCTAAGGTGTTTCAATAATATGAGATCCCAGATAGATGGTCATCTGCTGAAAATTCCTCAAGCAGCTGTTTTCTAAAAGTAGACTGCAGAGAAAATAACATCAGAGCATTATCAAATAAGGAAATAAAAGGTTCACAATATGAGGAATAGCGTAAATAATGAACAATACCTCTGACAGATCTTTCAAGCTGTCAAGTATAAGAGACTGATGTTTCTTTTGACTGTTATTCATTCATGTCCATGTTCGAGAGCCGCTTTCCAAATCTCAATCATGTAGCGCCCGATCATCTGGACTTTCTTCAGGTCACCTCCCATCTTGTTGTTGAGCTGCACGAATGAGACGGTGAACCAAATTTTCATCTTGCACCCGACGCTGACTATCTTGTTGACGTTGATGGTTTTCACAATGCCCTAGGAGGCTAGGACTGGGAGTACAAGACTGCGTATGTAAAAACACAAAACCAAGTCTGTCTTTGGTTGAATCATGCAAACTTATAATGATGCCCTGGAGGGCCTGGAGGCAGTGGCTGAAGACAAAAGGTCGAACATGAGCGATGTGCAGGCATCCGAAGGCTCAAAGCCGTCGTAGCAGACGGGGACGGGCTTGATATCAAGCAGGCGCCCGAGCTTGTCATCCAGGATGCACTCCTGCCCAGTCCCCCATAGCAGATCGAACCGCTCATCAAGGATCATCGCCACCATTCCCCCCGCTAGATCCTCGGCGCCGTGATAGCAGCAGCAGTGGCGGAAGAGGAGGCGTCAGGGGCCACTTCAGGTGCTGGCGTGGAGTCCATGGTAGCGGAGGCGGAGGAGCAAAGGATGAGGAGAGGGAGTGCGGGGCGCTATGCGGTGGCGGCTCGGGCACCGGCGAGCGCGAGCTGAGAAGCTGCATGGCGGGGAGAGGCGATGCGAGGCACAACGTGGCTGCGGCTCGAGCTCTGGCAAGCACGAGGCGCGTCGCCGTGGGGAGAGGTGGCGCAAGGCGCTTCGGGCGGGGAGAGAAAGCGCGAGGCGTGGCGCGCCGCCGTCGCTGGCTGCGCCCGCTTGCGTCGACCTCTGCCCCAGCGGCAGCTGGATCTGGGCACCGGGACCCGTCACGCCGCCGCTGGCTGTGCCCGTTCGCGGCATCCTCCGCGCCTTGCGGCAGCCAGATCCAGGGCGCCCCGGCTGGGATCGAGATTGGGGCCGCACGTACCTGCGGGGATCCGCGGCGGCGAGTTCCTCCCTTCCTCCCTCCTCCCGCGCCTCTTCCACCTGTCACTGGCTGCGCCGGGGGCGTGGGGCGGCGAAGGAGCGGGTGGTGCTGGGCGGCGGAGGGTACGGGGGCTGACTGTCGTGCGGGGCGAAGGGAGTGTGGATCTCACGCGTTGGCAAGGAAGGAGCGCTGCCGGTGCGTGATTGACGAGCGGGGAGAAAGGAGCACGGGGAGGAGAGGGATCGCAGGAGGAGAGGACGTACGGACCACCCAACAAAAGTCGCACCAAGAAATTGTCTCCTCTTTAACCTTATTAGTTGTATAGAGATTCTTCTTTTTTGTGGGCCATTTGTGCCATGCAGGAAGAGCCCGAGCTGCTGCAGCAGGCTTTGAAAAGGGAATTGATCGTGATTTGGAACCTGTTCTTTATATGACTCCTCTTAACTAAGATTTTTTATTTATACCTGTTCTAGTTTTTTTCTGTTCTGTCTCGGTTATTCCATCTAGCCGAGCCATTCATGCTTTTTTATGAAAGAATGATATAAGGGGGGGCTAAACAAAGAAAAACATAGATAGAAAGAAACAAATGTATTCAATATACAAGAGGAGAGAGAGGGATTCGAACCCTCGATAGTTCCTAGAACTATACCGAGAAAAAGATTCTTCTGATTTTTTTGTTCCTGAAAATATTTGATCTATCTCCTAGACGCCGTAGAGAATTGAGAATTTTCATGTCTTTCAATTCTCATACTCGTAATTGAAAAGTTACGGAAGGAGATCCATCATTTTGCAATAAAAACAACATATATTTTTATAATATACCTATTCGATGCCATAGATTTTATAATTTTTTAATAATTTTGGTCAAAGTCAAGTTATTTTGACATAAAAAATTGAAATATAAAAGTAGATATTTTGGAGTACAATACTCCCTCCATGTTAGTAAAAGTAGATATTTTGGACAAGATTTAGCTCAAACATTAAAAAAATAAATTATGAATACCTTTTACTTTGTTAAATTAAGAAATATGAAAACCATATCAATAAATTTATCTTCAAAAAATAATTTCATAAAAATGTACGTACATCACTTTTTAATAAATATTTTTATAAAAACAAGAAGTTAAAATTAGAAAGAATGCGTAGTTTATAGAAAGACAAAACACGTGCTTATAATTTTGGCGTTCGATCGAATGGCGACGGGTGGAGACGTTGAATTTGAATTGAAGCCGGCAAACGAACGAAACCACGGAGCAAAAATCGCGACACCCATCGTTGCATCTGCTCGGACGCCCCCATCTGCGCTACGCTACTAACGCGCCCCATCTAAGCTACTAACACGCCCCACTCAGCATATTGCGCTCGTGCGCCTCTCCCACGGCACCGCACGCGTCGTACCCCCCCCCCCCCCCCCCCGCATGCCACGACCTCCGCCTCCGCCTACACGTGCACGGTGCGTGCGCCAACGCCTGACCCCCCCTCCCCCCCCCCCCCCCCCCCCATTCTGCTCTCCCTCACCCCTGTCATGCACTAGACCACCTGGCCCCTTCGCGTGCACAGCCACCAGGGCGTCATGGAGAGATTAGTTGTAGCAGAACATGGGAGAAGAGATGCAACCATAGATTCACTTTTGAAACAATAAAAAACAACATGTGCAACATATGTCTGATGGCTGTTGAAACATTTGAAGCATGCTCCTGAAACCCTTGGAAAACTAATCTGAAACATACTTGAAAACCATTATAACCCATCGCAACATCGAATAAAACATATGCAACATATGTGTGAACACATATACAACAATCGGATAAACACAATTGCAACATGCATAGAGAAACATGCATGAAACATATGTTCTGGAAAAACATATGAAACACTCGAAAGTATAATACTGTAACATGACCCTCAAACAATTGCAACATATGCCATACGTGCAACATCCCCCCAATCTACTTTTGCAACATCCATTTATTTTAATTGCAACATACCTCTGAAATGTCTGAAACATACAATCGAAACAAAGCTGTCGAGGGACAGAGCATAGAGCGAGGGAGCGCCATGGCCACCGTATCTACGAGCATTTGGAGCTCCCACCACGATGGGGGAGGGACGCCGGTGTGGGGAGCGGGGAAGAGGGCGCCAAACAATTGCCGGTTGCGTGGCCTAGGGCGCGTAGCGGTGGCGCAACTCTCAACGAGCGGAGCAGCTGCAGTGCCACGCGACGAGGCGTCCTGCGGCTCTTGACAAGCGGAGCGGAGGCGGTTCCCTGCGACGAGGCCTCCCGCGATGGAGGTAGCAGCTCCCGGCGACTGCGTGCCCGCAATGGAGAAGGCTGCGACGGGGGCCACCTCCCCCTCCTCCGAGCAGCAATGGCGCAGGGTGCTGGGCATGGGGCACGCACAGTGGGGGACTGACCGAGGAAGGGGAAGAGAAGAGTGGGTGGGTGTCGCGGACTAAACGAGGACGAGGCGACGGTTCTAGCGAGGGAGCGGTGGAGGGGCATGGACGAGTGGCGTGGAGACGACCACGTGGAGACGGACTGGGGGCACCTGGCGTCCGGCCGTTCCGGCCGTACGATGTGTGTCATTATTGAAGAGAAAAACATTATTCTATATCTGAAAAGAAACTAAAATTTGGACAAGTGGAATCTGAAAACACTGTTCTATATCTGATATCGAAAATCAACACGCATGCATGCAACGCGAGAGTAGGAACCATCACGTTTGGGCAGTGGACTCCGTGTCTCCGTCTCACGAGTGAAGACCACTGCCAGGCTGGGCCGCTTTGCTTCCCCGTCGCCCGACCCTGCCGGGACGGCGCAACTGCGGATGCAACCCAAGAGGGAAGGCGTGATTCAGGCCGCGTTTGATATAGGGCGCAGGGGTGGCCGAGCTCATCAGCCAGGCCCTAGCCAGCCATGGCCTGGTCCAAAGCATACACACATGTGTGTTTGATTTCCTGCAGCTGTGCAGCCTGTCCCAAGAAACCCAGTGTTTATTTTCAATGACACGGCCTGTCCAAACACCAAATTGTGAGAGCAGCTACGCCCAAATCGACCATGAGAGGACGAAGAGAGCCTGGCTCTCAAAAAACAGACCTTGAAAGCGTTTCCTGAGATGCAGAAGAGAGAAGACAAATTTGCATGAATAGAGCCGGCCTGAAAGGTAGGACAAACAAATCAAATAGCCAAGTTGCAGCTCGAGGGCGCCGGCCACCTATTGGCCCTATATCAAACGCACCCTCAGTGACCGGTGGTAGATAGCCTCCCTGCTGCAGCAAACTTCGAATCCATGCGCTGGCAAATACTCCTACTACTGCTCTGCTCGTGTCGTTTTCGTTATCCACAGCCCACTGGCAGTCTGGCAGAGGAAATTACCCGGCAAATTTCTCCAATCCCGTTGGAAGGACCGAGCCTGCACTACATCTAGGCCCCCTGTTATTTACTGCAAATTACAATTATAACTAGTCACATCAATATTATGACACATATATTGAGTATTAAATGTAGATAAAATATTTGCATATTTATACTTTTTGCATGTACATTACGAGACGAACCTTTTAAGCTTACTTGGACCATGATTGGACAAAAGTTGTCAAATACAAACGAACATGCTACAGTGCAAAATTACAACTGCAACTGGGATCTAAACACACCCTAAGTCCGTAGTCCATCCGTCCTAAAATGATGTCATTCTCGCTTCTCGAGAAGTCAAGTTTTTTCAATTTTAACTAATTTTATATTTAAAAGTATTCATATGGAACGTACATAACTAGTATCATTGAAAAGATCATTAAATCTATTTTTTTTAACAAATTTATTTAAAAATAAAAATATTGTATATATTTTCTATAAATCTAGTTAAAGTTGAGAAAGTTTAACTTGCACGCTTTCTGTAGCGTCATCTACTATGAGACGAAAGAAGTATCTCCTAGACTCCTACCTACCCTACCTACCGCTAGAGATGCATGGATACGGACTTGACATCTACAGTAGTCCTGTGTCGAGTCAATGCAGGCTCAAAAATAGCTCAAGGGACTCCAGATGTACTGGGACAACTGTAAGAGAGTCTCTACATCTTTTCTAACTATTAGAAATAAAGATTTCGATAAAAAAAACCCTCCATAGACTCTGTTGGTTTTTGTTATCTAACTATAACCATCTTCTATTTTGTATTTCTAGCTAGCCAATGATAGAAAACGAAAATGGATTTATAGACTAAAGAAAAAGATTTATAGAAAAACTGTTGAAGAGCAAAATGATATAGAAATCGTGATGCGCATACAGGCGTGCGTGTTTGGATGAGAACCTGGTGCGAGGCACTTCAGACCCCAAGCGCCCAAAATGGAAACGATGCATTCCGTGAGCGTGGTGTCATGAGTGCCCTTGCCAAGGCATTTCAGCCTCAGCTTGCCTCCAAGTTCAGAGCAGACGGACACCAGCCGTTGGAATGCCTTGGCAAGCGAATTCATGCCGCCGGATTTTTTTTAACAAAAAAAAAGTGTGAATTCACAGTCTGAATTCAATAAGCATGCTAGCGTCACGTGCTGCAGATGCCGTTCGATCAGGTTCATCAGCCTCACAAGATGGCTTCGCTCCAAAACAAAGACTAACAGGCCATGCTAGTAGTCTTATTTAGCATGTATACGCCCAAAATCAGAACCAAAACCGATCCGTTTCAATTCCAACCTTTATTCCAAGACACTTGCGAGTGGAGAAAGTTCCCCTACTCGGGACGCAAATATCACCACCACCATGCTTCAACCTTCAACAAATCATCGATTAAGAATCGCTGCAGCATATACTTGGAACAGCATATCCAAACATGGGTTTCTAACCAGTAATTTGCAATAAAGATCAGCATCAAATTCCTAAGATGTGAAAGTTGCATTTGCATCTGCCTACGAATCCAGTGATGCGTGCTAAACAGAACGTGGCAAAATAAAAAACATTCCAAGTCTGATGCCTCCCAAATGGGCTTGATCAGATGCTTCCATTCAAATGTCCAAGCAGAACAACCAACAGAGTGAAGAACCAGCGATCAACCCGAACCTACCACATGATCACACCATCAAAATAAACAGCAAGCGGGAGTCCTGCTCAGGCAATCGTTCCAAGGAACTGCCAACATCTCTGCCGTCACCCGACTGAAAAATGTTTCAGCGACCTCCACAGAACAAAATACCAACAAGAATGCGCTTGGACCTGGGTGCAACAGAGACCAATTTCATGTTTTCTTTCTCAAAATAAGAACTGCATGAACAAGGACAGAGTAATAAAAGAAACCAAAAAAAAAAACACAGCACTAAGATACCAGATATCCTCAAGGGTGACATTCAGGACCATACGAGGCAGCACCTGCAACGTTGCGTCCACTCCAGAATACAACGGAGGGTGGAATGAGGGCCACTGGACGGTATTTGCCTTCACAGAAGTTATCCAGCCATCTTCTACGGAGTTCTCACAGGCAGTTAAAATATAAGATGCAATGTCACTGCATACATATGCCAAACAGCTAGTTGAGTTGCCTTACATTGGCCATACTGTCAACCAAATTGGCGTCCACAGCACTTCTAATTTTTCCAGAGATGGTAAGCACGCTACAGGCTAACATTTATTTGAGGCAAGTAAACATAACAAGCGCTAGCAGATTACAAGCCACATAGTTTCAGGAAAGCAAAGATAATAGTTTGTCTTCTCGGGGCGACCATTCAGAGATATGTACAGAAACTACAATATAAAGATGCCAGCCTCATATTTCAGAACACCTTCACCATATTGCAAACCTGCATCCAACGCTGTCTGCAATGCAAGCGCAACTACTGAGGGAGGTATCAAGCACATAGATATTAGGGTTGGTGTTTTCACATTACTACGGTCATAGACTCATAGTATTTATCATTACCTTCAGTTCTCAGAAGAGTGCGGAACACTTTCATCATCATCAGATGAGAATGGATCAGAGAAGAGTGTGCTCAGAGCAGAGAAGATAGGACTATCAGAATGGTTGCGGTTACTACTTTCTGTATCACTACTGCTTGCAGCAGCATTGTCTCCATCACTGTTCACAGCCCCTGCAGTGCTGGCTGATTCACATGGGTTCTTCGTCTCCTCAGTAGGCAACTGAAATCGACAGATCGGGCAAGAACTGTGGAGCTCCAGCCATGGAAGTATACAGTGGGAGTGGAACTTATGCTGGCAGGGCATCTGCTTTGCTTCTGCTCCCATCTCAAAATCCTCAAGACAGACTGAACAGCCCAACACTTCCTCGATGTTCACAGTTGGTAACGCAGCTACTGCTTCCTTCTTGGCAGGTGGTGTGCCAGAACGACTGAGGTCACTCTCAGCCAAACGCTGCAAGAGAGTATCTAAGGCAGGACCGAGAAAGTAATCCCCAAGTGATATACCAGAACTTGTGTTGCTTGAGTCCTCTTGATTGTCATCAGGTCCAAATGTTCCTTGCAGAATAATAGCCTCATTGTTGGAGTTGATCAGTATTAGGCTTTCTGTCCTCTCTCTGCCACGAGCATTGACTCTCTCAATTTGCCTTGCCCTCTCTCTCTGGCTCTCCATCCGCCTTTCAATCCTTTCCCTCTGCCTCTCCATCTCAATCTCCATCCGCCTCTCAATCCTCTCCCTTCTCACTCTCTCCACGTCTCTCTCTGTATCACTGTCAGTATCATCCGAGCCCCTTATGTCATCACGGTCACGGATAGTCTGGAGCATCCTGAGAAGCGCTGACGAGCCCCTCCGGCTCCGCCTCCTACTGGAAACTTCAAGCTCATGGTCTGAATCATCCTCTTCGTCATCCTCATCAGCATCATCGTCACGCATGGCCTCCCTCCTGAGTCTTGATCTGTGCGACGAACCCCCCAACACACCAAACAGCAGTGGAGCCAAGAGAGAGAGGGAGCGATCAGACCTCGCGTTCATAGTGCGTCCAAAGCCGTTAGAGTCCATCTCCTCCACAAACCCGTCCTCACAGCTTGGGCACTTCATCTCAGGCATAGGATCTATCACCTCCTCACACCTGTGGCACCAATACCTAACTCCCTGGCCTTCATCCATCTCGAAACAAGCTCTCTTGGCAGTTTTGAGTTCCCCTTCAGTATACTCTATATCTCCCGGTCCTAATCCAGCCCTGAGTACTTATAGCACAGCACCCAGCAACCGTCAGAAGCTCTACCGCGTCGAGAAGATGTCTTCCTTCAGTGACCTGAGAAAGCTATCCTTCTCACCCTGAAACAAATTTCCCCAGGAGCATCAGTACTTAACTTTTACTAGAAATAAAAAACGCACTCACGCACGCAAAGATTATTAAGGTACTACTAACAGATCTACCAAAAGGAAGGCAAACCAGTAGCTAGTGTAATCCCACTGAGGAAGCAAAAAAAAAAAAAAAAAGCAGGACATATTTCTAGGACTAGGAAGCTTCATAGCAGGAGCGGACCCAGTACAGGACATGAGTGTCCACACATCTGCATCCGATATTTTTTTTTTTTTTTTTGCGAAACAATCAAAGTTCGTATGCATAATACACGCATACACACTTCAGATCTGGGTATAAATAGTTGAGCTAGGGTTTGGTTGCTCGGTCCACGCGCAGCAGGAACTAGGAAGGGAAGACAAGAGGTGGACGTACCTGTGGTGCTCGTCGCCGGAGAAGGGCCCGACGAAGACACCGGCGTGGGGCGGCGGCGGCGACGGCCCGTCGGCCGCCCAGTCGTCGCCAGGAGGGAGAGACCGAGAGAGAGGCGGAGGGGGAGGGAGCGAGTGCGCACACTGGGAGGAAGAGAGGCCGGCAGCCGGCTTGCAGCGTGCAGGCAGACCCGGGTGGGTCCTTGACTCCGTGTCCACCTGGAAGGTGGAGCAGAAATGGGCCCTCTTTGTCAGAGGATCAGGGCTTCTCTCTATTTGATCGGAGAGGCTACCTCATCCAAAGTCGTATGCTTACCAGCCCTTGAGATTGGCCTGCGCGCCGCCACTTTAAGCTCAACGCACACAACCTCGTCGTTTTGTCACCGCTCTCTCGGGCCTGAGCCCTGAGCTCGACCCATCATACATTTCGCGCTAATCATTAATATTTATTTCAATATATATAGTCAATTTAGTTTAGACCTCGTTTGGCACAGTTTGACTTTAAAAAAAATAGTTTTATGGACAACTTTTTAAGTAAAACTGAATGGTCTTAATAATATTATTATTTAGTAAAATAGTTTCACCAATAATTTTATATATAGTTGAGAGAAAAATAAGAAAGAGAGCTAAAAGAAACTACTTTTTTTTTTAGCTTTATATCAACCCATCTTTATGAGAGTTGTTTTTAAAAAACAGCCCCTTAATCGATTCGTCGAAAAGAAAAGGTTACATAGACACGTAACCACACAACGTGGCTAGAAACAACAAAAAGGAGGACACGTCATCGCTCACCGATTTAAATACCGCGATATGTCTCGTTTGGCCGTAGCCAAGGAAGAGTCCGTCCTTTTAGAATCGATCCATCCCTAATAATTGTTTAATGTAATTATAGGTGCATCGCTAGTGGGTATGGGTAAGGTCGGTGACCTTCGGCCGGTGCTGTAGCGACGCGTCTGCTCCTGGCTCACCCACGCACTCCTCCATGTGGTGGATCGCCTTGGAAGGAGAGGCCGGGATGGCCTCGCGGTCAGAGACGGAGTCTGGGACGGTCAGAGACGGAATCCGGGATTGCACGTGCCTGCCGGTAATCAGCTGTCACGTTCCACTGGCTAGTAAGGCAAGTCTCAATCAGATTTCATAGAGAGTGTCATATACATTTAATAGAGTGTAACAGAGTGTAACATCGAGAGAGAAGATATTCGTTTCAACCCCACGACACGAGCTGAGCGGCGTTACCCAGGCCGTGAAACGCGACGAAACTCGCACTGAGAGGCTCCTTTCATTTCATCGGGTCCGCATCTTCTTCGTTCGAGCGTGCATCACCAGCTGACGCCGGCCACGGGACCTTCGTCGCGGGAGCCGGCCGCGGGTCGGGAGGGGAAGCCAACCGCGACCTCCGTCGCGGGTGCCACCATTGTGGTGCGGGGGTGGGGGCGAGGGCGAAGCCGGCCGCGACCTCCGTCGCAGGCGCCGCCGTTGTGGTGCGGGGATGGGGCGAGGGCGAAGCCGGCCGCGACCTCCATCGTGGGCGCCGCCGGCCGCGTGCACGGGCGCGAGCTAGGCGCCTCCGCCGCGGGCCTTCGTCGCGCCATGGTCGAGATCCACCAAGCGGACCACAGATGCAGGTGCGGGGAAGGCTGCCTCCGCCATCGAGCAAGCACGAGCTCCGCCTCCGCCGTCGCGAGCGAGGCCGCCTTCGCTGGTGCGAGCTCCACAGTGTTAGGCTCGCCGGCCACGTGCACGGGCGCGAGCGCCGCGGGCTCCGCCGGCCGCATGTACGAGCGCGAGCTTCGTCGCGTTGGGTCGCCGGCCGCGTGCACGGGCGCGAGCGCCGCGGCGTTGGGCTCGCCGGCCGCGTGCACGAGCTCGAGCGCCGCGGGCTCCGCCGGCCGCGTGCACGGGCACGAGCGCCGCTGCCTCCGTGAAGCTCGTTGTCGTGCTCTGTTTCGTTCTCGTTGCCGTGCTCTGTTTCGTTCTTGCTGGCATGTGCACAGATGGGAAGAAAGGAAAGTGAGGGATGGGTGGGACAAAAAAAAAAAGAAATAAATAATCTATCAAAACCGTGTAGTGAAATTATACATTGAGAGGTACTCCCTCTGTCCCTTTAAAACTGTTCCTAGAAAATCGTGTTTTCCTCACAAATACGTTTCCCGGACGTCACTTTTTAAGGGACGGAGGGAGTACATCTATTTCATTCTATAGTTTCAAGTCTTGGAAACCGGGAGGGGACACTTGCCATTGAGACTGGCCTAAATGATTTTTTTCCAAGTAAGAAAAGAAAAGAAAAGAAAAACTAAATGGATTTTCCATGTGATCGAAACAAGCAGAAATAACATGACAGCTGGCGTCCAAGGATTTGAGAAGCAAGGGTGTGTTTGGTTGCATGAACTAGCTGAACCTGGATATCCAGGACAGGGAATATTCTGGGAAGATGCTGGATATCCTGGTCCTCAGAAATCTGGCGGACGAGGATATCCACATGTTGATTAGCACATGTTTAGTGTGACAATTAGAGTAGTTTAGTGCTAATTAACAGATTTTGTTTTAAATTAGTGATTATAATGGCAAGATTAGTGTCACTACATATTTTTTAGGTTGTAATTAGTTGTTATTATTTCTAAATAATAGATATAATTAGTCAAGTATTCTCATCCCACGCAATCTCATCTATCCATCAAAACAGAAAAATAGTTCATCCCATCCATCCAACCAAACAGCCAACATGAATATTCATATCCCGAAATTCATGGATGGCCATATCCCATCCACCCTTATTGTCGGGTACCAAAGTTTAGGGTACCCAACTTCAATGCAAAAACGATCATTCCCAACGCGGTCCGGCCCAAGTAAGGCCAATGCAAACCAACGAAGGCCGCGCCCGAAGCCAACGAAGGCCGCGTCTACGGAGGCCCACGACGTCATTGCACCAATGACAGCCAATTCTCCGATTCGTCCGAGCCTCCCCGGGAGAGCTCGGGAGAGCGGCACCCTCGGCGCCAATTCTCCGATTCGCCCGAGCCTCCCCGGGAGAGCGGCACCCTCGGTGCCCAATTCTCCGATTCGCCCGAGCCTCCCAGGGAGAGCTCGGGAGAGCGGCGCCCTCGGCACCCATTCTCCGATTCGCCCGAGCTTCCCCATCCCCTCGAGCGCAATCTCACAAAGGCATCCAAGGCACCGGTGATGTCAGTAGAGCAATCTTGGACCACAAGAGACCTCCCTGACCACTTTACAGGCACTGTCCCATCAGGCAAGATTCTCGACGCAACTGTGCTTCGCACGCCCCTGACGGCCATACCACCTGTCAGGATTTCGCTGGCAGTGGATTTGATAGGCCCACTACGGCCGTCCTCTCCATGGTATGGTATATGGTGCGCCGCCCCGTTTTTCGCCGGCGTCTATCGACTCCGACTGCGACAGTCCGAGCGCCTGACGACGGGCTACGCAAGAACGGGAAAAGTGCCTACTGCACTGTCCACTCGAAAGGACGAGCACGCCTTCCATCCGGGCCCACCTAACCCTCGGGAAGTACTGTTCAAAGGCCGGAAATACGACCAAGGGGAGATATCACCCTGCTCCATCCCATCACGCCTCCAGGAGTCTCGAGCCTCGGGAGACAACGCCCCGACACGACTCACCCTCTTGTCACATCGTGCAGAAGGACAGCCATCAGGTGTGACCTTACGGCATGCCGTAATCCGACGACTGTTGCCGCCTTGGAACTCACCAAGATCGTGCGAACCACTACGGCCATACCCCGGAGACGCGGAGAAAAGACCGTAGCTGATGACATGCCATAATCCGACGATTGTTGCTGCCTCGGAACTCACCAAGATCGTGCGAACCACTACGGCCATACCCCGGAGACGCGGAGAAAAGACCGTAGCTGACCATAGTCAAATGAGGAACAGCAACTCCTCACTGTAACATATGTAGCATTGTAAACGCTGCCCTTGCCTCTCCCTTGCGACTATAAAAGGGAGAGCAGAGGCCAGCTTTAGAACAACCCCCGGAAGTCCTAATTTCTCACCCACACATACACACCAACAGCAAACGACTTGCATACACTTAGACACTCACAAGAGACCTGGGAGCACTTCCCTCTCTCGCCTAGCTTGTAACCCCCTACTACAAGCACCCCGGTGCAAGGCAACACGACTCTCGTCTCCACTGGACGTTGGGCTTGCTTGGCCTGAACCAGTATAATCCCTGTGTTCCCCTTTGCACACCATCCGTAGCCTCAACCGCAAAACACATATTTACTAGCCGGTGTTAGCCCCGCTAAAACGAGCACCGACAGTTGGCGCGCGGGGTAGGGGCCTTTTGCGTGTTGACGTAGGTTTCGGATGGCAGCCAGCTCCACCACGCTTCCCGCTGGCGCGGTACTCCGGTTCGGGACTCTCGAGTTCGTGGCCACCGGCCAAGGGCTCGAGATGAACCTGCGTGCCGATCGGGCCCCGCGTCGTTGTTGTCCCAACTCCGGCCCAGCAGGCGCCGGAGAAGGGACCCCCGCAACGCTTCCACCCGCCTCAGAGGACGGGGGAAACGTTGCACGCCACTCTCGACGGATCAGGAGGAGGAGGCGCAGCAGCGCCAACCAGCCCCTCGCCACGGGAGATGCGGCCAATCAGGCACCCCCAACGGGGGAAGCCAATACTGCACCAGCCGCTGTCCCGGGATCTCCGGCACCAGCGGTCACGTATCCGCTTACTGCCCGAAGGACGGGTGAGAGCGGAAATGCGATGCCGGCCGATCTTTCTCTCCGCCATCACCGGGGGAGGGGAACGGCGCCGTCGTCCCTCTTTGGGCTCCAGACCGCCATGGACGCCCACGTTCGTGCAGTTCATGCATTATTGCATGAGCTGTCGGACACTCCAGTCCAGCGCCTCGAGCGCCAGGACAGCCTCGTGGGAGACCACGTGGCATCCTCACCGTCATCCCCTGGGAAAAGTGCCAGGACACATGGCGGTGGGGAAACAGATACCACCATCAACCTCACCCCTCGAGAACACTCGGAGGGGAGGGACCGTTATGGCCAGACCTCGTCGTCTCGTCGCAGCTACAGCGACGATGATGACGAGTTCTGGGCAAATGTGGACTTCGCTGCCCACACCGACGACTCGGGGGAGAATGCACCGAGCGTCATCTCCAACTCGGACCAGTCCTACATCGACCCCGCACGGGAGTGCTACAACTTGATGCACCCTGATGAGGGGCGGGTGGAGGATGTCCACTCGGGGGGCAACGACGACATACCACCTCCATCGCAACCCCAGCACGAACAAGTCACGCCCCCTCCAGCGGCCCCGCAGCCCGCACGGTCAGCCCCGCCGCTGGATCAGGGGGCAGGAACATCTCGCCCCGCACCTCAAACCCCGGAGCTAGAGCAGCTCCGGGAGCTTGAGGCGCGGATGGACGAGGACCGCTTGCGCCTTTCCTAGCTGCTAGCTACCCTGGAGCGCGACGAGCGGCGGAGCGATGGAGGAGCAGCTCGGCGTCAAGCCCGAGATGTTCAGGCCCGAATCGTTGCTGACGACGGGGCCGAGACACCGGGGGCCGCCCCCCGGGCAAGCCGAAAGCTCGCGGAGGCAGCGATGCTGCTCCGGAGCATACATGAGCCCTCCACCGAGAAGGCACGTGTAACAACCCTAAAAATCCACACAATCTAAAAATCCCAACCAATTAAAATTTTTCATTTATTTATTGTGAAAACCCATTTTTCTTGTGCAAGCATATAGGTTTCATTATGAAATTGGTAAATAAAGGAGTGTAGTTTGCATTTTAATCCCATTCACAAAGAATAATAACTTATGCATTACATTTGGGATTTATTGCAATTTATGTTTGTATTTACTCAATATTTAAAATGGGCAATATATGTATATATACACTAAATTGAAAATAGAAAAGGAGAAAGAGAGTTAGGCCAGCCATTCGTTTCGGCCAGCCGGGTCGCTAAGTCAGCCCAAGCCCGCCCGACCTTCCTCTCCTCATCTCACCGCGCGCGGCCCACGTCGCGGCTCGGCAGCGCACGCGCACGACCGGCACACACGCGCTCGCGCTCGCGCTCGCTGCCAACCCGGCCCCGCCTGTCAGCCACTCTCGCCCCCACTGTTCTTCTTCCTCACGAAGGCGACGCGCCTGCCGGGGGTGTCGCGCGAATGGCGTGACCCCGGTCCCACAGCCGACAGCATGGCAGAGCCCTGGACCCCGCTGTTCCCCTCCTGTCCCCTCCTTTCTTGGCCGCCAAGCGAACCCGCACCCATCCGGAGCCCTAGATCCACTCGAGCCACGGCCCTTCGATCGGCCGAGCGCAATCAGGACCGTTCGCCATTGGAGCTGGCCAAGCTCGCCTATAAATTGGAGCACCCCGAAGCCTTACCCTCATTTCCCCTCGCCGCCACCGCAGCACAGACCGGCACACCGCACCAAGCCGAGAGAGAGAGCGTAGGAGAAGGACGGAGCAGAGGAGGAGAAGCTGCCGGAGCGCCGCCGCCGCGGAGCACGCCGGAGCCGGACACGGAGGAGAAGCCGAGCTGCGGACGAGGAGCGGCACGGCACTGCGATCGCTCTGCACGGCTCCGACTCGCCACTGCACCGCCATCCTAGCTTCACCGACACCACGGTGAGCCACCGCACGCCACGTCCGAACCTTGCCCTGCTTTTGCCATGGCGTTCCACCCTCGGGACGCGCAGGCACGAGCCTATACCGGCTCGGGAAGATCACCTGCACCATGCACTCACTCGACCGGCCGAAACCCCCGGACTACAAGCTTGCTAGACCGAGAACGCAGCACGACGCGTTCTCGGCGGAGCGCGCTCACCACCGACGCGTTCCGACGCCGAATCACCCGTTCCGAGCAATCCGTCTAGCAACCGTATAGGTTAGAGCGTCGTGGAGCACCGCCACGACCCCCTTGAGCTAGCTACGCGGATCTAAGCGCTAGAGGAAGCCTGAATCGCCTTGGCCGCGTGCGCCGCGACCTTACCGGAGCGCCGCCGCGAGCCGTTGCCAGAAGAAGGTCATGCCATGGCTAAGTTCGCCACCAGAGTGTTGTATGCTTCTCTGGCCTCACCAATTTGACGAGACCGCATTCGATTGAACCAATACTTGGTCGTAGCCGCGATGCCGCTTTCCGCCGTCGACGGCGACACGCCGCCGCCACAACCGAGCACCTTGGAAAGCTCGGTAGCCAAAATTGGTAGTTGGTATACCATCGCCTTAGACCCTGGACGCGTATACATCTCCTAGAAGACCTCCTTAGCCCCGCCGGAACCTCACAGTCACGACGACATCGCCGCCGACACGTTCCGCCTCGCCTAAGATCCGTTCCGAGTATCCCCGGTCGCCTCGCGCTGCGGAGAAAGGCCGCCGAGGTTCGCCAAGTCTGCCTCGGCACCGCCGCTAGAAAGCCGAGCCCTGTCTTGCCGAAATATGGCCATCGCCGCCCTGTCATCGTCCGCCGCACCAGAGAGACACCGCCGCCTTGAACAGACGCCCTGGAACCCTCGGCGCACCGAATCTCCGATTCGCCCGAGCCTCCCCAGGAGAGCTCGGGAGAACAGCACCCTCGGCGCACCAAATCTCCGACTCGCCCGAGCCTCACCAGGAGAGCTCAGGAAAGCAGCCCCCTCGGCGCCCAAATGTCCGATTCGCCCGAGCCTCCGCAGGAGACCTCGGGAGAGCAGCCCCCTCGGGCGCCCAAATGTCCGATTCGCCCGAGCCTCCGCAGGAGACCTCGGGAGAACGGCACCCTCGGGCGCACCAAATTTCCGATTCGCCCGAGCCTCCGCGAGAGACCTCGGGAGAACGGCACCCTCGGGCGCACCGAATCTCCGATTCGCCCGAGCCCCCCCGGGAAAGCTCGGGAGAACGGCACCCTCGGCGCCGCGAATTTCCGATTCGCCCGAGCCCCGCCGAGGTACGCCGAACTATGCCGAGCCCCGCCGAGCTACCCCCGACCACCGCCGAGCTCCGCCGAGATACCCCCAACCACAGCCGAGCTACCACCGAGCCACGCCGAGCTACGCCAACTCCGGCAACTCTCTGGGAACCAGCATCGAACACCTGGTGGGCGACCCTCGGGTCTGTGTTCTGTTGAGGCGCCACTTGCCGCACTACTGGACCCGCGCGCCACGTGGACCAATCCCGAGCTGCCCCTGATTAACCGACCAGTTTTCCCATTTTCAGAAAATAGGATAATCTTCGGAAATTCATAACTTATTCATACGATAACCAAAAATTACGCACCATATATCAAAATTCTCAGGAAAATGAGATCTACAATCTAAGACTATGTTTGTGTGCATTTGGCTCTTTGTTTTATTGGATTTTTCTGAAATACTCTATAGGAGTCGCTGACGCGACTATTTCGTGTTCGATTTCAGAGCCGGAGGAGGATCTGACTAAGGAAGACGACCACGAGTACTTCCAAGAGCTAGGAGACGACTACGAAGGTGCCACGTCCCACCAAATCCTTAGATCCTAATTACGCATTGCAAATGACATTGTTGCTATTGCTTTATGATTATGAATGGATTGGTTGCATGGTAGTATATTTGAATTCCCTGCCTTGATAAGACTTTACCCTGCTATCCGCTGTTAGGTTAGCTGCTGCTTAATTTACTGTTACTCTTCCACTACTTTCTACTTGCTATATGCTATGTGGTGGAATTGGGACGGTGTATAACTGATTATAACCACTGGGAGAGAGTGCTGCGTGCGTCTTGGGTGCGTGGTAAGGGTTGATGTCGACCAAGTGGGATGTGAGACGAGCCCATGGGGCAAGTCGTGCCGGGGGTGCAACCTGGGCATCCCCAAGCGAGATACCTGTGGCGGGTAAAGTTGTTGAGGAGGTTCCGGGTGGGATAGCCTTGGTGGTTTGAAGCCCGTGGACGGAGGTGCTGTGATGGCACGGGGAGAGTATCCCCTAAGTGGAGATGCCTGCTTGGTCAAACCTAGGATGGACTAGTTTCAGGTTCATGGGAATCCTTTTCTACTCACTCGCTTCTGATGGGCGGGAGACGGCTGGACTACTTGGTAGGACGGTGCCACTACTGCTAGGTTGAAAGGTGATAAGGGTGGGCGGAGACGGTCGATGGGTTCCCGTTCCGTTCTAGATGCACAGTACCACTGGATGGGCCCGGTACTGTGTCTCCCAGTCTCAGCATAACGGTGTAGGATCCGGAATATCCCAGGGCTGAGTGGTAGGGTGGCATCGACCTAGGCAAGCAAGCACCCGGAATTCTGCCTAGGTGTTTGCGCAACACCTATGATGGCTAATCTTGTGAGTAGTGAAACCTCTGCAGAGTGTACGGTTGATCGATCGATACATATGCCAACCTGTTGGCTATGGACCTTTCCTGTGAAGCTTCTACTAGTGTAGTGAGTGTTCTCTTCTCCCCCTGGATGACATTTTTCCGGCAGTGTACCCGTTGTGGTAGTGTGCCGCTGAGATAGGCCCGAGAGGGAGTTGGGCCTGTCGCATGAGAGTGAGGTGTGGGTATGTGAAGTGTGGTGATGGGAAAAGGGATGATGGTGTTAACTGGTGATAAAACTTGACTAATTAAACATTGATTACAGCTGCATAGGGAAACCTCAGCCTATAGGTCTGCTTGTATAGCCTTGCATCCACTTTCCACAAAGCAAATGCTGCATAGGTGGGCTCCGTGGCCAGTACAAATCGTACTGATCAATTTGCTGTCAGGTGACGAGAATGAGTACGACTTCGAGGGAGATGATGACGAGGAATAGGGTCACGTGCTACACTCAAGTTGGCCGTGAAGGATGAATCGCTTCCGCATCTTCTAAAGCTTCTCTGATTGTTGATTCCGCCAGTGTGGCGATGTAATAAATATTTATGTAAGACTTATTTACCGTTGTATGGATCCTGGTGGCAACTGAGATATGGGTAATTTCATGGATTGTCCCAAGCAATCTGTTGAATTACAATTCGAGCCTGTGGATTTTCCTTCGTGGAAATCGAGGTCGTTTCAGCACGACAGCTCAGGAATCAACTCAAGGACCTCCTGGAGGATGCAGCCGTCCTACAAGCGGAAAGCTCAGCGTCGCGACACCGCGGCGCTGAAAGTCACCAGCGTGGCGGCATAGCACGCCACGAGCGCGAAGCCTCGGTTCGACCCAAGGCTCCAAGGGCCTCGCCAGTCCACCAACGGCTTGGCAAGGACGTCGACGTTCGAGCCACTCTGCAAGCCCGCGGTCGGCGAAAGACTGACGGAGCCGCGCGCGGCTACAGCGTCCATCGGGGCGGGCACTACGTCTCGGATGAGGACCGTGAACCCTCACCCGAGCCCTCGGGTCCTCGCGTCTTCAGCAAGGCCATCCGAAGGGCCAGGTTCCTGCCCCGGTTCCGACAACCGGCCAACGTAGCCAAGTACTCAGGGGAAACTAACCCCGAACTCTGGTTAGCGGATTATCGTCTCGTGTGCCAACTTGGCAGCGCGCAGGATGATCTCATCATCATCATCCGCAACCTATCCTTATTCCTCGCCAACTCTGCAAGAGCTTGGCTGGAACAGCTTCCCCCACGGATAATCTTTGACTGGAGCGATCTAGTCAAGATCTTCATAGGGAACTTCCAGGGCCCGTACGTGTGCCCTGATAACTCCTGCGACCTCCGTAGCAGCAAGCAGAAACCGGGCGAGTCCCCCAGGGACTACATCCGGAGCTTCTCCAAGCAGGACAACGAGCTGCCTCAGGTCGCCGACTCCGACGTCGTCGGAGCGTTTGCTGGAGGACCTTCCTGCAAAGAGCTTGTTCATGAGCTCGGGCGCCAGACACCCACCAGTGTCTCCGAGCACATGAAGATCGCTACCAGCTTTGCCTCGGGGGACGAGGCGGTAGGAGCCCTCTTCACCGACCCTAAGGGAAAACGGAAGGAGGAGGCCCCCGAGGGCACCTCTTCCCGAGGCCCGAACAACAAGAAGAAGAAGGGGAAGGGAAAGGCCCCACTCCGTGATGACTCCCTCGTGGCGGCCACCGAGCCCAAGAGGGAACAACCCCCTCGAGGCCGCTTCGACGACATGCTCAGCAAGCCGTGCCCTTATCACCAAGGTCCGGTGCATCACACACTCGGACAGCGTGTGATGCTCAAGAAGCACTACAGCCGGCAGCCGTTCAAGGACGACGCCGGCAAGAAGCCCGCCAGGGATCAGGAGGACAAGGGCGGGAAGGACGATGAGTTCCCGCCCATCGACAAATGCCTCATGATCTTCGGCGGGCCCGGGACCGCCCCTACGCCGCGGCAGCGAAAGCGCGAGCGCAGGGAGGTCTACTTCGTCGGACCAGCGACACCACGCTTCCTCGACTGGTCCCACGACGCTATCACCTTCAGCCAGGACGACCACCCGGACTACGTCCCATCACCGGGACGCTACCCGCTCGTTGTCGACCCCGTCGTCGGCAACACAAGGCTCTCCAAAGTCCTCATGGACGGAGGCAGCGGCCTGAACATTCTCTACGCTGAGACCCTCGACTTGATGGGGATCAATCGCTCGCTCCTCCGGGCCACGACATCCCCGTTCCACAGGATAGTGCCCGGAAAAAGCGTGCAACCCCTCGGGCAGAATGATGTGCCCGTTTGCTTTGGGACTCCTGACAACTTCAGCAAGGAGCCCCTGACATTTGAAGTGGTAAGCTTCCACGGCACCTACTACGCCATACTCGGGAGGCCATGCTACATGAAAGTGCATCTAGCGCTTTGGTGGGTTTTGGATGAATTGATGACAATGTTGATTAAAGGACTAACCCGTGTGCTAAGTGTGAAACAGGGAATTGTATATCTCATATGTGCTTGAAATATTATTGAAAGCCAAAATGATGGATTGTTGTATGTTTCAATCAAACTCAAACACAAGACAACAATGAAAATGAGGTTATAGCAAAGGCTAATTTATTATGAGGTATCAATGATTCACTTGGAATCAAAACAATCAAAGTGAAGATGACAACACATTTGAATGGATGATTCAAAGCTAGTTGTGACTAAAGTGATTGAGTTGGTGAAGATAGCAAGGAAAAGTCTTTGAGGTACTAAGCAAAGGTGAAGGACAAGCAAAGGCTTGGCGGCCGAAGAACCTAGCTAGGGTGAAGAAGAGAAGTACTTGCATTTAGTCGATGGACTAATCAAGCATGAAGGACATGACGTGGTGGAGAATCAAATTTGCTTATTCGAGAAGAAGCAATCAAAGTAACTCGATGCATTGAGATCATCCCACAAATAAAATGTTGCAATCAAGTTACATGCTCAAGATGGTTTTTGCTCAAGATGAATTTCAAAATCACTCATGACATCCCATTGTTACAAGGTTGAAGAAAAACGGCTTGGTTCACTTGAAGATCAACTCCAAGGTTTAAATTCGTTTTACAATTAAATTTGAGTTGATAGGAAAGCCGTACTATTAAGAGGGATGCATCATGATGATAGATGGTGATACATAAGTGCTCAAACCAACCCATGTGAGATATGAGAGAGGTAGGGAGCTTCAACTAGTTGAGAGCTCTCAGGCTGAGCATACCGGACATGTCCGGTATTCATACCGGACGCGTCCGGTATTGGCAGTTTCAGCAGAGTTTTCCCTAACTCTCATGTTGTTTGTTTGTCGGAAGTTCCGGTATTGGCTGGAAGTTCCGACGTGCCAGTAGTACCGACTCTGTATCGGTAGTACCGCTGGCACTTGGCACCGAATCTCCTCCCAGCCAACTCGCTGCTCTCGGGTTTCAAAAAATGCATTTCGGTAATACCGGATTTTAATCCGGTAGTACCGGTTTTCGAGCGATAGTACCGACCCTAAGAACGGTAGTACCGGCACGACTTGGTATCCAAGGGAGATCTGAGTTCTGACAGGTGACCGTTGGGGCAATACCGGAAGTGTCCGGTATGCATACCGGACGCGTCCGGTATGCATACCGGACGCGTCCGGTATTCCAACGGCTAGTTAACGGCTACTTTCGGGGAGTGGCTTATAAAAGGCCCCAAGCTTTGGAGGTTGCCGAAACTACTGACTTCCCTGACCTTCTCTGAGCTCTAGCAACACTCTCTAACCCTCTCTAAGTGAGTGGTTGATCCTAAAGTGCCAAATCCATTTGTGGGTTTAGAGAGAATTCAAAATAGAGAGCAAGCCATCACTTGAGCACCTGTGCAAATCGTCGATCTCGTGGTTCACATTTGTTACTCTTGGACTCTTCGGTCCTAGACGGTTAGGCGTCGCCGGAGAGCACCCAAGAACTTGTGGTGTGCCTCGGAAAGTTTGTAACGGTTCGATCTGTCCGCAAAAGAGATCACCTAGTGGAAGGAGCATAGCGGGTGAAATAGACCACGGCTAGAGTTGACCTGTGGTGTCCTCTAGAGCTAACCCTTGTGGTTGCTCGCAACCGGCTCAACGGAGAGTAGGACCCGAGGGGGTGCCGAACTTCGGTAAAACAAATATCGTGTCTCACTTTGCATTCCTTTAATATTTGTGATTGTCTCCGTTGTGCACGTTGCTGTACAGGTTATACAGGCATATATACATCACCAGGGGACTGTGTGAGAGATTGGAGAAGAGCAGCAAGAGTTTTGGAGCAAAACTGCAAAGCCCGTGCATACCGGACACGTCCGGTATTAGCTCTCTGTGCGGAATTTTGTGCCATTTGTTCTAATCCTTTGTGGTGCAGGTGTTAGACTCCTAGGTGTTTCATATTCAGTTTATATACTCTGTTTACTCCTTTGGGGGAGTTTGTTTCTTTGTGAGGAGTTTCTAAGTAATTAGAAACTCCGGTTCTAATCGTTTTCGCATTTGAAAGTGTAAATTTTCAGAAACGCCTATTCACCCCCTCTAGGCGGCATCCTAGGTCCTTTCACTACGCCAAGTTCATGGCAGTCCCAAACTACACCTACCTCAAGCTCAAGATGCCAGGGCCAAAGGGGGTGATTACCATCAGCGCCTCCTACCAGCACGCGTACCAGTGCGACATCGAGTGCTGCGAGTGCATCGGTGCGCTGGTGGAGTCAGAGGCCCTCATGACCAACCTCGAAAGGTTGGAAAAGGAGGTCCCCGACCCTAAGAAGGCCACGGGCACCTTTGAGCCCGCTGAGGGGGTGAAGGAGGTGCTCCTCGACCCGAGCTTCCCCAACGGCAGAGCGTTGAAGATCAGCGCCGCCCTCGACCCGAAATAGGAGGCTGTGCTCGTCGACTTCCTCCGCAAGCACGTCGACGTGTTTGCATGGAGTCCCTCAGATATGCCAGGCATCCCGAGGGAGGTCGCCGAGCACTCCTTGGACATCCGGGCCGGGTCCAAGTCGGTGAAGCAGCGCCTGCGCCGATTCGACGAGGAGAAGCGCCGGGCCATCGGGGAGGAGGTGCAGAAGCTTTTGGCGGCCGGATTCATCAAGGAGGTCTTCCATCCAGAATGGTTAGCAAATCCTGTTTTGGTTAAAAAGAAAAATGAAAAATAGAGAATGTGTGTCGATTATACTAGTTTAAATAAAGCTTGTCCTAACTATCCATTTCTATTACCTCGCATTGACCTAATAGTTGATTCTACTGCTGGCTGTAAACGACTTTGCTTTCTTAATGCTTATTCCGCTTACCATCAGATCCGCATGAAAGAGTCCGACGAATTAGCGACCTCTTTCATTACTCCTTTCAGCACATATTGTTACGTAACCATGCCATTTGGCCTAAAAAACGCGGGCGCAACTTACCAACGTTGCATGCTCAAAGTTTTTAGGGACCTCATCGGGCGAACCGTTGAGTCTTACGTAGAAAATATAGTGATAAAATCTAGGAAGGCGAGTGATTTAGTAGCCGACGTAGAAAAGGCATTGGACTGCCTTAAAAAGAAAAATATAAAGCTAAACCCCGAGAAGTGCGTTTTCGGGGTCCCACGGGGCATGCTCCTCGGGTTCATCGTTTCCGAGCGTGGCATCGAAGCCAACCCGAAAAAGATATCGGCCATCACGCAATTGGGTCCGATCCGGAACCTTAAGGGTTTGCAGAAGCTCATGGGGTGTCTCGCGGCCTTGAGTCGGTTCATCTCAAGGCTCGGCGAAAAGGCACTTCCCTTGTATCGGTTACTAAAGAAAAATGAGCACTTTACCTGGACCGCCGAGGCCCAGGAAGCCCTCGAAAAGCTTAAGGCTCTACTTTCAAAAGCACCGGTTCTTGTGCCTCCTACGAAGGAGGAGAGTCTCTTGCTATATATCGCTGTACAAACCAGGTTGTGAGTGCAGCGATCGTCGTAGAGCGGCAAGAAGAAGGACACGCCTTACCAGTACAGTGGCCGGTCTACTTCAACAGTGAAGTCTTGTCTGAGACCAAGACACGCTACCCTCAGATCCAGAAGTTGGTGTGCGCGATCGTTCTTGCTCGACGCAAGTTGTGGCACTACTTCGAATCCCATCCCGTGACTGTGGTGTCATCCTTCCCCCTCGGGGAGGTGATCCAAAATCAGGAAACGACAGGGAGAATCGCCAAGTGGGCCATCGAGCTCATGGGTGACGGCATCATCTACGCGCCACGCAAAGCCATTAAGTCTTAGGTGCTTGCGGACTTCGTGGCAGAGTGGACCGAGACACAGCTACCGCCACTCCCGACTCAAGAAGAATATTGGTCATGTACTTCGACGGGTCGATGATGAAGACTGGTGCTGGCGCAGACATCGTCTTCATCTCACCCCTCGGGGTCCGGCTCAAGTACCTACTGCGGCTACACTTCACGGCTTCCAACAACGTGGCCGAATACGAGGCTCTGGTCAACGGTCTCCACATCGCCATCGAGCTCCGGATCCGACGCCTCGAGGTCCGAGGCGACTCCCAGCTCGTCGTGGATCAGGTCATGAAGGAGTCGATGTGCCAGAACCCCAGAATGGCTGCCTACTACAAGCTGGTGCGGTTGCTCGAGGAAAAATTCGACGGCCTCGAGCTCAACCACATCGCGCGTCGGTACAACGAGGAGGCCGATGAGTTGGCGAAAATCGCATCCGAAAGGGCCACGGTACCGACGGGCGTATTCGCCAATGACCTCCACAGGCCCTCGGTCAATCCTGAACCCTCGGAGGCTGAGGGGAAGAAGAAGACCCCCGAGCCCCCGGGACAACTCGGACCGTCTCCAAGCCACGCAAGCCCCTCGGGGGCTGCCGACCCTTCCGGCAAAGGGGAGTCACCCGAGACCCTGGCTGAGGACGGCGACGAAGTCGAGGCAATGGAGATCGAAGCCGAGATGGACGACGATGAACCAGACTAGCGCGAGCCGCTGGTCATCTAGCTCGTTCAAGGCGTTTTGCCCTCGACAGGACCAAAGCATGACGACTAGCTCGCAAAGCCAAGTCTTTCGCAATGATCGACGGTAGCCTCTACCGATGGAGTCCCTCGGGCGTGCTTCAGCGCTGTATTCCTTTTAGTCAGGGCAAACGCCTGCTCGAAGAGATACACACCGGGGCCTGCGGTCACCACGCAGCGCCGAGAACCCTGGTCGGTAACGCCTTTCGACAAGGCTTCTACTGGCCAACCGCCGTGCCCGATGCTACTGAGGTGGTACGCTCCTGCGAGGGGTGCCAGTACTATGCTCGGCACACTCACTTGCCGGCTCAAACCCTCCAGACGATCCCACTCACTTGGCCGTTCGCCTATTGGGACTGGACCTTGTCGGGCCCCTCCAGAAGGCGCCCGGGGGCTTCACCCACTTGCTTGTCGCCATCGATAAGTTTTCGAAGTGAATCGAGGCTCGGCCGATCGCCCAAATCAGCTCGGCACAAGCAGTGTTATTCTTCACCGACATCGTCCACCGGTTTGGTGTCTCGAACTCCATTATCACTGACAACGGCACGTAGTTCACCAGAAAGAAATTTTTGGCTTTCTGCGACGAGTACCACATACGAGTGGCCTGGTCAGCCGTCGCCCACCCGAGAACAAACGGCCAGGTAGATCGTGCCAACGGCATGATTCACCAAGGCCCTAAGCCGAGAATATTCAACCGATTGAATAAATTCGGCAAGAGGTGGCTGACGGAGCTCCCGGCAGTGATATGGAGTCTAAGGACTACGCCAAGCCGAGCCACGGGCTTCACGCCCTTCTTCATGGTGCACGGTGCAGAAGCCGTCCTCCCCACGGATCTAGAGTACGGCGCCCCGAGGGTCCGAGCCTACGATGAACAGGGCAATCAAACGTCCCGCGAAGACACGCTGGAACAAGTCGACGAAGCCCGGGACATGGCCCTGTTGCACTCGGCCAAGTACCATCAATCCCTACGCAAGTACCATGCTCGGCGCGTCCGAGGCCGAGCCTTCAGCGTAGGCGATTTGGTGCTACGGCTCAGGCAGGACAACAAAGGACGCCACAAGCTCACTCTGCCGTGGGAAGGACCGTTCATCGTCGACGAGGAGCTACGCCCCGGCACATACAAGCTCGCGAACGAGAAAGGCGAGGTCTACAGAAACGCTAGGAACATCGAACAGTTACGTCGCTTCTATCCTTAAGATTCCGAGCATTGTACTATTCTAAAAATCTTGAAATCAATGAAAAGACCTGACTTCAACTCTTTTTACATGATTTTTAGATTTTCAATCCGAGCCTACACTCGGGAGTGAAATGACCCTTTATTTCACCGCACAGTAAAAGCGAGGCTCGGCCTAACCTACGGAAAGGCCGACCCTTCCTCGGGAGCTAGGACGGGGGGAACCCCCGGACTTTCCCGAGATTCAACAATTTTGGAAACGCAAAAATTTCAAAACTTGTCGAATTCGTTCCGGAAATCAAGCATGAACTTATAAAATTCAAAAGAATGAGAGAAGCCCCAGAGAACAGAGCCGGCCGAGTCGGAGACCGCTTACGCTCTAGGGCCACAGCATCTCCCCTCGCCACTCCGTGTTCGAAGGCTAACCCGCACTCGGAAGAAAACCTATAAGATCTACGCTCGGCTAAGGGAGGAAGCTCGGGAAGAAACGCATAAGCCATTTTTCTAAGGATTCTTTCTACCAAAGTTCCTAGGACATCGGCTGCGTCTATGCCGCTAAAGCTACGACATCCGAAAAGCATCCCCCGAGGCTCGATGACCCGGGCACAGGATCGGCAAGAAAAAAGGCCTAACGAAAAAAAACACGAAACAAAGCGAAACAAACATTCAGCAAATATTTACATAAATATTGAGGCCACGAAGGGCCATATTGTTTGTTTCCTCTCAAGCCACTCACGAAATGTTACTTTTTACAAGGGCACTATGGCCCGCTTCTTCTTCACGGCAGGTTCAGGGGAGGGAGCTCGACCTCGGCTTGGAAGAGGCCCGCCAGTGCTTCTCGTGGCTCCTTCATCGAATCCTCCAGCGCCAGGAGCTCGACGTCATCGGCTTCAAGGAAGCCCTCGCTGACAGGGCCGGTGTCAAAATTCCCATAGTGGGACTTCACGACCGCCGGTGTCTTTTGGACACCCGTCAGAAGGGCCTCCTTGATGCGGCCGCTCATGCTACCGTGGAGTGCCTCCAGTCGGCTTCGGAGTGACATCCCCGGAGGTTCTCCACCGGTGCCGACGGAGTCACACAGCGCCCGCGCGACCTTCTGCAGGTCCAGGTGTTCGGCCACCTCGCCGTCGTAAGACGCCTGCAGAACTATGGGAACAAAGTACGGAGATGAGTAAAAATCCAGCGAGCAACCGAGACAAGCAGAATGGAAAAAATACAACGCTACGCTTACGGTTAGCCTCTTCCCGAGCCTTCTGTCCCTCCTTCCCGGCCAAGTCCGCGGCACCGAGCGCCAGGCGCAACGCCTCCCGAGTCTCATTCAGGTCGAGAGCCAAGGCCTCGGCGGCCGAAATCCTCTCGGCGGTGAGCTCTCGTGCGGCGTCGCGCTCCCTCATCATCACGGCCAGAGCGCTCTCCAACTCCTGCACTGGCGTCGCCGAGGCAGCGGCTCGGCCCAGCGCCTCCGCGACCTCCCCCTTCAGGATAGTGTTGTCGACACTAACTTCGGCAAGTTTGAAGGTCGCGGTGGCGAGCTCGCCCTGGGCGCAGGCAAGGGCTTTCCCCTTGAGGTCGAGCTGCTTCTAGAGCCCGAGCCCGCCACGAAGGAAGCGGGACTTGTCCCGGGAGGTGTGCATGAGGTCTGGAAAAAAGGAAGAAGCAGAAACGGTAAGAACGATGCTCATATGCAGGAAAAATTACAAGACACAGGGATTTACCTGAAGCTGGGCAGGGAGGTCCTTCTCGAGGACGTCGGCGATCGCGTGGAGCCCCGCCGCCGAGCTAAACCCGAGCTCCTGAACGGCGTCCCACTTGGGGGCCTCGACGTCGTCCCGGAGCGAAAAGACGGGCGCCCCCTGAGGGTCCGCGCGGTCCGTCCACTCGATCCGGGAGGCGGTTAGCTCCCGAGGCTGAGGTCCCCTCAAGGTCAACACCCAGGGGCTTTCGTCACGGGCGGGGGGAGCTCCTGCGCTGATGTCCGCGGTCGATGACCCCGTGGCGGCAGGCTCCGTGGGGGCGGCATCGGCTGGCGCTTCCGAGGCATCTCCGGAACCGACGGTCGAGGCCTCGGAAGCCCACACTGGCTCCGCCTCCAGGTCGATCATGGGCACGACGACGGCGGCCGCCACCGAGATAGCCTCCCCCGAAGGAGGAGCCTCGGACGCCACGGGCGGACCCGTGGGGGCACGAACTTCCTCGCCCGCCGACCGGGCACTCCCCCCGGCCGTGTCATGGCCCCGCACCTTCAGGACCTTCAGGTGCGACACCTGGAGATCCGCCCTCGAGCGTTTCCTGAAGCAGAGAAAGAAAAAAGGAGCGCTCATGAAAGGATCCCCACTAGAAGGAATTACAAGTAACGATACTTAACTCGTCTTCGGAATCACCCTCTTCTTCTTCGCATCGCCTATGCTAGGCGAGACGACGGATGGAGCGGCCTGCGCTGGCGGTGGAGGAGTGGGCGCCAACCCGGCGTCCGGGCCAGTGCCGCCCAGTGACGAGGGCTCCGCCTGGGCGCCGGGGGTCGTCCCGATGTCACCGCCCCTCGGCGGGGAAGCTTGAGCCTGAGAGGGCCCCAGCTCAAGCGCCGGCGTCTTGGCGCCGGTGGGCACTAGCTCCGGCGGTGTCTTCCCAGCACTCCCCCCGCCTTTGGTCGCCGCGCCGACCAACTACGCGTCGGCGGGGAGGGTCCGCTGAAACAGGGGACTCTCGGTCCCCCTGCTGGAACCTCGGGGCATCTCAGGGGCCGGGCCTGAGCCCGTCCCCGGCCCCTCCGGCCGAGCCACGCCGCTGATGGCGGGCAGAGCCGCGCCTCCTGATGTCGCCCTGCCAGGAGCCGTGTCCTTGGACGCGGTCTCCGGCAGGTTTGCCCGAGGGTTCGGATCACAAACCCCGGCACTTCCGTCGGCGGACGCTGACAGCGGAGCCTTTCCAGGCTCGTCAGCGCCCACCGTGGGCTGTGTGGCTGCAAGCGGCCGGTCAGACTCCATCAGATCAAAGATGGAAAATCTTCTTCTTCTTCATCATCGTCGTCGCCGTCATCGTCGGTGGGGGTATCGACCTCAGGATCCCCGGCCTCCCTCAGGCAACGGCGGCGCTGGGAGGACTCCTCCACCTTCTGCGCCCTCTTCTGCTTCCGGGCGGTCACCTTGTCCATCCTCGCCTTCTCCTCCGTGGCCCGGACGCGGTTCTGGGTTCGCCGCTCTTTATCCTCCAGGACGGGCGGAAGGGAAGTCTTCCCGGTCCTTGAGAGGCCCTACGAAGAGCGAAAAAAGGTCAGGAGGAAGATGGGGAAACCAGCGGCCCGATCGAACGAACAACACTTACCAACGCCGGGAAGCCCGCGCAGGGACGCATAGGCACCCGGTTCACCTCCTCCCAGGTAGGATAACCCCCCACCATGTAGCCGACGCGGCGCATGACCTCCGCCTCGCCAAGGTCACGGGGCAGCATCGCTGTGCCCTCCCGCTGCGACCCGGTCACCATCTGATGAAGCGCCAGGCGGCCCTCCATCAGAGGTAGCACCGTCCGCATGTGGAAGTTCCCCGCCACGTCGGCCCCTATAAGGCCCCTCCTGTTCAACTCCTTGAGCGCGTCGAAGTACACGTCCAGGTGCTTTGACTCCTTCGACGGGCACCCCCACTCCCATTGGGGAAGGGGAGCTATGAGCGCCCTTCCCGTGAACTTGGGGAAGAGACCCTCGTCGTTGCGGAGGTAGAACTAGCTGCTGTGCCACCCCTTGTTGGAGGAGGGGGCCTTACAGGGGATGTACAACGAAGAGCGGATCACGAGGCCGCATCCCCCCGCGCGCTGGATCTCCCGCGGCTTCTTCGAGTCGACTCACTTGGTGTACCAGTCGACGCGGGAAATGCGGCACCACAGGTTCCAGTACGGGGGCACCCCGAAGTATCCTTCACACAAGGCGGCGAAAATCGACGCTTACGTGATGGAATTCGGGGTGAGGTTGTGGAGCTCCAGCCCGTTCCCAAAGAGGATGGCCTGGCAGAAGCGGCTCGGCGGCGAGCCGAGTCCACGCTCGTGGTAAGCAACAAACCTCACCACGTACCCCTCGCCGGGGTTCGGCTCCTCGTGGTCGCGCAGCGGCATAGCCCACTCCGGGTGCTGCGCGTCGGTACGAGGACGCAACAGCCCCAGAGTGACGAGGCGCTCCAGCTGCGCCTCCGTCACGGTGCTCTCGGCCACGGCTTCAGCCTGAGGATGCCGGCGGCGGCTGCGGCAGCATCGGTGGCGACGGCGTCGGTCGCGGCGGCGTCGGTGGCAGCGACATCGACGGCGGCGTCGACGGCGGCGGAGGAGGAATCCATGTCAAGAGAAGGGGGAAAGGGCTGCGGAAAGAACGACGGCCGCGGCAACAATCTCTTTCGAGCAGGCAATGAAGGCAAAAGAGCGGGCGACGAAGGTAAAAAAGCGAACGGTCGTGCGAGCGAATGGCTAGGGTAGAAAGAAAAAATCGTAAGTTTTTTTATAAACTCCGCCGGCGGATCGTGGGTGGATGCGGAGAATCTGCCGCATTAACTGCGCGGGGCCCGCCATGATCCCCACGCCGCCGCCATCGCCGCGCACGCAAACCGCCTCGGGTGAGCCGAACCGTCGCGTCCATCAGGTGTCGCGCCTAAAAAGGTGAGCCAAATCATTACAACCGCGCACCTCGATTCCGTCTACATTTTCTCCTTCCCAACGAAGGAACCCCGGGCTCGGGCGCCCATTATGTTCCCAGGGGATCGAAGACTGGCCCTCCGTGGCTCGAACAGTCGCCCCAGGGAAACCGAGTTAGGGACAGCTAGTGGATGGGTCACGAAAACGGCCAGTATCTCGACGCCTGAAACGTCACAAGGGACATGCCATGCTGTGTCCAAGTTCCAGTAGCGAGTCGATTACGTGGAATCCCTCCGTGGGAGGCATCATGCCCTCGGGACCCATCGAAGGGACCCGACGTCCACTAACTAACCCTCGGGAAATAATTGGAGTGTGCTCAGGCCATTAGCCGACCCTTAACGAACGGGGCACGGACCTCCACTTGGACCAACCCGTTTGTAACTCACCGGAAATGCCGACTCGTGCCCCAGCGGGGAAGTCGAGCAGGACCAAACCTTCCTCTTCCCGAAAAAAGAGCGTGAAGGTCGAATTAAAAAAGACAGGGAAGAGCCCGACCGATCTCCGATACGAAACGGAGGCTCGGAAACTTGCCCTGCACCTTGGAAAGACCACTGAACGACGTCCCAACACGATGGGAGGCTCGGGGGCTCCGCTTCCAAAGAAACAACCCTCCTAAATAAATCGAAAAACACCCGAGGACTAACAAACACGATTCTAAGCCTTTGAAGGAATATACCATCCCTCCAAAGCCTCGGGGGCTACACCCGGCGGGTGCGCTCGCGCGCACCCACCTAAAAAATAACCCACACTTTATCTTTTTTGACAGGAAGAACCAGCGTGAACCTGTGGAGGAGTGCCTTCACTCCGCCACAGGCTCGGGGGCTACTGTCGGGTACCAAAGTTTGGGCTACCCAACTTCAATGTAAAAACGATCATTCCCAACGCGGCCCGGCCCAAGTAAGGCCAATGGAAGCCCACGAAGGCCGCGCCCGAAGCCAATGAAAGCCGCGTCTACGGAGGCCCACGACGTCATTGCACCAATGACAGCCAGTTCTCCGATTCGCCCAAGCCTCCCCGGGAGAGCTCGGGAGAGCGGCACCCTCGGCGCCAATTCTCCGATTCGCCCGAGCCTCCCCGGGAGAGCTCGGGAGAGCGGCACCCTCGGCGCCCAATTCTCCGATTCGCTCGAGCCTCCCCGGGAGAGCGGCGCCCTCGGCGCCCATTCTCCGATTCACCCGAGCTTCCCCATCCCTCTCGAGCGCAATCTCACTTCCCCATCCCTCTCGAGCGCAATCTCATAAAGGCATCCAAGGCACCGGTGATGTCAGCAGAGCAATCTTGGACCACAAGAGACCTCTCTGACCACTTTGCAGGCACTGTCCCGTCAGGCGAGATTCTCGACGTGAGTGTGTTTCGCACGCCCCTGACGGCCATACCACCTGTCAGGATTTCGCTGGCAGCGGATTTGATAGGCCCACTACGGTCGTCCTCTCCACGGTATGGTCTACGGTGCGCCGTCCCGTTTTCCGCCGGGGTCTATCAACTCCGACTGCGACAGTCCGAATGCCTGACGACGGGCTATGCAAGAACGGAAAAAGTGCCTACTGCACTGTCCACTCGAAAGGACGAGCACGCCTTCCATCCGGGCCCACCTAACCCTCAGGAAGTACTTTTCAAAGGCCGAAAATACGACCAAGGGGAGATATCACCCTGCTCCATCCCATCACGCCTCCAGGAGTCCCGAGCCTCGGGAGACAACGCCCCGAGACGACTGACCCTCTTGTCACATCGTGCAGAAGGACAGCCATCAGGTGTGACCTTACGGCATGCCGTAATCCGACGACTGTTGCCGCCTTGGAACTCACCAAGATCGTGCGAACCACTACGGCCATACCCCGGAGACGCGGAGAAAAGACCGTAGCTGACGACATGCCGTAATCCGACGACTTTTGCTGCCTCGGAACTCACCAAGATCGTGCGAACCACTACGGCCATACCCCGGAGACGCGGAGAAAAGACCGTAGCTGACCATAGTCAAATGAGGAACAACAACTTCTCACTGTAACATACGTAGCATTGTAAACGCTGCCCTTGCCTCTCCCTTGCGACTATAAAAGGGAGAGCAGAGGCCAGCTTTAGAACAACCCCGGGAAGTCCTAAGTTCTCACACACACATACACACCAACAGCAAACGACTTGGATACACTTAGACACTCACAAGAGAGCTGGGAGCACTTCCCTCTCTCACCTAACTTGTAACCCCCTACTACAAGCACCCCGGTGCAAGGCAACACGACTCTCCTCTCCACTGAACGTTGGGGTTGCTTGGCCTGAACCAGTATAATTTCTGTGTTTCCCTTTGCACACCATCCGTAGCCTCAACCGCAAAACATATATTTACTAGCCGGTATTAGCCCCGCTAAAACGAGCACCGACACTTATCCACAAACCAAACACACCCCCAAAAGTATGCATCCCTGCATGCATAATTGCATACACAAGCTTTCAGTGTTGTAGATAGAAGCAAAGCTGCACATGGTCGAGCACATGGCCCCGTTCGTTATGCCTTTGTCGAAGCTTCTATCAACTCAACTTCAACTTGTTTTTTTTATACATGATAATACGGAGTACACGGATTAGGGAAATATAAAAGTTGTTTTAGCGAAAAAAATATTGGAAAACAAAAAGGGAAAAGGGAAAGGATGATAAAGCACGCACCATTGTGGTGGGCTGGTGGCCGACGACGATATTGTTTGCGGGGATTGGGGTCATTTGCATTTTTTTCTGTTCTCGTCAGATTGACGGGTACCAATACCAGTATAAAATTCAGCTCGGACCCCGGGAAAAAGTAAATTTCGCAGTCCCAAATTAGGGGGGTCCCACAGCCCAACTACTTTCACATCACGCCACAAGAGATTGGACACTGGAGTCTTGACTTCCTTTGATGTGGAGTTGCCACCATATATTGGTTACAGCCTTGACTTTTTCTTCTAAGCTCCACGAACTTGCCAAATACTGTAGTCAATAACAGGTCAGTCCGGTGATAGTTCCCTTCGCCTGCTCTGTTCGCTTCAGCTTATAACCACTTATTTTTAGTTCTTCAACAGTATTTTTTTCTCACACCAAATTAGCATAAACCAAAATCAACTGAGCTTTTTAGCTCCAACGAACAGAGCCACGTCCGTCTAAATTGATAATTGTATTAGACTAGAGAAAAAGTCATATAAAACAGATTTTGACCATTACTTTCTCTAATAATATAAAGTAAGTGGCTAATCAATATGTATTATCTTCAAGTCATTTTTAACATAAATCAGTTGATGTAAGTTTTATGTCCTAATTTTTTATATAGTTTGACAAGTTGTTGGTCAAGATTTATAAAACTTGACCTCTGGTCTAATACAACTAACATTTCCGGACGGAGAGAGAGTATACCGTATAAGATACGACAACATTTTTTAATTAAAAAAAGAAAAAATGTGTTTCATTGAGATAAGCTGTATTGGCTCCGTCACCTACTTAATAAACATAAAAACATGCATTTGATAATTGAGAGCGACGGTTTCATCACTTATTTATGAGTTACTCCCTCCGTCCCAAAATAAATATCGTTTTAGGGTTTTGACTATCTCCTTTTAATCATTTGTCTTATTAAAAAATTAAGAAAAAAATAATTATTTTATTATGAAATGATTCATTATTAGAAGTATTTTAATCTTGATTTGTTTATTTTTATATTTTCGTAAATTTTTTGAATAAAACGAATAGTCAAACGTTGATTTCAGAAAGTCAAAAACGACACTTATTTTGGGACGGAGGAACAGCTGTTTACTTCTTTTCACGATTACGTGAAGGCCTATGAATGATGAGCATGTACTCAAAGCGAACAAGCCGACAGCCGCGGGAATCTCGAGATGCACCGCCCTGCAAATCACAAGGAAATTTCCTGTGTAGTATAGTGCATTTGAGAATGCAGCAGCACCTTCAATCTGCGAGTGCTCCATGTGTTGTGTTGGTACCCTCCTCACATGTCAGCAGTAATATTTGAACAGCACCTTTTCCATGATATTCCCATTCAATCCTGCATATATATACAACTAGATTGGGAGGGGCTTTTTTTTTTCTGCGAACACTGTTCCATAACGGGTTGATACTGTTTCTTAATGGGTTAGTACTGTTCTTTAACGGGTCGGGGCTATTCCTTAACGGGTTGATACCGTTCCTTATCGGGCGGGTATTGTTTGTCGGACCCGGTACTTTAGCGGCGGTCCGTTACTGTATCTACTGTAGCTAATGGGTACTGTAGCTAATATATAGACCATTCTGATGCACACGAGCATCCAGTCTTATCGTGGAGGGATTCAGCCCAGATCGTTGAGGGGCCCGGCCCAATCCGAATCCGCGACCCTGCCGTTTTCTGGATTTCTACTGGACCACCGAGCGTGCATCTTGAGCCGTCGGATCCCGCACCCATGCCTGTCACGCACCGGTCGCCATATTTATTCCTCTATCTGGTGCCTTAGATTAAAGGCAATACATATAGTTTAATATAAAGAGAACCTTAAGCTAGATAAATATATAGTTTAATAGCAACATTGCCTATCGCCATACGGTTTATCACAAGCACAACCAATGATGGTAGTGCAACATCACAGCTCCTTCGCCATTTCGAGGATCGTATGCCTTAGGTTGCATTCGATTGTAGTGTACCGCAAGAATATGTATACTGCAATGAAGGCAATTCAACATGCAGATGCAGGAGGCTCACTAGGTGCATGAAGACAGGCTAAGGAAATCATGCTTCATTGTTCAATTAACTAACAAAATCATAATAAGAGCATGATCCTTCCCTACTCTCCTCAGACAAATGCAGTATTAAAAAAAAAACAGAAAGCCCCTACACTTTTCAAATTGCCCCACCCCTTTTACAAAGGAAAAATACACATTCATTAGATGAACGTTGAGGCCCAGTTTGGATCCTTAAAATTTAATTCATTTTAAGGATCATATATTAATTAACTAAATACGGTTGTATATAGATTATATTTGTATAATATTGTTTGCTATATGAGAGAGATACTTATGTATTTTTATCATGTGAGAATGAGTTGAAGAGCGTGCTAAAAATATAAAGTAGAAATATAGCATGATGATCTATAAAAATTAAATTTCATTTCTCACCCTATGAAATTGAAGTAGGCTAATACGTGAACTTTGAAAAATGGTGGAATGTTACATTTCAAGTGAAATAAATGTTTCTGGATACACCTGATAATCACGACTGTATTTGCCAATATATGACATGTGAGAGGTGCATACTAATAGCCACTGATAGGAATTCACGAATACTATAGTTGAAGCGCATACAGAGAGCCTGATGACTATAGACTCAAGTTCCTGAACTGTGAGATTGTTCTCATCATGAACAACACGATAGTGGACCGCCAATCTGCCATGTTGGTTCCCTGAGCAGGAAAGTCAACCAGTAGCCCAACAATTGTTCAAGCTAGAACACAGTACAATCAACCAAAATGTACATTACCTTAAAAGAACCATGGTCACATAGGACCTCAAATTTAGTAGGGTAAGAGATATCTTGTTGAACTCGAAGTCCTACAGAACAAGAAAACAAATGGGCACCTGCTCCCTGAAGCAATAAAATGGAAAATTAAACACACCAACAAGGAAAACCGTACGCTCTTTTCTTTCTCATATTACTACTTCCTTCAAATTCCATATAATGCCTTTGCGTGACAACCAAATATGCGAGTGTTGGTACATAGTCCAACAAAGTACAATCCTTCCAAGGAAAGATTGATAGTCAGCAAAATTCAAGACAATGCCGATACAAGTTTGAACACAAACTATACTGTATGCCTACCTATCTGATAGCATGTATTTCTTGCTGGAAAATGTGGCTCTGTTGACCTTCAATTATGCCATGCCTATGCCTGGTAGTGTGATTGTAAGTGCATTCGCCCCCGTTGTGGGTTTTGGATAATTAATGACAATCAAATTAGGGACTAACATGTTGATTTGAATATACATGCAGGTGTTAGTCTATTGAAAGTTTTGAATTGTTGATATTCGGTGAACAAAGCACCCCTAAATTTCTTTGGATGGACGGCGGTTCAACTCAAGTGGCTTATTAGATTTCACTCTATTGCTTGAGTTATAGGAAACGCCGCACTATCAAGAGGGATGCAAATCAAGGTAGCTAGATGGGGGTAAGAGTGCTCATGTCGATCTAACTTATGCGCTTGAGAGACACCTTTGCACTCACGAACACTTAGAAAATTTCTTTTCTGCCTGGGAGCACCGGTGGTACCGGTAGTACTAATTGCAGTTCGGTAGTCTTCTGTCTTTGTCTTCAGATTGACCTACCGGCAGTACCGGTCACTACCGGTAAGTCATTTTGACGACAAACTCGCTTGCCCAGCCTTTGTCGTCAGATTGCATTGCCGGTAGTACCGGTAAGTCATTTTGACGATAAGTCTGTTTTGGCGGAAATTTGAACTACCGGTAGTACCGGTCTGGAACCGGTAGTACCGGTAGGTCATTTTCCGCCCACTCTCTGCAGGACTATAGGTGAGCTCCAACGGCTAGAAGGGTGGATAGGGAGTACCGGTGGCTTCACATTGGTAGTACCGATAACGCTTCGCTAGACACTTGTATAAATAGCTCTCTTCTCCACTTCTAACCGTTACCCACTCCATTCCTTCGACTCACCAGCTGAGAAAAGAGCTCCCAAGCATTGACTCACCCCCTCTCTCCCTCCCTCCTTGCTTCTAGTTCCAAATCCGTGCAAGATTTGAGTTAGGAAGTGAGATTTGAGAGTGGAAAGCTTCGATATACGACCTGAGCACTTGGATCCCTCCTCTAGCCGGCTTGGTTTGTGTTTGTTACTCTTAGGTTTTTGGAACCCTAGTCGGCTAGGCGTTCTTCGTGGTTGCCCGAGTTGATTCATTTGTGAGGGCACCCTGAAGTGTTTGTATCACCTTTTGATCTTAGTGGAAATCTTGGGCTAACCTTTGTGGTTGTTTGAGGGAGGCAATGAGGTGGAAGAGACTCCGACCTCTGTGGTCACCTCAACAACGAGGACGTAAGATCTCCTTAGTGGGGACCAAACCTCGGGATAAATCTTGTGTCCCGTGTGCTTGTTGTTGTTGAACTTGTTTACTCTTCCTACTTGTTCTTGGTTATCTTGTATTCTTTTGTCTCTTCCTTGTTCATAGGTTGGAACGGGTCGATCTACGTTTTGGTGAGGATCCAAGCCAAGAGAACCTTATCTACATCCTCAACATCATCTAGGAAAGTGGGGTAAAACTCAGATCTGAAATCCAAACTCATATTCTCTGATTTCGTAGTTTTAGTAGGGCACATCGGTAGTACCGGTCCAAACCTACCGGTGGTACCGGTTAGGTATTTGACTTCCGCTTTGAGTTTTTGAGTTTCAGGTTTTAAAATAGGCCTATTCGCCCCCCCCCCTCTAGGCCAATTAGATCCTTTCAGTGATCATTGAGAACATTGTATCTTATTGAACTTCAACTAAACATAAAATGTGAGGAATAGAGGTACATATACCTGAAAAATAGAAGAAGATCATCCTTTGAGGAATTTCTTCTATTTTCCGGTTGAAGCTTATAATAAGGTTGCTATAAAATGAGGAATGTCAGTTTCCCAAATGGATCATTGTGACAGTAGGCAGTAACTGATCTTATTAAAAAGAGTTACCTAACCATGCCACCATATTCATTAAAGAGATCTCTTATGATCAGTTCATGATGTGTTCGAGAAGCGACTAGAGTACCAGATAATGGCTCCCCACTTGAGAAGCGACTAGAGAACTCTTATGATGACTTCATGCAACAGAGTGATTTACTCTCATTGCAACTTTCGGGTAGTGGCTCCCCACTCTCTTAAGAAGTGTTATACTCTGCAAAATTCCCATTCACTACAAGGGTATCAGATATGTCGAGAATCACTTCATCCTTATGCTCAACAACATCACCTTCAACAACAGAGGCTAGATTCATCCCTTGTCATGCTTGTTGCTGAGTTTATATTTGCCATTTTCATTAAACAATTTGGAGTACTCACCCCAAGGGATGCTACGAGGTTTCTTGTACGCCACTTGTGATCCTGATCCCCATCCTACCTTGAAAAGGTGCTCGTATTTTTCTGATGTAAACTACAAGTAATAGAAATATTTGCTCACATGAAATCAAAACTGAAGGAAAAGAGTTGAAACTGCTGCATGAAACGATCAAGAGTGGACTAGGGGCGCGTTCGGTGGTATTGAAAAGTGCTGAAACGCGCTGAAGCTCGGGAGCGCTGAAATGGGCTGAAAGTTTCACGCGTTCGGCCCTTCAGCCCATCCGAACGCGTGAAGCATATAAGCGCTGATTTCGGCCGGGCGCCTCTCTCTCGCTCTCATTCTCTTCTTGCGTCCGTAGAGCTAGGGTTTCGGCCGCATCTCTCTCGCCCGCATTCTCCTCTCTCGTGCTGCCACTCCACGCCGCTCTCCCTCGCCGGCGAGACGTCCCCCCTCCCCCCCGGCGCCGGCCCTCTGCATCCCCGTTGCCGCCGACTTTCCGCCGGCGGCGCTCCTCCTCCCCCCCCCCGGCGGCGGCCCTCTTCAACCGGCATTTGAGGCACATCTCGGGCGCAACCATTGAAAGGTGGCCGGATCTGCTGCCTGCACCCCGTTGCCGGCGAGTTTCCCCCGGCGGCGCCCCTCCTCCTCACCCGGCGGCGGCCCTCTTCATCCGGCTTTAAAGGCAGATCTCGGCCGCCACCTTTCAAAGGTGGCCGGATCTGCTTCCTCAAATCCGTTGCCTGCGGTTTCCAGCGGCGGCGCCACTCTTCCCCTCCGCGTGCACCCTCTACCCCCCGGCGTTTGAGGCAGAACTCGGCACCAACCATTGACAGCCGGCCGGATCTGGTGTCTGCAAGCATTTCCCGGCGCGTTCCCTACGTCGCCGCCTCCAAACGTGAAGCAAACGACTCTGACGCAGGTATGCACCGCTCCCATTGTTCTGCTTCGTAACTTCCGGTCTAGTTTGTCTTCCTTATGCTTCTACGGTTCCTTGTGCCATTAGGTTGGCGGCTCCATACTAGAACGGCACCACTTCCTGGTGGGTCGTCTGCCTGAAACATACTGGTTAGTACTTGTCGGTTACCAAAGTTAGGGGTACCCAACTTCCATGCAAAAAACGCTCATTCCCAACTTGGTCTGGCCCAAGTAAGGCCAGTCGAAGCCCACGAAGGCCGCGTCTACAGAGGCCCAAATCTCCGATTCGCCCGAGCCTCCCCGGGAGAGCTCGGGCGAGCCTCACCCTCGGCGTCCAAATCACTCGGCGCCCAAATCTCCGATTCGCCCGAGCCTCCCCGGGAGAGCTCGGGCGAGCCCCCCAAATCTCCGATTCGCCCGAGCCTCCTCGGGAGAGCTCGGGAGGCGGCGTCCTCGGCGCCCAATTCTCCGATTCGCCCGAGCCTCCTCGGGAGAGCTCGGGAGGCGGCGTCCTCGGCGCCCAATTCTCCGATTCGCCCGAGCCTCCTCGGGAGAGCTCGGGAGGCGGCGTCCTCGGCGCCCAATTCTCCGATTCGCCCGAGCCTCCTCGGGAGAGCTCGGGAGAGCGGCGTCCTCGGCGCCCCATTCTCCGATTCGCCCGAGCCTCCTCGGGAGAGCTCGGGAGAGCGGCGTCCTCGGCGCCCAATTCTCCGATTCGCCCGAGCCTCCTCGGGAGAGCTCGGGAGGCGGCGTCCTCGGCGCCCAATTCTCCGATTCGCCCGAGCCTCCTCGGGAGAGCTCGGGAGAGCGGCGTCCTCGGCGCCCCATTCTCCGATTCGCCCGAGCCTCCTCGGGAGAGCTCGGGAGGGCGGCGTCCTCGGCGCCCAATTCTCCGATTCGCCCGAGCCTCCTCGGGAGAGCTCGGGAGAGCGGCGTCCTCGGCGCCCCATTCTCCGATTCGCCCGAGCCTCCACGGGAGAGCTCGGGAGGCGGCGTCCTCGGCGCCCAATTCTCCGATTCGCCCGAGCCTCCTCGGGAGAGCTCGGGAGAGCGGCGTCCTCGGCGCCCCATTCTCCGATTCGCCCGAGCCTCCACGGGAGAGCTCGGGAGAGCGGCGTCCTCGGCGCCCAATTCTCCGATTCGCCCGAGCCTCCTCGGGAGAGCTCGGGAGAGCGGCGTCCTCGGCGCCCCAAGTCTCCGATTCGCCCGAGCCTCCTCCGGAGAGCTCGGGAGGCGGCGTCCTCGGCGCCCAATCCTCCGATTCGCCCGACCCTCCTCGGGAGAGCTCGGGATGTGCCGTCCTGGGCGCCCAAGTTTCCGATTCGCCCGAGCCTCGCCCGAAGCCTCCTCGGGAGAACTCGGGAGAGCGGCATCTACGGCGCCAAAGTCGGCATCCAAGGCACGGGTGATGTCAGCAGAGCAATCTTGGACCATAAGAAATCTCTCTGACCACTTTACAAGCACTGTCCCGTCAGGCGAGACTCTCGACGCGACTGTGCTTCGCACGCCCTTGATGGCCATACCACCTGTCGGGATTTTCCTGACAGCAGACTTGATGAGCCCACTACGACCGTCCTCCACGGTATGGTCTACGGTGCGCCGCCCCGCTTCGGGAAAGGCGCCCACTGCGCCGTCCACACGAAAGGATGAGCACGCCTTCAAGATCCCGAGCCTCGGGAAACAACGCCCCAAGATTTGATGGTCCCACTACGATCGTCCTCCACGGTATGGTCCACGGTGCGCCGCCCCGTTTCGGGAAAGACGCCCACTGCGCCGTCCACACGAAAGGACGAGCACGATCCCGAGCCTCGGGAAACAGCGCCCCAAGGTGATTCTCCCTCTTGTCACATCGTACGGAAGGATAGCCGACAGGTGTAAACGCACCAAAGTCGAGCGGACCACGACGGCCATATCCAGAAGACCCAGAGAGCCGACGACAAGACATGGTCAGACGACTGTTTCTACCTTGGAACTCGCGAACCAAGATAGCCATACCCATACCCCGGAGACACGAAGAAAAGGCAGCAGCTAGTCAAACCGAGAACAGCAACTCTTCACTATTTTAATAGGTAGCGTCGTAGCCGCCTTTGCCTCTCCCTTGCGGCTATAAAAGGGAGAGCAGAGGCCATCTTTAAAAGAAAAAAAAGGAGGGAGACGAACGAACGAACGGACGGAGAAGTTCCAAGTTCTCGCCCACAGCAAACGACTTGTAAACACTTAGACACTCACAAGAGACCTGGGAGCTCTTCCCTCTCTCGCCTAGCTTGTAACCCCCTACTACAAGCACCCCGGTGCAAGGCAACACGACTCTCCTCTCCACTGGACGTAGGGCTTGCTCGGCCTGAACCAGTATAATCCCCGTGTTCCCCCTTGCACACCATCCGTAGCCTCAACCGCAAATCACATATTTACTAGCCGGTGTTAGCCTCGCCAAAATTAGCACCGACAGTTGGCGCGCCAGGTAGGGGCCTTTTGCGCGTTGACATAGGTTTCGGATGGCAACCAGCTCCACCACGCTTCCCGCTGGCACGGAACTCCGGTTCGGGACTCTCGAGTTCATGGCCACTGGCCATGGGCTCGAGATGAACCTGCGCCCGACCGGGTCCCGTGTCACGGTCGTCCCGACTCTGGCCCCGCAGACGGCCGGAGAAAGGACCCCCGCCACGCTTCCGCCCGCCTCGGAGGACGGGGGAAACGTTGCACGCCGCCCTCGGCGAATCAGGAGGGGGAGGCGCAGTGGTGCCAACCAGCCTCCCGCCGCGGGAGATGCGACTCACCAGGCAACTCCAACGGGCGTAGCCAACACTGCGCCGACCGCGATCCCGGAATCTCCGGCACCAGCGGTCACGCATCCGCTTACCACCCGAGGGACGGGCGAGGGCGGAAACACGACGTCAGCCGATTTTTCTCTCCGCCCTCACCGGCAGAGGAGAACGGCGCCGTCGTCCTTCTTTGGGCTTCAGAGCGCCATGGACGCTCACGTGTGTGCAGTTCATGCATTATTGCACGAACTGTCGGACACTCCGGTCCAGCGCCTCGAGCGCCAAGACAGCCTCGTGGGAGACCACGTGGCATCCTCACCGCCATCCCCTGGGGAAAGTGCCAGGACGCACGGCGGTGGGGAAACAGACACCACCGCCAACCTCACCCCTCGACAACGCTCGGAGGGGGGGAATCGTTATGACCGGAACTCGCCTCGTCGCAGCTACAGCGACGATGATGACAAATTCTGGGCAAATGTGGACAACGCCGCCCACACCAACGACTCGGGGGAGAACGCACCGAGCGTCGTCCCCAGCTCACAGTGGACCTACATCGACCCCTCTCGGGAGTGCTACAACTTGATGCACCCTGATGAGGGGCGAGTAGAGGATGTCCACTCAGGGGGCGACGACGACATACCCCCTCCGTCACACCCCCAGCACGAACAAGTCACGCCCCCTCCAGCGGCCCCGAAGCCCTCGCGGTCAGCCCCGCCGCTGGGTCAGGGGGCAGGAACCTCTCGCTCCGCACCTCAAACCCCGGAGCTAGAGCAGCTCCGGGAGCTTGAGGCACGGATGGACGAGGACCGCTTGCGCCTCACCCAGCTGCGAGCTACGCTGGAGTTTGGCGAGCGGCAAACCGATGGAGGAGCAGCTCGGCGTCGAGCCCGAGATGTCCAGGCCCGAATCATCGCTGACGACAGGACCGAGACACCAGGGGTCGCCCCCCGAGCAAGCCGAAAGCTCGCGGAAGCAGCCATGCTACTCCGAAGTATACCTGAGCCCTCCTCCGAGGAGGCGCGACAGCTCAGGAATCAGCTCAAAGACCTCCTGGAGGATGCCGCCGTCCTCCAGGCGGAAAGTTCAGCGTCGCGACACCATGGCGCCGAAAGTCACCAGCATGGTGGCATAGCACGTCACAAGCGCGAAGCCTCGGTTCGACCCGAGGCTCCAAGGGCTCCGCCAGTCCACCAACGGCTTGGCAAGGACGTCGACGTCCGAGCCATCCTACAAGCCCGCGGTCGGCGAAAGACTGACGGAGCCGCGCGCGGCTACAGCGTCCATCGGGGCGGGCGCTACGACTCGGATGAGGATCGTGAACCCTCACCCGAGCCCTCGGGACCACGCGTCTTCAGCGAGGCCATCCAGAGGGCCAAGTTCCCGTCCCGATTCCGACAACCAACCAACATAGCCAAGTACTCGGGGGAAACTAACCCCGAACTCTGGTTAGCGGACTACCGCCTTGCGTGCCAACTTGGCGGCGCGCAAGATGACCTCATCATCATCCGCAACCTCCCCTTGTTCCTCGCCGATTCCACAAGAGCTTGGCTGGAACACCTTCCCCCACGAAAGATCTTCGACTGGAGCGATCTGGTCAAGATATTCGTAGGAAACTTCCAGGGCACGTACGTACGCCCTGGTAACTCCTGGGACCTCCGCAGCTGCAAGCAGAAACCGGGCGAGTCCCTCCGGGACTACATCCGGCGCTTCTCCAAACAGTACAACGAGCTGCCCCAGGTCGCCGACTCCGATGTCGTCGGAGCGTTTGCCGCAGGAACCTCCTGCAAAGAGCTCGTTCATGAGCTCGGACGCCGGACACCCACCAGTGTCTCTGAACTCATGAAGATCGCTACCAGCTTCGCCTCAGGGGATGAGGCGGTAGGAGCCCTCTTCTCCGACCCCAAGGGCAAACGGAAGGAGGAGGCCCCCGAGGGCACCTCTTCCCGAGGACCGAACAACAAGAAGAAGAAGGGGAAGGGAAAGGCCCCACTCCGCGATGACTCCCTCGTGGCGGCCACCGAACCCAAGAGGGAACGACCCCCTCGAGGCCGCTTCGACGACATGCTCAGCAAGCCGTGCCCTTATCACCAGGGTCCAGTACATCACACACTCGCACAGTGTGTGATGCTCAAGAAGCACTACAGCCGGCAGCCGTTCAAGGACGACACCGGCAAGAAGCCCGCCAAGGATCAGGAGGACGAGGGCGGGAAGGACGATGAGTTCCCGCCCATCGACAAATGCCTCATGATCTTCGGGGGGCCCGGGACCGCCCCTACGCCGCGGCAGCGAAAGCGCGAGCGCAGGGAGGTCTACTCCGCCGGACCAGCGACACCATGCTTCCTTGACTGGTCCCACGACGCTATCACCTTCAGCCGGGACGACCACCCGGACTACGTCCCATCGCCGGGACGCTACCCACTTGTTGTCGATCCCGTCGTCGGCAACACGAGGCTCTCCAAAGTCCTCATGGACGGAGGCAGCGGCCTCAACATTCTCTACGCTGAGACCCTCGACTTAATGGGGATCAGTCGCTCGCTCCTCCGGGCCACGACGTCCCCATTCCACGGGATAGTGCCCGGAAAGAGCGTACAACCCCTCGGGCAGATCGATCTGCCCGTCTACTTCGGGACTCCTGACAACTTCAGGAAGGAGCTCCTGACATTTGAAGTGGTAGGCTTCCACGGCACCTACCACGCCATCCTCGGGAGGCCATGTTACGCAAAGTTCATGGCAGTTCCGAACTACGCCTACCTCAAGCTCAAGATGCCAGGGCCAAAAGGGGTGATTACCATCAGCGCCTCCTACCAGCACGCGTACCAGTGCGACGTCGAGTGCTGCGAGTACGCCGGCGCGTTGGTGGAGTCAGAAGCCCTCATGACCGACCTCGGCAGGTTAGGAAAAGAGGTCCCCGACCCCAAAAAGGCCACGGGCACCTTTAAGTCCGCTGAGGGGGTGAAGGATGTCCTCCTCGACCCGAACTCCCCCAACGGCAGGGCGCTGAAGGTCAGCGCCACCCTCGACCCAGAATAGGAGGCAGTGCTTGTCGACTTCCTCCGCAAACACGCCGACATGTTTGCGTGGAGCCCCTCGGATATGCCAGGCATCCCGAGGGAGGTCGCCGAGCACTCCTTAGACATCCAGGCCGGATCCAAGCCGGTGAAACAACGCCTGCGCCGATTCGACGAGGAGAAGCGCCGGGCCATCGGGGAGGAGGTGCAGAAGCTTTTGGCGGCTGGATTCATCAAGGAGGTCTTCCATCCACAATGGTTAGCAAATCCTGTTTTGGTTAAAAAGAAAAATGGAAAATGGAGAATGTGCGTCGATTACACTAGTTTAAATAAAGCTTGTCCTAAGTATCCATTTCCATTACCTCGCATTGACCAAATAGTAGATTCTACTGCTGGCTGTGAGCGGCTTTGCTTTCTTGATGCTTATTCCGGTTACCATCAGATCCGGATGAAAGAGTCCGACGAATTAGCGACCTCTTTCATCACTCCTTTCGGCACATATTGTTACGTAACCATGCCATTTGGCCTCAAAAACGCGGGCGCAACTTACCAGCGTTGCATGCTCAAAGTTTTTGGGGACCTCATCGGGCGAACCGTTGAGGCTTACGTAGACGATATAGTGATAAAATCTAGGAAGGCGAATGACTTAGTAGCCGACCTAGAAAAGGCATTCGACTGCCTTAAAGAGAAAAACATAAAGCTAAACCCCGAGAAGTGCGTTTTCGGGGTCCCACGGGGCATGCTCCTCGGGTTCATTGTTTCCGAGCGTGGCATCGAAGCCAACCCGGAAAAGATATCGGCCATCACACAGATGGGCCCGATCCGAAACCCGAAGGGCGTGCAGAAGCTTATGGGGTGTCTCGCGGCCTTGAGTCGATTCATCTCAAGGCTCGGCGAAAAGGGCCTTCCCTTGTATCGGTTGCTTAAGAAAAACGAACGCTTTACCTGGACCGCCGAGGCCCAGGAAGCCCTCGAAAGGCTTAAAGCTCTACTTTCAAAAGCGCCGGTTCTTGTGCCTCCTACGAAGGAGGAAAATTTCTTACTATATGTCGCGGCTACCAACCAGGTTGTGAGTGCAGCGATCGTCGTAGAGCGGCAAGAAGAAGGACACGCCTTACCGGTACAGCGACCGGTCTACTTCATCAGTGAAGTCTTGTCAGAGACAAAGACACGCTACCCTCAGATTCAGAAGCTAGTGTACGCGATCGTCCTTGCCCGACGCAAGTTGCGGCACTACTTCGAATCCCACCCCGTGACCGTGGTGTCGTCCTTCCCCCTCGGGGAGGTGATCCAAAATCGGGAAACGACGGGGAGGATCGCCAAGTGGGCCATCGAGCTCATGGGTGACGGCATCACCTACGCGCCACGCAAAGCCATCAAGTCCCAGGTACTTGCGGACTTCGTGGCAGAGTGGACCGAGACACAACTACCGCCACTCCCGACCCAAGAGGAATATTGGGTCATGAACTTCGACGGGTCGATGATGAAGACTGGTGCTGGCGCAGGCATCGTCTTCATCTCACCCCTCGGGGTCCGGCTCAAGTACCTACTACGGCTACACTTCACGGCTTCCAACAACGTGGCCAAATATGAGGCTCTGGTGAACGGTCTCCACATCGCGATCGAGCTCGGGATCCGACGCCTCGAGGTCCGAGGCGACTCCCAGCTCGTCGTGGATCAGGTCATGAAGGAGTCGACGTGCCAGAACCCCAGAATGGCCGCCTACTGCACGCTGGTGCGGTTGCTCGAGGAAAAATTCGACGGCCTCGAGCTCAACCACATTGCGCGTCGGTACAACGAGGAGGCCGATGAGTTGGCAAAAATTGCAGCCGAAAGGGCCACGGTCCCGACGGGCGTATTCGCCAACGACCTCCACAAGCCCTCGATCAATGCCGATCCCTCGGGGGCTGTCGACCCTTCCGACAAAGGGGAGTCACCCGAGGTCATGGGTAAGGACGGCGACGAAGCCGAGGCAATGGAGATTGAAGCCGAGATGGATGACGACGAACCAAACTGGCGCGAGCCGCTGGTCAGCTGGCTAGTCCGAGGCATTTTGCCCCCGGACAAGACCAGAGCACGACGACTGGCTCGCAAAGCCAAGTCTTTCACCATGATCGATGGTAGCCTCTACCGGCGGAGTCCCTCTGGCGTGCTTCAGCGCTGTATCCCTTTCAGTCAGGGCAAACGCCTGCTCGAAGAGATACACGCCGGGGCCTGCGGTCACCACGCAGCGCCGAGGACCTTGGTCGGTAACGCCTTTCGACAAGGCTTCTACTGGCCAACCGCCGTGGCCGATGCCACTGAGGTGGTACGCTCCTGCGAAGGGTGCCAGTACTATGCTCGGCAGACTCACTTACCGGCTCAAGCCCTCCAGACGATCCCGCTCACTTGGCCGTTCGCTGTTTGGGGACTAGATCTTGTCGGGCCCCTCCAGAAGGCACCCGGGGGCTTCACCCACTTGCTTGTCGCCATCGACAAGTTCTCCAAGTGGATCGAGGTTCGGCCGATCACCCAAATCAGCTCGGCTCAGGCGGTGTTGTTCTTCACCGACATCGTCCACCGGTTCGGCATCCCGAACTCCATTATCACGGACAACGGCACGCAGTTCACCGGAAAGAAATTTCTGGCTTTCTGCGATGAGTACCACATACGAGTGGACTGGGCAGCCGTCGCCCACCCGAGGACGAACGGCCAGGTAGAACGCGCCAATGGCATGGTTCTCCAAGGCCTTAAGCCAAGGATATTCAACCGATTGAATAAATTCGGCAAAAGGTGGCTGACGGAGCTTCCGGCAGTAATATGGAGTCTAAGGACTACGCCAAGCCGAGCCACGGGCTTCACGCCCTTCTTCATGGTATACGGTGCAGAGGCCGTCCTCCCTACGGACCTGGAATACGGCGCCCCGAGAGTCCGAGCCTACGATGAACAAGGCAATCAAACTTCTCGGGAAGACGCGCTGGACCAAGCCGACGAAGCTCGGGACGTGGCCCTGCTGCACTCGGCCAAATACTTGCAATCCCTACGCAAGTACCATGCTCGGCGCGTCCGAGGTCGAACCTTCAGCGTAGGCGACCTGGTGCTACGGCTCAGGCAGGACAACAAAGGGCGCCACAAGCTCACTCCACCGTGGGAAGGACCATTCATCGTCGCCGAGGTACAACGCCCCGGCACATACAAGCTCGCGAACGAGAACGGCGAGGTCTACAACAACGCTTGGAACATCGAACAGCTACGTCGCTTCTATCCTTAAGATTCCATGCATTGTACTATTTTGAACATCTTGAAATCGATGAAAAGACCCGACTTCTGCTCTTTTTAACATGATTTTAGATTTTCAATCCGAGCCTACACTCTGAAGTGAAATGAGCCTTTATTTCACCACGCACTAAAAGCGAGGCCCGGCCTATCCTACGGAAAGGCCGACCCTCCCTCGGGGGCTAGGAAGGGGGGAAACCCCGGACTTTCCCGAGATCCGACAATTTTGGAAACGCAAAAATTTCAAAACTTGTCGAATTCGTTTCTCCCTAAAACACGCTTCCTTCCGGAAATCAAGCATGAACTTATAGAATTCGAAGAATGAGGGAAGCCCCAGAAGACAGAGCCGGTCGAGTCGGAGACCGCTTATGCCCCAGGGCCACAGCATCTTCCCTCGCCACTCCGTGTTCGAAGGCTAACCCGCACTCGGAAGAAAACCTATAAGATCTACGCTCGGCCAAGGGAGGAAGCTCGGGAGGAAACACCTAAGCTTCTTTTCTAAAAAGATTCTTTCTGCCAAAGCTCTTAGGACGTCGGCTGCGTCTATGCCACTAAAGCTACGACACCCGAAAAATGTCCCCCGAGGCTCGATGGCCCGGGAGCAGGATCGGCAAGAAAAAATGCCTAAGGAAAAAAGCACGAAACAAAGTGAAACAAACATTCAGCAAATATTTACATGCAAATATTTACATAAATGTTAAGGCCACGAAGGGCCATATTGTTTGTTTCCTTTCAAACCACTCCCGAAAGGTTACTTTTTACAAGGGCACTATGGCCCGCTTCTTCTTCACGGCAGGTTCAGAGGAGGGAGCTCGACCTCGGCTTGGAAGAGACCCGCCATCACCACGCACGCAAACCGCCTCGACTGAGCCAAACCGTCGCGTCCGTCAGGCTTCGCGCCTCAAAAGGTGAGCCAAATCATTACAAACCGCACGCTTCGATTCCACCTACGTTTTCTCAACGAAGAAACCCCGGGCTCGGGCGCCCGTTACGTTCCCAGGGGATCGAAGACTGGCCCTCCGAGGCTCGAACAGTCGCCCCAGGGAAATCGAGTTAGGGACAGCTAGCGGATGGGTCACGAAAACGGCCAGTATCCCGATGCCCGGAACGTCACAAGGGACATCCCATGCTGTGTCCAAGTCCCAGTAGTGAGTCGGTTACGTGGAATCCCTCCGTGGGAGGCATCATGCCCTCGGGACCCGTCGAAGGGACCCGACATCCACTAACTGACCCTCGGGAAATAATTGGAGTGTGCTCAGGCCACTAGCCGACCCTTAACGAATAGGGCACGGACCTCCACTTGGACCAACCCGTTTGTAGCTCACCGGAAATGCCGACTCGTGCCCCAGCGGGGATGTCGAGCAGGACCAAACCTTCCTCTTCCCGAAAAAAGAGCGTGAAGGTCGAATTAAAAAAGACAGGGAGGAACCCGATCGATCTCCGATACGAAAACGGAGGCTCGGAAACTTGCCCTGCACCTTGGAAAGACCACCAAATGATCTCCCAACACGGTGGGAGGCTCGGGGGCTCCGCTTCCAAGGAAACAACCCACCTAAATAAATCAAAAAACACCCGAGGACTAACAAACACGATTCTAAGCCTTTGAAGGGATATATCATCCCTCCAAAGCCTCGGGGGCTACACCCGGCGGGTGCGCTCGCGCGCACCCCCCGGAAAAACAACCCACACTTTATCTTTTTTGACAGGAAGAACCGGCGTGAACCTGTGGAGGAGTGCCTTCACTCCGCCACAGGCTCGGGGGCTACTGTCGGTTACCAAAGTTAGGGGTACCCAACTTCCATGCAAAAAACGCTCATTCCCAACTTGGTCTGGCCCAAGTAAGGCCAGTCGAAGCCCACGAAGGCCGCGTCTACAGAGGCCCAAATCTCCGATTCGCCCGAGCCTCCCCGGGAGAGCTCGGGCGAGCCTCACCCTCGGCGTCCAAATCACTCGGCGCCCAAATCTCCGATTCGCCCGAGCCTCCCCGGGAGAGCTCGGGCGAGCCCCCCAATTCTCCGATTCGCCCGAGCCTCCTCGGGAGAGCTCGGGAGGCGGCGTCCTCGGCGCCCAATTCTCCGATTCGCCCGAGCCTCCTCGGGAGAGCTCGGGAGGCGGCGTCCTCGGCGCCCAATTCTCCGATTCGCCCGAGCCTCCTCGGGAGAGCTCGGGAGGCGGCGTCCTCGGCGCCCAATTCTCCGATTCGCCCGAGCCTCCTCGGGAGAGCTCGGGAGAGCGGCGTCCTCGGCGCCCCATTCTCCGATTCGCCCGAGCCTCCTCGGGAGAGCTCGGGAGGCGGCGTCCTCGGCGCCCAATTCTCCGATTCGCCCGAGCCTCCTCGGGAGAGCTCGGGAGGCGGCGTCCTCGGCGCCCAATTCTCCGATTCGCCCGAGCCTCCTCGGGAGAGCTCGGGAGAGCGGCGTCCTCGGCGTCCCATTCTCCGATTCGCCCGAGCCTCCTCGGGAGAGCTCGGGAGGCGGCGTCCTCGGCGCCCAATTCTCCGATTCGCCCGAGCCTCCTCGGGAGAGCTCGGGAGAGCGGCGTCCTCGGCGCCCCATTCTCCGATTCGCCCGAGCCTCCTCGGGAGAGCTCGGGAGGCGGCGTCCTCGGCGCCCAATTCTCCGATTCGCCCGAGCCTCCTCGGGAGAGCTCGGGAGAGCGGCGTCCTCGGCGCCCCATTCTCCGATTCGCCCGAGCCTCCACGGGAGAGCTCGGGAGAGCGGCGTCCTCGGCGCCCCATTCTCCGATTCGCCCGAGCCTCCTCGGGAGAGCTCGGGAGGCGGCGTCCTCGGCGCCCCATTCTCCGATTCGCCCGAGCCTCCTCGGGAGAGCTCGGGAGGCGGCGTCCTCGGCGCCCAATTCTCCGATTCGCCCGAGCCTCCTCGGGAGAGCTCGGGAGAGCGGCGTCCTCGGCGCCCCAAGTCTCCGATTCGCCCGAGCCTCCTCCGGAGAGCTCGGGAGGCGGCGTCCTCGGCGCCCAAACCTCCGATTCGCCCGACCCTCCTCGGGAGAGCTCGGGATGTGCCGTCCTGGGCGCCCAAGTTTCCGATTCGCCCGAGCCTCGCCCGAAGCCTCCTCGGGAGAACTCGGGAGAGCGGCATCTACGGCGCCAAAGTCGGCATCCAAGGCACGGGTGATGTCAGCAGAGCAATCTTGGACCATAAGAAATCTCTCTGACCACTTTACAAGCACTGTCCCGTCAGGCGAGACTCTCGACGCGACTGTGCTTCGCACGCCCTTGATGGCCATACCACCTGTCGGGATTTTCCTGACAGCAGACTTGATGAGCCCACTACGACCGTCCTCCACGGTATGGTCTACGGTGCGCCGCCCCGCTTCGGGAAAGGCGCCCACTGCGCCGTCCACACGAAAGGATGAGCACGCCTTCAAGATCCCGAGCCTCGGGAAACAACGCCCCAAGATTTGATGGTCCCACTACGATCGTCCTCCACGGTATGGTCCACGGTGCGCCGCCCCGTTTCGGGAAAGACGCCCACTGCGCCGTCCACACGAAAGGACGAGCACGATCCCGAGCCTCGGGAAACAGCGCCCCAAGGTGATTCTCCCTCTTGTCACATCGTACGGAAGGATAGCCGACAGGTGTAAACGCACCAAAGTCGAGCGGACCACGACGGCCATATCCAGAAGACCCAGAGAGCCGACGACAAGACATGGTCAGACGACTGTTTCTACCTTGGAACTCGCGAACCAAGATAGCCATACCCATACCCCGGAGACACGAAGAAAAGGCAGCAGCTAGTCAAACCGAGAACAGCAACTCTTCACTATTTTAATAGGTAGCGTCGTAGCCGCCTTTGCCTCTCCCTTGCGGCTATAAAAGGGAGAGCAGAGGCCATCTTTAAAAGAAAAAAAAGGAGGGAGACGAACGAACGAACGGACGGAGAAGTTCCAAGTTCTCGCCCACAGCAAACGACTTGTAAACACTTAGACACTCACAAGAGACCTGGGAGCTCTTCCCTCTCTCGCCTAGCTTGTAACCCCCTACTACAAGCACCCCGGTGCAAGGCAACACGACTCTCCTCTCCACTGGACGTAGGGCTTGCTCGGCCTGAACCAGTATAATCCCCGTGTTCCCCCTTGCACACCATCCGTAGCCTCAACCGCAAATCACATATTTACTAGCCGGTGTTAGCCTCGCCAAAATTAGCACCGACAGTACTTTATGAGGATCCAATAGTTAATATTGTTACGCATATGAGTAGTTAGTTAACATTCGGTCTTCTTTTTCCTTTTTTCCCTTCTTCGGTTGTTTGTTGTTGCTCGTTTGTGGCAGTGGCGGATCTGGAGGATCACATGCTTAGTAATCTCATGCTTACATTAGTAAGGCTGACCTCTGTCATCTCATGCTTTTTAACCTCTGTTTACGTTATGACCCATACTCAGGTACCGTATCCTGGCTAATTCGTCGGTGGCCTCTTCGTCCACCCCTGAGGAGTGCCCGGTTCCAGTGAAGCGGCGAACCATGAACCGCATCAAGGGCAAGGCTCCAGCCCCGCCAAGCGAGGTAGTCCACAGTTCATCATCCTGCTCTTCTCCTTGCCCAGTTGGGCAGGGAATTTCTTTTTGCTTGTTATGCAATACGTGTGCCTTCGCAGCAAACCAAAGAGCCACGTGCTTGGTGGTCCAATGCGGATATCAGGGCCCTGCTAGAGGTCTGTCTGGAGCAGAAGGAGCAGTATCACTTTGTCGGCAAAGGTCCGACCAGAGTTGGCTGGAAGAATGTCACAAGAGGCTTGGAAGAACAGGTGCATGCTGGTTACACTAAGGACCAAGTTCGTAACAAGTTGGGTTATCTCCGTGGGTTGTTCTTGAAATGGCGCAGGGCACAGAATCGGAGTGGCCTTGGACGTGACCCGACAACTGGCGCTATCATCGGACACCCAGATGTTGTTCCAGCGGACGACGAGGAGGTTCGCTCATGCCTGACATTTGTTCAATCCTTCTTCTACCCTAATATGACCATTGGTAACAATCGGCCTTATACATTGCAGGGTTCAAGCGGCGTGCGACCTCCTCCCTTCCTGGACATGCTGTACACTCTATTCGGCCATCTCCCCGATGACCCAGGGACTCTCATGACCTCTGGTGGTCATCGATCTGCTGCCAGCCCCTCTGGAGGCACCCCAGCTGACAGCCAAGACAGTACACCTCCGACAACACCTCAGCGTACTGGAGGAAGTGGTTCTGGAGCCCTTGGAAAGAGATCCTGGGAGCAAGTTGTGGACAGTCCTACCAAGCATGTCAACGAGATTCGGGGGGCCTTGGTTGAGCTGTCTGATAGTGTGAAGACCATAAAATCAAGGAGTCGCAGGCTTGGCGGCGGTCATCCCAACCCACAACTCGGGGTAGTGAGGGCGAAGTTGGCAGAAGATGGCCACAGCGAGGGATCTGATGTTCACACCAAGACTTTGATCCTTTGTCAAGATCCAGTGAAACAAGAAACCTATCTGAGTCAAACCACGAAGGAAGGGCGTGATAGCTTCATTACTCTGAGCTGGAGATTGGAGGAGGCTCGAATGCGCAGTCTCGGCGTTTGAGTTACAGCTATTATCTGCATGCATTTCTGTGCTCTGTTATCTGCATTCGTTTGAGTTCATTCTGTTGTTGAGTTTTGTTGATGAACAAGTTTCTTGTGAGAGTGTAATAAGTTGTTGAGGTCATTTGTGTAAATCGGGTCCGAACAGTTATGATGTTACCATTACATTCCCTGTAATATGTGATGTACTATGTTATGTGTCCAAATTTAATTATGTGCATTTGCTACTACTAACAGCTGTGTCAGTGCAGGGCTGAGCCGAGGCATATTTCCAGGAATACAGTACTGGCTGGTACATTGCCTAAGGTAATTTTTTTCCTTATAACTTTGTAAATTTCAATTAAGTGTCGTAATTTGTTTTACTATTTGTTTGCCATCTTCGTGTAGGGACATGGACGACGATGTCGAGTTGGACAGCGACGAGGAGGTTGTACTGGCTATGTGCGAAATAGGAGTTGAGCTGGGCAATCTGGCTGCTGCAGCAATTCTGAGGCGAGCTGCTGTTCGTAGACCGCTGCCAGTGCCAATCCTCACTGGCCTGCAATGGATCCAACAGAAGCTGTCCGACCCCAAAAAATGCTTCAGGTCGTTTCGTATGTCACCTGCTGCATTCCTACACTTGCATAAAATTTTAGTTGATGATTACGGCCTCAAAGCAACAGCACAGACTACTAGCTTAGAAGCTTTAGGCATTTTTGTGTGGACAGTTGCCCACGCTGGCCCGGCAAGGCTAGCAGGGGATAGGTTTGAGCGGTCCATGGACACCATATGTCGGAAGACATCACATGTTGCAGATGTGATGTACAAATTCTGTGACTCAATAATTGTTCCGAGGGACACCTCCTATTCTACTGTGCCTGCTAAGCTAAAACCATATGAGCCGTGGCTTGATGGGTGCATAGGCTGCCTAGATGGAACCCTCATTCCAGTTATTGTCAGCAAGAAAAAGGCCCTTTCCTATTACTGTAGAAAGGGATACACTGCTATTAATCTACTAGCCATTGTTGATATGGACATGAGGTACACGTTCGTGGGTGCCGGTATGTCTGGTGCGAACCATGACAAGCACATATTGGATAAGTGCCGGCTGGAACCAAACTTCCCTCATCCACCTCCAGGTAAGGATTGTTAGTACTTTGTTGTGGATAAGATATGGTACAAGAAAGCAGTTCTTAACCTGCTGTATGGTGTATGTTGTTTGTGTGCAGGGCGATTCTACCTGGCGGACTCAGGGTACAAGCTGGAAAAGGGTTACTTGACGCCGTACCCAGGCACAAGGTACCATCTTGATGAGTTTAGAGGTGTACCGCACCGTCTGTTCACGGAGGCGGACCGGTTCAACCAAGTGCACTCAAGCCTGCGTGCAACGGTGGAGAGGAGCTTCGGAGTCACGAAGCGGCAGTGGCCTCTGCTGCAAGGAGTTCCTTTGTACAAGGAGGGCAAGATGATCAAGATGGTAACCTCGTGCTACGGTCTGCACAACTACAATTGGGACTGGGAGCATGGTGCAGCCGCGCAGCCAGGATATCCGGTGTCGGCTTGGCCAAGCCAGCAAGCGTACAATGATATGGTGACCATGAGGGATAACATAGCTAATGGTCTCTACTCTATGTACACGGCAAGGTATGCAATACATATGGTATGACATCATGCTGCGCTGAAAGATTTACGAACTAATGTGCAGACTGTGTAACATGCAGGCGGCAAGAGGAGTCAGCAGGCTTGCCCGAAGGCTATGCTCAAGGTCAGATGGAGTCCACATATGGTGCTGGTCTACAGGTCCATGCTGCTGCTGGGATGGATTCCATGTTGGCTGCAGGGTATGGAATAGAGATTCGTTGGTTGCACGTCTTTCGCTCTGTAGGGTTATGCTTACTAATGCACGGCCTGTGAACCATGCAGGAGTCAGGAGGAGGCCATGAATGCAGCAGCAGGCGCCTACGGATACTCCAGGTACATGTTAAAGCCAAGAAACGATTATTCTACACATGTACTCAACCGTTTGGTTAAGCTATGTTTTACTGTAATATGTGATGCTCTCCCTATTTTACTGTTTTACTGAACCGTTTGTGTATGCTCTGTTTTACTGTTCTACTCAACCGTTTGTATAATATGTGATGCTGTGAGGCTATACAATTGTTCCGGAAGGAAGATCTATCTCATAGGCCCTAATGCACGACCTGTGTACCATGCAGGAGTCAAGAGGAGGCCATGAATGCAGCAGCAGGAGCCTATGGATACTATGGCTATCAGGTGCACGCGCCGTACGGCAGCTATGTGCAAATGCAACCGGCATATGAAGAGGGCGCGCCGAGTAACTGGACAGCGGAATATGAAGAGGGCGGGCCGAGTAACTGGACTCAGGAGCACAGCGTTGGGGACACGGCCGGCAATCATGGTAACGCAACGGATGTGATGTATGATGATGGGGTGGATTGGTTTGGGGGAAATGAAGTGCTGCCTGGTGGTGTTTTTGAGATGAACTACAATGGTGGTGTGCAGCCGGGGCCATGGTATGGATAGGAGGCCACATTTGTAGGCTAATCTACTGGAACTCAGATTGTATGTGCTGTAGAAGGGGCCATGGTATGGATAGCAGGCCTTGTATCCCATGCTGTAGAAGTGGAGGTTGTATTAATTGATGCCAATTTGTATGTGCAATTGTAAGAAACAAATGTATTATGAGCACAGCAGGTTTTGTTATTAGTGTTGTAGGTTGTAGCGAAGAAGCTGTTAGTTGTTTGAACTGTATTTGCCGCCAGGAGTTTGAATTTGGCGCCAAATTTGAAGTGAATCTCAAGTTTCAGCACATTTCAGCTATTATTGTTTCAGCACTTCTAGTTTCAGCACTTGTACAGTGGTATACCAGATAAGTGCTGAAAGTTTCAGCACTTTTCAGCAGAATCGAACGCAGCCTAGATTGGGATGTGAGAACATAAACGAGGTCTTTATGGTGTCTAGGTTGTCGTTATGTGGAGATATTACTAGGACAGAGGAAGTCTTCAAATAGAGGTTAGACGTTAAGTTTAGGTCCATCAGCTTCTGTCATGTGCTCGTGAGAAACATTGAACAGTTTAGATGCTTCAAATTCTTTTGGCTCTTTGAAGCAAGTGTCAATTTCACCCAACTTTTCAGGACGTCATCATCTCTTTCCATTTAAAAAATAATTTTGAAATCATATACTACCTCATCTGAGTCAGTTTATCTAATGACATGTCCTCATCAGAACTGGGGACATAATCTTCGAACTCATCCAAGACACAAAATTCTATATCGATGAGAAACTGACATACCAAATTGGCGCCTAGAATGAACTGCCTTTGTGACTTGGAAGTGTGAAGCACGAGCTCAACAAACCATTCTGACGCAGCAGCATCCAAAATCTTGGCCCAGAGGGATTCAGCCCAGCCCAAACCGGACCGCCCGGGTGCGTTGGTACGGCGACCCTGGCGTCCTCTGCAGAGCGGAGCGAGCATATTGAGCCGTCGGATCACACATCCACGCCTGTCATCTGTCAAGCACCGGCCGCAGCGTTCCCGGTCCCTCTATCCCGTGCTCTGCGCCTCCGTGTCCCTCGCGCTCCAGGGTCCAGGCTCGGAGTCTCCTCCAGTCCTCCCTTGCTATCCCCACCCAAAACCCTCGCAAAACCTCACCTGCGCGGCTCCGCTTCCGCCATTCTCTTCCCCCAATGCGGCAGTAGCCTCCCCGCCGCACCCGGCGAAGCGATGGCCCTCTCCGCCGCGCTCCGCCTCCCGCTCCCGCGCCTCCTCGGCCCCTCCGCCTCCATCCTCGGCGCCGCCTCCCGCCGCCGCGCAGCCGCCGCCACCGCGCCCGCGGCCGCCCTCCGCCTCCTCGCGGCCTCGTCCCCCAGTCCCGCGTCCTTCTCCTCGCGGCCCGCGCGCGGCCTCCGCTCGCGCCGCCGCAACCGTGGCGACGATGGGCGCGCGGCGGCCGGCGGCGGGGAGGGCGGCGGAGTTGGACCGGCGGTCAAGGAGCGGATTCTGCCCGTGGAACTGCACACGGAGGCCACGCAGGCCTACATGTCGTACGCCATGTCCGTGCTGCTCGGCCGCGCGCTACCCGACGTCCGTGACGGCCTCAAGCCCGTGCACCGCAGGATACTGTGAGCTTTCACCTTCTTCTCTCCACGTTCCTAGTTCCATGTGTTGCTTTTTGGGAGTATGTAATACATGTGGCAGATAAGCTATTGGTCTGTACAGACCACAACATCGTGTTTGCTTGAAGAATGGAAATGTTCAAAATACTTATGGTGACACGGATTTGGAATAAGGGGGCCATGTAGCGTGCACAAATTGCTCTGAGCGAAGTACATTGCAGTTACAGCCCATGCTATTGCTTGTTGGATGGTTATGAAATATCTTAGTTGTTCAAGGTATTTACTAGTTATCATACATGGATACTGCTCACTTTGTATTAGAGATGCCTTTTTGGCCGATGTAGCATTGTCAACTTGCCTATGCCTCATTTGGAATGTGGGAATACCATGGGAACATATAGTTTTCCTGTAAAATTCCTTATTTCCAAAATGCCTATTTGCCATGACCTAGCTTGGCAAATAGCCTACTTCATATGAAGTTTGTCTGGAAAGTCTTACCTGTTCTTACACTGCCCTTCTCAACAAACCAGAGTACTTGTTATGACCTGCATTTGTTTCTGGATGTAACCTTATCTGAAATATTGTTATGTGTATTTACTATCTGCGTGTCTTCCCCTATTACTTACCATTGTTATTTAAAGAACTTATTGTCAAGAAACTTCCAATTTCAAAGAAATTTTTGGGGCATATACAACTTTATCCATATACCTACATCATGCTTTCCTTATATTCCTTTTACTGACCTTGCTCCATCCCATTTGGTTGAATTCTAAAATCTGTCTGCAGCTATGCTATGCATGAGATGGGCCTTGCGTCTCGTAGGCCATTCAGAAAATGTGCCAGAGTTGTTGGTGAGGTATGCAAGCAGGAATCTGTATTAGTTGGCTGTAATTTTGTTCAATGATACTGCAGCTTTGGGTGATACCATTGTTCCTATTTGGTATTTCATTGTCGTTTTCTTCTATTTTTCAGGTACTTGGTAAGTTTCATCCACATGGAGATACTGCTGTATATGATAGCTTGGTTAGAATGGCTCAGGTATTATTATTATGAATAATTATTTTATTAATGAGTCTGTACAATGTTATCTGGTTGCAAGAGAGACATCTAGCAAGGTCTTAGTATGCTTGTTGTCATCATATCAGTTAATTTGAAAATAACATTAATTGTTTACTCCATGCTCGGCGGAGATTTACATGTAATGTAACATTTTTATTTTTTTCTAATCATTATTATTGGGGCAAACTATTGTTTACTACATTTGTATCCCAGCTTTCCCTAAGGGCACCCTCAACAGTTGAGCTAACATGTTAGCTTATATTTTGCCATAACATTTTAAGCTAATTAGTTGAGAGATGAGTAGTCCAACAGTCTAGCTCTTAATTCATCATTGTGGTCCCACCTCCTGCCTTCCCCACCCACCTTCATCCTCTTCCTCAGTCTGCTCTCATGCCGCCGCTGCTGCCCCGTGTGCTCGCGCTAGGCTGCTGCTGGGCTTTGTCCACGCTAGAGAGTGTTCTCCGTTCCGGAGCGCTGCCACCGCACATGCTCGCTCTGTGTCGCCGCCTTGCGTCCTTTGCACTGGAGCGTCACCGTGCATTCTTGCGCCGGAGCCCTCTGTGTGTACCGGAGTGCCGTTGCGCGTGCTCGCGTCGGGCTGCCGCCATGCCGAATCTCCGCCGCCGGAGGCCACTGCCCTTCTCAGTGACTACTCTCCGTACGTCTTGGCTCTTGCGTGATAAATAGACAAACAAGAGCCATGGCCTATGAGCTATGCTTGAAGAGAGAAGCAAGAAAGAGAACAAGTGAGGAACAGAGATTGGTAGGCCCACACGAGCATCTCATAACTCGTTCGAGCTAGGCGTAGAAACAAGAGCTATCTGCTCTTTTCTCCCTCTTCTCTCTCTTCCAAGTAAGCAAAATGCTGAGGTGGACTTCTATGAGCTAATTGGGGTGGACTTGTTGGAGCTGCCCTAATGTTTGTTTGTGCTCAATTACTGTAAAACGTTCCTACATGGGTTTTCACATATTTATTCTGCAGTAAAAGTAATGTCTGTTTTGCACATTTTCTGTAAACTACAAGGTTTTTTTTTTTTTTTTTGGTTATGTTCTTTCAGGATTTTTCCATGAGGTACCCACTTGTTCAAGGACATGGAAACTTTGGCTCAGTAGATGCAGACCCTCCTGCTGCTATGCGATACACAGAGTGCCGCTTGGATGTAGGTTTGATTCAATTAAATTTTATTAACTCATATACATCCGAAATATTTTATTTGCAAAAAAGTGTATATAATATTTTGCTACACCTTAATTAGGTAACTGCTAAGTTTGTTCACTATTTACATGATTCATCCCTACTGAACTCCATGTTGTGAAAGACACCCAAACCATTTATTATTTTGAACTGCACTCATCCTTTACCGAGCACATATTTTTTGGAAGTCACGCTAAGCACTACACGTTGGGAATAAAGACTACATATTGTTCTTACTTCTTACTATAACCACTATACTGTTGAATGACATTCTTGTTGTGTTGCAGTCGTTAGCAGAAGCCATGTTCTTGACTGATCTGGAGCTGAACACAGTATATCTTTTCACTCACTTCTGTCATTCTCTTTATGCGGTTGTTGGGTGTTATTCCTTTTTCTCATCCTTTCCATGCCGCTGCTTATTATTTGACAGGTAGACTTCGTGCCAAACTTTGATAACTCACAGAAGGAGCCATCTCTGCTGCCAGCCCGTGTCCCATCTTTGTTGTTGAATGGTTCTTCTGGGATTGCAGTATGAGCTCTTATTATTTAATTAGTTTATTACACAAGTGAAATTCTTTCTAATGCTTAAATTGTTCAGGTTGGAATGGCAACAAATATTCCTCCTCATAATCTAGGGGAGCTTGTTGATGTGCTTTCTATTATTATTCAAAACCCTGGAGCTACGGTGAGTAATATATAATTATCATTATACTACACATATAATTATCTTATATTACCTACCCCTTTTTATTTGCATGTGTTCTGTGTGTGTCAAAATGTCTAAGCGCTCGGCTGATATTTTTTTTGCCTCAGATAATTATCAACAAATCCTATATGAAGCAAGGAAGAACAACTGCTTAGCACGTGCAAATGATCACTAGGAATTTGATGCTCCATAGCAGAATCATCGGAATTATTTTGTTAACTGTTGAAGTAGATAGCAGATCAATAATCTTATTGTGTGGTTTGCTAGCTCCCTAGAAGAGTGTCACCTGTCACCTGTCATGATGAGTAGGCCATATGGAATATGGTTAAACGCCTGAGTTGAGCTCATCCAGTTGTGTTACTTAAAATAAATGAATTAGACATTGTCATTGTTAAGTTCTTTTTCTTCTTATTAGTCTGTAGATATCTCATAATCTTAACTTCACTTTTGTGTTCTGTTTCTTGCATTTGAAAGCTCCAAGAACTACTGGAATGCATGCCTGGTCCTGACTTCCCTACAGGAGGGACAATCCTAGGAACTCAAGGGTATTTAATCCCCTTTTTCTTTGGTCTTGTTGTTGTCTATAACTTCTGTGCTAACTTGTGTGCCCACCTCCACCTCACTACCTTTCCCTCCTCTTAAATAGTATTTTGGAAGCATATAAATCTGGACGTGGCCGCATCGTTCTGAGGGGAAAGACTGACATCGAAACAATTGACGAGAAAAGCAAGCGCTCAGCTATTATTATTAAAGAGGTATGAGTTACAGATTTTGTCTTTGGACTAGTGTCTGACATATCTACTTTTGTTTGTTCGAGGGCTTTAACTTACTAATTTATACATTTCTGTGCAGATTCCATACCAAACTAACAAAGCCACTCTTGTACAAAAGATAGCTGAGCTTGCTGAAGATAAGGTAAGTTTATCTGGAGCAGACTTAGTTGTCTGGTTGGTCTTAACCTGAGTCTATTCTGTGATAAGTTTGATATTTTGCTAGTGTCATGATGGAAACATTATTAATTCCTACAATTGTTCTGTTCTTGTGTTCAGGTATTGGAAGGTATTAGTGATATTAGGGATGAAAGTGACCGCACTGGAATGCGTGTAGTAATTGAGGTTCGCACCACCATCTTTTATTTCTATCTGGAGTCTAGGGATTTAACTTTTGTTTTTTTATGTGGAATACTTATTTTCCTTGTACTCTGCTCCAGCTGAAAAGAAGTGCAGATCCTGCCATTGTCCTGAACAACCTGTTTCGTCATACAGCTCTGCAGTCTAGCTTTAGCTGCAACATGGTGGCGTAAGTACGCTTAAAGCCTTAAACCATTTCTTTACAACAATAACGATAAAGCCTTTACAATCAAAGAAAAACAACAAAGCACCCTAAGCAATTCGGGGTTACATTTAGTTTTATGCTTTACAGGAAAACAAGTTACTCATTTTCTTGATTCTTGATGTTGCTCTTTTCCTCCCAAAAGGACATGGTCTTTGATTTTGTTATCCTTTTTTCTATGAGATTAATATTATCACGCATGCGTTAAATCTATAGTTCTTGAATCACAGTATAAAACTATTAATCTCTTCTCTATTTCATCTTGTTTCTGAATTTGGAAGTAAGATTACTGTCCTAATGTACAATGCTTGAAATAATACGGATGAAGGAACAACTAAATTGGGGTTGTGTACGGAATATTACCAATTTATCTTTAGATTGGTTTATTATGAAAATATATTGCTTAATTAATCTAGTGATACTTATTTGACATCATAAATATCAGTAATTATTATATATATATATATATATATAGCGCTAATCACCACCCTGGGTTGTAATTATTATTCACTACCCGAGCACCCCAACCAGCCCGCCTATTCACACGCCCGCAGCATGGGTTTACAGTCCCACTGGTTTACAGTCCTGTACGCCTCCTTGGGCTGCCTTTTTTTCGTTTTTTTTTCATATGAGCAAGTTTTGCAACCTGTTTTTTCATGTTTCACACGTTCTTTTTTCCACACAGATAGGTTTTCGAACTAATTTTTTTGTCCCTGTATTTTTTCATGTTCTTGGTTTTTTTACGTAAATATTTTTATAATTTTTTTCACACGAACAAGATTGCAAATATCAAAAGACGGGATTGACTGACCTATGTACCTTATAATTTAATATTTTTCAATTCTTCTCATTTTGTGATTAAACAATTTTTTCTCTTCTTTTGCCAAGGAATAGTCAAACTAAAAACTTTCCTTTTGATCGACAACTGATCCATGATAATGAGAACGGACGTTATAATAAAACATGTGGCATCGCCAAATCCTTAAAGACAAATAAATTTATTTAGACATTATTCAAACCACAAATATCTCCTTCAGGCTATTTGACAACATGACGGTGTTCATGAGCAGCACAATCGTAGGATGCTGATCACACAACTTTCTAAAATAGACACCTTCAAGGCAGAATTAAAGAAATTTATTGTATCTTGTGAGCCTGGTTCTCTTCAGGTAATATGGTAGCTCAGCTTTCATATCTGTTTAAGAGATCTTGCAACAAAAGTATCACTGATATAAATCATGAATCTTCCATAATTAATTGATAGTAGCATAAACCTGCATATGAAAGGTGATCATACAATTATTTCCAGGCCGGTAGATTGAGGGTGTTTAGACTGAGAAAAGTTCTCTCCATTCACAATATAGTATTGCAATATAAAAGTTTTAGCTAGTCAGAAAGACTCAGCTATAACTTTGGAGCGTTCCAAGATCCCCAATAAATACATCTGTAAAATACAAACAGCAACGGCAAACTGTTCTTGATAGAGACAAGGGAACAAAAAATCTCAAATCTCACGTGCGGAAAATCTCCTTTATGCAAAGTCCAACACAAACATGCAAATCAATGGTTGAATAATGGATGGTTTAGGGAGTAATGGATGGCATAACACTCCTTTCAACCGGAGATGATAGCATGCAAATAAATGGTTCCAAAAAGGATTTGCAAGTAAAAACAAATTATTAAATATGTCACCTGAACTTGTGGACAAGAATTGAATGATAAATCTACATCATAGTAGCATCTTTATCCTATTCAGCCAAGATATTTCTTGGCGGTTCAGTAGTCCTGAAGCTAATATATCAAGTTATCAACACATACAGGAATGGGATGATGAGGGACAGAGCATGACGTCTTTGAGAAAATAATAATATTGATATTCACCTTCCAATAGAATACTGGGCAATCTCAGTCCAAAGCTCAATCTCACTCCAAAATGTACAAATTATGAACTTATCAACCATAATTCCCCAAACAAAAATCCAAGATGGAAACAGGAGCAGAGATGCAGAGGGGATTCAAGGCTGCTCACCGTTTTTTACCTATCTGTACAAATCAAATCACGAACTTTTCTCCCCGTAATTCCCCAATCAGTGGTGATACTAAACAAATTAAAGATGGAATCAGCAACAGGGATGCAGAGAGGATTCAGTCCGCTCACCGTTTTTGAGGCGCCGTCGTCGAGGAGGTTGCAAAGATGGATAGGGAATGTGGCATGGCCGTCCCGGTTGGGGCGATTTCGCCAGTGCCGAAACTGATGGGGCATCTCGACCGCGGGCATGGCGATGGCGAGCTGATGGGAACCGGGGAGGAAAACGGCGCCGGGTAGAGGCGATGAGGCGAGTTGCGGTGCAAGCCCAGAGGCAACAGCTGGCGTGCGAGGTCGCCCGTGCGGACAGCTAGACCCACTCGCCGGTGCGGACCTCCGGTGCGTGCGCCGGTGAGTAGCCCTGATGCGAATGGCGCCGGCGGTGGGGGAGGGAGAAGGGGCGCCACTGGTGGGGGAGGGAGAAGGGGGGCGCCGCTGGATGCGGGTCCCCCGATCCCGTCGACGCCATCACCGGAGGGATGGACGGGGAGGGTGAGGACGCCATCGCGCAGCGCCACCGAAGAGGCCGCCGCCGGAGCTATAGAGGCAGGGTTCAAAGGTTGCGGAGGCGAGAGGGAGGGGGCGAGCTGCGCTTGGGCGTCTGGGCGGAACCGGCGTCTGGGCGCCGGGCGCGTACTACCCACGATCTGAAAATGTGGATAGGATAGAGAGGAGGTGGGCGCGGGGAAGGCTCGTGGCCGTGGTGGCCTGGGACCGATGGGAGCGGATGGGGGTGACCGACACGGTCCTGCCCGTGGGTTGCGTCGGGCTCGGTGACTTGGGCACAGGTAGTGATTATTATTCACTACCAGGGTTGTATATATATATATATATATATATATATATATATATATATATATATATATATATATATATATATATATATATATATATATATATAAGGTCAAACTTTGCAAATGTTTGACTCCTCGGCTTGCAAGAGTTCCATTCTTTTCTGGATGGAGGGACGGGGAAGTATATTGTTACCATTGCAATGTAGGACAAGAAAACATTTGCATTTTTGAATCTCATGTTTGTTTTATTCTTCTTGATCTGTTCAGTATACTTGATGGGCAGCCAAAATTGATGGGACTGAAAGAAATTCTTCAGGTGCTGTTGCATCATTTATTTGTTCTTGTTATGTTTTGCACAAGCAAAATATTGATTGTACAAGCTGCATGCTAATATGCTATATCTGATATGATGCTTGTTTTTATAACTGACTAAAGGACATAAAACACAAGATACTTTAAAACTAACTAGCATCGGGCATCCTTATATACATGGATTTGTCAAGGGCTCAAATTAGATGTTCAGGATTCTTCTTTTATAAAGAAAATATTAGATTAGATGTTGCTACTAATGGGTGTTTTTGGCCACTTCTTTTGGATGCATTTGCGGAGGGCTCAAGTTGCCATTTCCAGTATTAACTACATTCTTAGATAACAGGCTTTCAACTGAGTATTAACTGCTAGGGATGTTTATTTGTCACTAGTATACTTAATAGCAAGGGCCACAGTACTGATGGAATCAAGCTGAGCCTGTATCAATATATAATTTCGTGGTGCTAACAAGAGTGTAATTTGATATATAATTTAGGCTGACATCTGCACACTAATGCCATAGCCCTTATCACTTCTGTGTGCATTTAATATTTTTATCCTTAAGTTACATTTCCTTTATACAATGTCTGTGATTACTTGCATAATGATGTTAGCTCTTTTGAACTTGAGATTTAATTTCCCATTTTAAACTCTGATTCTGCTTCAGGCTTTCCTTGACTTCCGATGCTCTGTTATTGAAAGGCGTGCAAGATATAAGCTTTCACAAGCTCTAGAAAGGAAACATATCGTGGAGGTAAAATTGATTTAGGTTGGTTAGCTTCTTTGGATGTTGAAAGGTCGATGATTAATCTACTTCTTGCAGGGAATTGTTATTGGCCTCGACAATTTGGATGCCGTGATTCAAATAATACGAGAAACATCAAATCACACTGCGGCAGCAGGAGCTCTAGTGAAGGGTAATATTTTGCAGTTCTATTATGACATGTTTTGTCTGATTTAGCTACTATGCTGATCACTAAATGAAACAAATGTAGACATTTTATGTTGTAATTTGGACCACCTTAATTTTCTATGCTTCTTGTCCTGCACTTCTGGTTCAGCTCCTCCTAAAACACAGACTTAGCATGTGAGTGACTTATTGCTATGATACTTATCTTAAACTTTACTCCAATGAATCAAATTGTTTAAAGATTCCTAATCCTAGATGTTACATGATGGACTCGAGCAATGATTTCCTATAACTATGCGCAATCTAAAGCTGCGCAGTTTGCCATAGTGCCATACAATGTGCCTTGGACATTATATCTTGCTTCGCTAAACAAAAACTCAAACTTGATGAAACGGAGATTATAAAAATATTATTGTAAAACAGATTAGTTTCATATGTTTAACCTGTTCATGTGCAGAATTTGATCTATCTAAGAAACAAGCTGAAGCACTGTTGGATATCACACTAAAGAAGCTTACTTCCCTTGAGGTTTCTACATTTGAATTTTTTTGTGTTGACAGCTATTTGATTAGATTTCTCCCTCCTACCCGAAGGAGCTGAACGGACCTCTGTTTTTTTTGCAGCGGAAGAAATATGTGGATGAAGCTGAAACCTTGTCAGAGGAAATTTCTAAGTTAAATGAGCTTCTGTCAAGCAAGGAACTTATCTTCCAGGTTCGACATTTCTTCATATTTACAGAATCTGCTGTATGTTCATAATTCATGTGACACTAGTTTAATTTTTTAAGCATAAAGTACAGCATGGACACTTGTTTAAGTTACTGTGCATATGGCATGTTCTGAACTGTATGAATTTCTTTCCCAAGAATTGGAGGATTGCAAATGATTTTACATGGGTCTATACTTTGTGTAACGTTGGTAAAGAAATGCTATAACTTGACAGGACATGGTACTTGGCAATAAAATTGGTTGTTTTCCCATTTTCTGACTGTAGACTGTAACTGCAATTCATGGGGCAAATAATGTTCGTCCTATCAAATTTTGGCCAAATTTTTAGCTTTCACCTTTGGAATTCCTCTTCTGCACAAGGAGCATGTGATTTCATTGCTATGCATTTGGGAAATGGGAATTAAATGAATTAAATAATGGTATACCGTTAAACTGTGTTTACTTCCAGTTGTTCATTCTTTTTGTATGAGATAATGCAGTCAATGTTATTAGTGCTTATTTCATTTGCAATCCATTCTATGGTAATATGTTTCTTCCTCGCTTGGTATCACTGCAGTGCTTTTATAGAGACGAATTGGTGATGAACCAATTTTTTTGCTGCTATGTCTTGATTGTATAGTTTTTTTTTTTTCTTATTGAATATAGTTGGAGCACATCGGACGATCTTGATGTCAACGATACCTTCCTTGTTTTTATGTTTAAGTGCTTGAAATCTCACACTTGTGACTAGAAGTTCTATGAGTATATCCGTGTTAGCTTCCTTTGCATTTCTTATCTTATCTTGCTACCAAATACTAATTGTTCCTTCTGATGTTTTAGCTTATACAACAAGAAGCTGCTGATTTGAAAAACAAGTTTTCTACACCGCGGCGTTCTTTGATAGATGATTCAGTAAGAAGTGAAGTTGATGACATCGATATTATTCCTAACGAGGAAATGCTTTTGGTGCGAGCAATTGTCTATTCTTACCTTCTAATTATCCAATATAATTTTATCCTCACTCACTTACCCCATCTTTTTCTGCCTCTCTTCACATCCCTAAACAACTAGTAGATTCTTAGTGAGAAAGGCTATGCTAAGCGAATGAATCCCAACACATTCAGTTTACAACATCGGGGAACCATAGGAAAGTCTGCTTGGTAAGATGAGAATAAATGACAACACGTCAGATTTCATTGTTTGTCAGACGCATGACCATGTTCTTTATTTCAGGTATGTGATTCCTGAGTAAATCTTTAGCATCTTTGGAAGTTCTTTGCTTTTAAGGACTACATAAGCTACATTAATCTGTCAACTTCCTCCGTCACAGATATTAGCCCATCCAAGTATATCATCTTAAATTTAAAAGATTATGTTGTGGAAGTATTATTCTTAAGGAATCTAATAATTTCAGTGTCATGTTGTCAATATATATAAATTTTTAATATGCTAATGGTCAAAGTGACTTCGGACTGATCTCGATAGACTTATATTTACTATTGATGGAAGTAGAAAGCATGTTTGAACCTATACAAATACTCCTGGAATTTACTTGTTGCATTTGAAGCTGCCCACTTGGAATTGTACTTACTGTCGGCATGTATTCATTGTCCTATTTTCATTGTTATGGTGTTTATTTTCAGTGACAAGGGAATTGTATACTCGGCACGTGCTTATAAGATACCAGAATGTACTAGAACTGCTATGGGCACTCCGTTGGTACAGGTGCAGTGATAAATGCTAACTTGGACTAATGAAGCGTAGCAGGCAATATGCTAACATATGCTACTTCGTTCTTATTTTAGCTGCTATCTTTATCTGACGGAGAGCGGATAACCTCCATCATTCCTGTGAGTGAATTTGGCGAGGACCAATGTCTAGTGATGCTTACTGTTAATGGCTATATCAAGAAAGTACCTCTTAATGTCTTTTCGTCAATCAGATCCACTGGTATCATTTCAATTCAACTGGTATACCATCTCATTTGCTTGTGTTTCTTACACATACCATATCATCATTAAAATTTGATATTCGTCTTTTATATTCAATAACTACTAAATGATAGGTTCCTGGTGATGAGCTTAAGTGGGTTCGTCGTTGTGGCAATGATGACCTGGTTGCATTGGCTTCACAGAAAGGAAGGGTTATAGTCAACTCATGTGATAAGGTATGCTGCAAACACACATCTTGGTGTTGATATATTGATTCATGTACTCAATGGGAACTGCTAGCAGATTTTATATTGCAGTGTAGCTCCTAAGAATAAAACCTGTCACAGAAGTACAATTTTTCCTTCATTTTACAAATGTTTTTGATATAAATATTTAACTATGTTTGGAGTTTTATAAGTTAATATTTTTATACCATTCAAGTTTTGTTTGGTTGACTATATGTGTGGAAGAGCTTTGCCATTTTGGATTGCTGTACTTACACATATTTCCTTATTCCTTATTCTTATATTCATGTTTCATACAGCTTCGTGCCCTCGGAAGGAATACCAGGGGTGTCTGTGCGATGAAGCTAAAAGAGGGCGATAAGATGGCAGCCATGGACATAATTCCAGCAACGGTGCACAAAATGCGTGGAAGATGTAGCAGAAGGTAATTTCATCTATAGTTTGGGAAGCTGGTTAGTAATTGGGACTGTTTAGTATGGATTTGTAAAAAAAAAAGGATATGAAATATTTTTGTAGTATTGGAAAAAATACTGCAATGATAGTCTCTGCTACAGCCTCCAGCAATCCACATCTTAGGGATTGCGGAGATGAGCTCCTCCATGTTATTGCTCTGTTTGTAGTAGCAACTTGTCTTTGCTGTTTGCTCCTCCATCTTCTTGCTATGTGAAGATGACAGCAAATCTATTGATAAAACTATGTACCTCCCAAATTCAGTGGTGCATCATAAAGGTTCTATATACCAACTTGTCTTGATGCTTGCTTTACAGTGGTTATATACTATATACTGCATAGTGTGTGTGTGTGTGTGTGTGTCTCTGTGTGTGTGTGTGTGTGATATATACAGGATGACTAGGGTCGACTAATCGACTTGGTTGGGGACTAATCATGACTAATCGGCTGGGTGATCCCATAACAACCAGGGTTGATTAGATATTTGATAACATGACCATAGTTTTCTATAACTGCTGCATCCAAAAAGATCCTTAGTAGCTTTAGAAATTGTGTTAAGAATTTGAGTATATTCTAAATGCTGAAAATTCAGTGATAAATATTGTGCTGAAGTATAGGCACTGTATCCCTCTTATAAACAACTTTTTCATATAATCTGAAACCAACCTTTTGCTTCCCTCAGAATTGATTTAGTGTCCATGAAAACTTCATTTGCACTATCCTGTTCTTCTCAGTTTGGGTAGCCCCTGTACGCCAGTGCTAACCAATTTGTCTTTATGTTATGGACACTACTCCAGGGTCAGAGATTTGAGTCCTCCATGGTTGCTTTTCATATCTGAAAACGGTATTGGGAAACGGGTGCCCTTAAATGCTTTCCGGCAATCAAATTTCAATGCTGTAGGCTTGCAAGGCTACAAGGTATGATCAGTTTCTGCTACCAAACATTTATATATTCTTCAGAAGTATTCTAAAATTCAGTGCTTTTTGGCTTTAAAACTGAATTCTTATAATGATGCATTATGTGCATACAACAGAGTTTAGGAACACGTACTTCAAAACTTTGGGTGCGTTTAACCTGTTTGATTTGGTATATTCTATTTTGTTATGCAGCTTCCAGAAGATTGTCGTTTAGCTGCTGTATTTGTTGCTGGTCTTTCACTCACTGGTACCATTTCTGAACTTGTTTCTTCTTTCTAATTTTTAATTTGCTGTATTCCATCATGTTTTATGCTGTTGCCTGTAAATTCAATGGCAGAAGACGGTGAAAGTGACGAGCAGGTTGTTTTGGTTAGCCAGAGTGGTACTGTAAACAGAATCAAAGTTAAAGATATATCTATCCAGTCTCGACACTCCAAGTAAGTTAGGATTCAATGCTTTAACAAAAGTGTGTAGCTGGTTCCAATTCATTAATCATTACTTTCTTTCTTTTTCCTTCCTCAACTTCTTCAACCTTGTTCTACCTCTGTTGGGCAACCAGGGGAGTAATTCTGATGAGGCTGGAGCATGCCGGAAAGATACAGTCAGCATCACTGATATCCGCAGCGGCATCAGAAGTAACTGCAGATTAGTCTTGCACCCAAGATGGAAATAGTTTAGTCTGAATTTAATCCCTGGTGTATGCTAACTGCACATTGAGCATGCATTTTTGACTGGTTTCCTGTTGCTAGTAAGCATAAGGAATCATGTAAAATCCTACGCCAAGGAATAGTCAGTAGCTGATCATTTGATGGATAGATTTGCGATTTCCATTGTTCTGTGTAGGTTGTGCGCTGAACTCATAGCGTAATGAGGCTTGACATGTATTATTAGGGCCTGATTGGTTGGCATCCAAAATTTGTCACGTCATAGATTTGGCAAGCCAAAACTTAGGCAAAAAACTTACCATTGTTTTGGCAAGCCAATTGTGAGACGTTGGCAAGTTTTGATAGCAAACCAAAGGCTAGCCAAAATCATGGCTTGTCAAATCTATGGCATGGCAAATTTTGGTAGTGAACCAAGCAGGCTCTTAGTGTCCGGACTGATGGGTGTAAAATGGCACTCTGGCTTGCAAAATTGACCCCTTTTGGGATTTTCGTCTTGTGTTGGTTTGTTGTGGTTTGGTGTCGAGATAGCGGTTCACGGATGCTAAGTCCCAGTAGCGCTATAATAATTAACCATAACTACCTGTAAACATATATGTGTATACATATATATCATGAATAATAAATATAAATAGACATCTAATTAACTGTTCTTTGATAATTGATGCCGACATAAGTTTAAATTAAAAAAAATAAACATGTTCATATTTATGTATTACGTACTCTGTCCTAAAAAGAAACATAAATCTTAATTTCAGAGTTAGATTCTTAATTTTGACCAAATATAGATGATAAAGTTTTGATGTTTATGTTGTATAACAAATATTATTAAATTAATAAATTAATCATAAATTATATTTTTATAATAAACTTAATTAAACATCTAAAGTTAGTTAAATTTAAGGTTTTTTTATTTCTTGTAAAGTGAGGTTTACATTCTTTTTAAGACGTAGGTAGTATACAAGTCACATATTAGAGTTTATGTACAAGTCAGTAGTCACATATTAGAATTTATAAAGAAATACCTCCTCCATTCCAAATTGTAAGAGCATCTTAACTTTGACCAAGTTTATATAATAAAATAATAATATTAATAATATTAACAATATTAACTAAGTATCATTAGATTCTCCATCAAATATATTTTCATAGTACACTTATTTGATGTCATAAATCTTTATATTTTTCTTTATAATTTTAGTCAAATTTGAGATGATTTAACTCTCAAGATTGTTAGAATGACTTATAATTTGGGATAATGTGAGTAGATTATAAGAGCCATAAAGTAGTCAAAAGATCCTGATTCATTACCAATGTGAAGTACTAGTAGCCTCAATTGACCCATGGTAGTAGTTAAAATACAGCCAGAGTTATTTGCTGAGTTCCGGGTAGCACGACAGTGAGATTCAATTTAGTCGACGCGGCTTTTGCAGGTAACTGTTTGCTTCCTATAGACGGCTGAGAGAAACGTTCTAACTAAAGCAGTAGCACGCACGCAGCCATGCATTTTAAAACACCAGCAGTATATTGGCAAATAGAGTATCATTCTGATGTGATGGTGTTTTTAGTGTTGACAAATGGAGCATGAAAAAAATCTCATATGTAATGGCAACCAATTAACTCAACTGAACTCTTTTTAGCTGTCTGGTTCAGAAACATCTCAAGGCCCAAGTTACATAAAACAATTTAACTGTGAAATCTTAAGCAGAGCTCAATAACTATTGAGCTCAGGGGATACATCTTACATACGGAAATATCAACCCAACACTAAATATTCAGCACCATCATTCATCCAAAAGCTCCTAGATGCTCCAAACCTCGCTTGAAAATTTAGGACTGCAAGGGTCATCAAACAGTGGTGAGTAAAGCAACCAACAATTTCTTGAGGCCAGTCAAGTAGTGGAAATGTTTGCAGTCATCATCTTTTTAGAAAGTGTCTAGCAAGAATGTGAACCATGGCATTGGTAAGCGTACCTTGCTTGCAATGTTGCTGGACAGCCAGTCCAGGCCTTCGTACAATCCCTCACCAGTTGTAGCACAAGTGCTTTGAATGTACCTATTGCCAAGATTTAACGACTCGTTAAGTCTCTGGCAGACTGCTAGCTAAGTACTGCATACATTATATTATTACCAAGCAGAAGAGCAGAAATATGACACTCCGACTACATAAAGGAATATTATAGCATATGATGAGAGAAGAAAATCTGTTGATAGTGTATGTTACCAATGACGCTGACGAAGTGAATGCAGTCCAAGCTTATCAGTAATCTCGGCGGCATTCATAGCATTTGGAAGATCTTGCTTGTTAGCAAATACAAGCAACACAGCATCACGTAATTCATCCTGTAACCATTAACATCTCCATAGCTGTGAGCACAGCTCACAAAATTACATACCAGGGAAAGGATTCTCAAGGGCACAAGAATTTACCTCATTCAGCATTCGGTGAAGCTCATCCCTTGCTTCAACAACACGGTCCCTATCATTGCTGTCCACAACGAAGATGAGACCCTGCGTGTTCTGGAAGTAATGCCTCCACAGCGGCCTGATCTGTTTTCAGACAATGGCGGGAGAAAATCATGGCACAGTTTGAGATAAAGACAATAAGTAAATTCTGAAATTGAACAGAAGGACGTAGAATATTTTTTAAAAAAGTGTAACAGAGAGGCACTAAGCAATATAAAATCATCTATTGGAGAAGTGAGAAGCAATGCCATATTATTAAAATGTTTAGACACAAAATTTGATCGCCAGTCTTACCTTGTCCTGACCCCCGACATCCCAGACAGTGAAGCTGATGTTCTTGTACTCCACAGTTTCAACATTGAATCCTGTATTTAAAGGGAAGTCAACGCTACGAAAAAAGAACACACACTGTCGCAACTAGAAGGTAAAAGGCATGCTTGATTTTAAGTGAACAATTTCAAACAGAATTTGGTGTTCCAGCTGCTTTAGAATATTGTATTCAAGTAAATCTGCTTGCTAAAGAGGCTTTAATCTGCTCATCAGCTGTTTGATTAATCAAGTGATCACAGACGCCAACAACTTGTGCGCTAATCAATTCAGTGGAAGAGGATGCACGTCCTATAAAATATTAACAGAAACGCATTAAGCTAATTCACCAGTCTTGCTGCACCTAACGATTTTTATATTTAATATAGATGAAAAAAAAGAAGATGAAAATGGTGAATTCTAGTATAGATGTTCACGTAGCCATGTATGAGACTATCGAATCACAAATTGGAAGGCTTGTCCTAAATCCTGATGCCGCAAGCAAACCTTAATCCACACATATATATTCACGACGTGATGTCTCATGTAGGCAAGTGCGCTCACCGATGGTGGGGATGGTGGTGACGATCTCGCCGAGCTTGAGCTTGTAGAGGATGGTGGTCTTTCCGGCGGCGTCGAGCCCCACCATGAGGATCCGCATCTCCTTCTTGGCGAACAGACGGCTGAACAGCTTGGTGAACGTGAGCCCCATCTCTCCCCTCTCGCCTGCAACACGCAAACACCAAACCGAGGCCATCAGAACGCTGATCCATCCCACGCCACGCCACAGCACCGCCCGTCCCCTCCCGCAGCCACAGGCCGCTAGATCTACGCGCACGGCACCCAGATCCACCTCGGGATCGAGCTCCCACCGCCCGCGGCGCGCGGAACCCAAGGCCGGCCGCGATACGAGATCCGCGGGCGATGGCGAGCGGATCGATCCACACGCACAGCCCAGCGCGGTCGACGACAGTTTTCTGCCTATTATACTAGATCCCGGGCGCGGCGAGAAGGAGCGATCCTCCACGGGGGGAGCGAGGGGCGTGTGTGGGTGGGACGAGGCTGGTTCTCACCTTGTCGGCGGATCCGACTCGCGGTGGTGGGTTCGCCGGCGACGCAGCCGGGGACGGAGAAGGCAACGGACGGAGACCGGGAAGGAGAAGGAGAGGCTCTGCGGTGATTGATGCTTCTGGCGGTGGAGCGCGTCCTCGCCTGCTGTTTTTATACGGAGTCGGAAACGGGGCCCACGGCCCAGAGGAGGGAGAAGGGAGCCGAGCCAGGCTTCCTTGTGCTGCGGCCTGCGGATCGCGTCAACCAAACGCGTCTCACCTCCACCGCATGTGCATATTCGACTGCAGGCACCCAAAGAGAGGATCGCATTTCGCCGTGTAGAACCGATCCCTTTCACCGCTGCCGCTGCTCTCCTCCTCCCAATCCCATGGAGCATCTGTGTTCGGCAATGGGAGCTTCACGATTCCTGTTGCAGGACACAATAATCATCGAATCCGTGGCAATTGAGAACCGGGGCATGGCTACCGGTTCCGGAGAGTCGTTGATGCGGGAATTTCCCAGCCGCGATAGATTCATCAGACTTTAGTGTGCCAAAGAAGGTTATACATTGTCTTTCAGCACAGTGGCAGAAATGAGTACAACGTCAGGGATTTTTTTTCCCTCAACTTTGTGCATATGGAGGAACCTCTCGCTCAAAAAGTTGTATACTTGTATTCTGTACTATCCTAAATTTTTTAGTAGGAAATATAAAAGAATGTATGACCAGAAAAAGCTGAAGATAGGATAACCACTGTTGAGTCAGGGGTGTCACTTATATTTACAAATATTTTTTAGTAAAAAACAAACTAGACACCAGAGCTATGCACAAATATTTTGTCCGGGCCAATTATTATGGACCCGAAAGCTCGTGTTAAAATAATAAAAGTCTACTAAACTTGTGGTCAAGCGATCGAAGCTGACCAAACGCCAACGTGCGAAGGAAATCCGTCTCGTCCAACCCTGTCAGAAGTGCGCCTCGCCCAAGGGCGACCCTCTGACGAGGCGAGGTATGAGGTATGACCCAGGGTTGGGCGAACCGAAGGCGCAGGGCAGAGTATGGCATATGTGGCCCCGTGACGAGCCTCGAAGCTCGTGATGATCCACGACGGAGCACTAAATGCTCCCACGCTGTCTGCGCCATCATGTTGTTCCTATTCCCGTCAATTGTAGAGCACAGCGTGCGCTGTGAATGAATAGGAAGCCACACCCGAACTTACCGGAGTTGTACGTTGTTACATACGGGTGTACATCGATACGACCCGGTGCCGTGACAGACCTTACCGGTGCCTGGACGTTAGCACTATAGGAAGCACTATGTCACCTACCCATTATGGTTGTATCGTCAGGTTGACTAACGGCGTCTCCTGCATATCGTGCCACCCGTATGGCACGGAGGAGGGGGAGGACTTTTGACTAAAGGGCCACCCGAACGTGGCACCAGTAGTGGAGAGTCAGAAAACCGGCCAGGGGAAGAAAAAACACAACCTTACCCTCAAGGCTTAAGCACTCTATCCTCTCTTTTTGGTTTTTCTCTTTTTTTTTTTCTTTTTGCCCTCTCTGCCTTCGAATCAGCTATTCCATTGGTCTATAAAAGGGAGGGGTGGCTGCCATGCCAAGGTATCGACTCACGTTCTCGCACATACACATAACACACTCACAAACACAAAGATTTAGGAGCCTCTCCCCTCTCTCGAATCCGTAGACTTAGCAGCCTTTTCACTCTCTCGAATCTGTTTGAAACCCTACTGCAGATATAGTGCTAGTAACAAGAGTCGATCGACACTGGACGTAGGGATATTTTGCCTAAAGCAGTATACATACTTGTGCCCTCTTAGCACATCATCCGAGTCCTAAACGCGCATCTACAAATTCACTCGTTGGTGTTAGTTCGATACACCGACACATTTATACAAATAGATGTTACGAATTAATATAAACTCTAAGAATTCGCTTGGATGTTGGTATCGATCACAATACCAAATTATGCTACCTTTGACACCGGGTTATAATAAATCAAATATAAACTAAAATTGATATATCTTCTCCTTTATCTCCATTGTGTCTTATCTATCGAGCTGAGCAACATGATGGCGGGGAGGCTCGGTGAGAAACAAGACGGCGGAGAAGGCTTAGTGAGTTGTGGACTTCCGTGAAACTTGTTCTAGAGGGAGGCATGGTATACACAATAGTTTTTCTTTTCCGCTGTTACAGCCAAGACCCCAAAAGCAGAGTCTAGGATAGACACAAGAGCTCTTTTTCGCAGTGCATTTTGGTAGACAACAAATTATCATGACATTAATCAACAAAAGTATTTCCAAATTCTATCCAATACTAGAAAGCCATGTGGCTTTGCCATGCATGGCCATTGTTAGATATTTGTTTTTCTTTGTAGTTAGACACATGAGTGTGAATAATGGTACCTAAATGATTCTTTATGCAATATATTAGTGTTTTTTCGTGTTATTTGGAAAAAAATCATTTGTGAATGATTGTATAGTGGATTTTCTATTTCTTTGTATATATATTTCGAGAGCTATAAAGATCAAGCATGCACGATTTTTAAAATTAATTTATTAAGTGAGCATAGAATAATTGGTGGAACATTTCGAATTTGTCTTAAAACTTTTGTAGAGATTGGAAACTTCACGAAGCAGGCAGAGAACAAATTGTAATATTTTTTGGATTAATATTTTGATCTGTAGAAATCATGAAAGATTTATTTATTAATTAAAAGAGGTTATTTTAAGTTATTTTAAAATTCCATTATTTTCAGGTTTCATATTTTTTTCTACATAGAGTACATAACGGGGAGGTTATACAAAAAAATTTCTGATTTTAGAAGCTTTAATTATTTTTATATGAAATAAACAAAATCAGTATGTCGTGGGATTTAATATTTAATAAAAAAACACAAAAAGGAGGTGGCTATTTGGGTCGACTCTGAACCAATTTCGCCTATGTACAGCGTGGACACGGTGGCTGACCAGCCATACAATGGCCTAGATGGGGGTTGATTTCAAAAAGGTTTAAGGGCTTCTTTGCAAGAAAACCTAGAAGAGAAGGTTGTATAGACAGTTGATTTCTCTTGAGTTTGAGGTTGTTTTTTTTTTCAAAATGACTGGGCTAGCGCGATCTGGGCCATCCGTCCGGGTGATCGGACAACCGAGACCAGCTAGCGACGTGGCAATCTCTCTAGCCAGAGAATGGTGCGTGATTCGTATTAAGAAGAATGTAAAATTGTTATTATAAATGTTGAATAATTATAAGTGTCGGATAATCCACGTTTAATTATCAAATACTCCTTATCTGTTGGATTTTGCCAGTAACATATCTTACTCCACATCCGCGTATAATCGGATTTGGATTATCCGCTTCCACATGAATGTTAAAAATACTTCTGTATATCCTTAAAGTTCTTATTCGAAGCGGAGGATTATTGGTGCTAATTTCATCCTATCTACGCAGGAGTTTTCTTTTGTATGGTTCCTGCCAAGAGCCCAAGAGAAGAGTTTAGTACGAACACAAGAGCTCTACTGCGGACCACGGGTATGCCATGTATAGGTCTCTCGCCCGGACTCTATTACGACCCGGACTCTATTACGACCCGGCGCTGTGCTGCACGTGATACAACAGATTATCGCGCACGCCATGGTGATCATTATAAGTGTCGGATATCCTATTATAAGTGTTTGGATAATCCGCGTTTAACATTGGATAATCTATATCCATCGGATTTTATCAATCTCATATCCTACTCCGTATCCGCATGTAATCGGATTCGGATTATCCGCTTTCGTATAGATATGAAAAATACGTTTCTATAACCTTAAAATTCGTATTCAAAACGGAGAATTATCCGTGTCAATATCACCCCTATATACGAAGGAGTTTTTCTTTTGCACGGTTCCCGCCAAGAGCGCAACAGGAGAGTTGAGGACAGAAGAGCTCTTTCCGCAGGCGGCGAGCACCATGCATATATGGAGCTCTCGCCCTGACTCTACGACGACTCCGCCCCTTCCCAAGCAATTAGCGCTGTCTTGCGCCTGCGAGCGATACAACAGATCGTGCGCTCCTTGAATTCTTGAATGCACGCCGACTGCCCGCGTGCACCATGGTGATCATCAGCCCAGCTGTCGACGACGCCAATCCCGTCACGCCGGCCAATGGCGCCCGCGCTACTCCACCGGCGGCGGCAAACAACTTCGCCCCTGCTGCTGCATGGTCGCTCTCAGATGTCGTCCACGGGACGACGGTGGCAGACGTGGCTGCAGGCACTACGCCCTGGTGGAGCTCTCAGCCGCCGTGTTATGCGGGCTCGTCGGGCGCTTCCTCGTCGTCGTTCCCGCCCCCGCCCCCGCCCCCGCCACCACCGCTGCAAAGCCATGGCCACGATCTTGCCGGCTACGCCGGGTCCATAATGGACACCTCCTCCTTCCCACCGCAGCTGCCGGCGCCGCCACCGCCAGCAGTGTACATACCGCAGCCGGAAGCTATCCTACTTCTACTACCCGCAGCCGCAGGGGTTCCCGTCGTCATGCTTCGCCGCACCCTTCGCTCTTGAACCTCCTACTACTACCATACGGCCGCAGCTGCAGGTGCCGACGACGACGCAGCCGGCGAGCATGCCGCCGTCGTTGTTGCACTACCCGCAAACGCAGGCGACGACGACCGGTTCAGCGTCAGTACTAGAAGACGGTTCCCCTGCACTTGCAGACACGCAGCTGCAGGCTCAAGAAGACGACACTGGGCCCGCTCCTCGGCGTCGTGGCCGGCCTTCCAAACGCGCCGTCGCCATGTCCAAGCGTGTCGCCGTTGCCGTCGGAAGGAACCGAGCCGCGTCGTCGCCGCCGTCGTCGTCAAAGAAGACAAGCTCTGCCGCCACCGGCTCCGGCTCGGCAACAATGCCGTCGGCTGCCGGCCAAGTCGTCCCAGACCAGGCTGGAGCTAGCAGTAGCAGCACCGGAAACACCTCCGGCCAGATGGCGGCGTTGCTCTGCGACGATGAATGTCAACTGCAGCGGCCAGCCTTCAGCAACGGCGCCCCAGCAGGCGTAGTCGCCGCAGAGGGCCATCATCATCAGCAAGCTGCGATCGCACCGGCGCCGGAGCTGGTGGCGACGGGACCTGCACCATACGCTGACACTTCGCCTATCGGCGTCAGGTTAAAGCCGTCGGACCAGGAGCTCATCGGCTACCTCAGGATGAAGTACGCTGGGCAACAGTTGCCCGCCGTGGCCGTCGACATCTTCAAGGACTTCGACGTCTACCAAGCACATCCCATGGCGATCAAAGGTCGTCTCGTCGTCGTCGTCGTCGTCGCCCAACCTCGATCGATCTCTAATTGCCAACAATATATTGGAAGAAGAGAGATTAACTCCATGGATCAAATTAAATGTCTCGAGCGTTTAATTAATTTAATTGATTTGCAGGTGCGTGTGGGGAGAGCCAGAACGGGTGCTGGTACGCGTTCTCGCCGAGGGACCGCAAGTACAGGAACGGCAAGCGGCCGGCGAGGAGCGTCTTCTCGGAGGACGGCGGCGAGCAGGTGGGCTTCTGGAAATCCAACAGCAAGCTGGCCGCGGTACGCGCCGGCGGCGAGAAAGATGGCGCGGTGATAGGGAGGATGACGTCGCTGACGTTCCACCTCGGGCGGCAGCCCAGGGGGACGAAGACGGGGTGGAAGATGAAGGAGTACACCATCCCTGAGAACCAGCACCAGCCTGACGGCTCAGCCATGCTGGTAATTAAGCAACGTCTGGCACACTTTAGCGAGATAATAATTTATTTAAGAACAAAAAAAGAGTTTGTAACATGTGTTTTTTTGGGGGGTTTGGTCTTCTCTTCAATGCTGCAGCTCAATGACTGGGTGGTTTGCAAGTTATCTTACAAAGAACGACGACCAACAAGTACAGAGACAGAGAGCGAAACGGACGAGGATGCCATGTCAGTTGGGCAGAAAAGACCAAGACGTGGTAGAAAGAGCAAAAAGGAGAAGAAAGCCATCCCTGATGCTGCTGGGCAGGAAGAAGAAGATGGACCGGGTGAGGCCGCCGGTGAGAGCGTACAAGGTGAAGAAGATATGCAGCAGATGGTGCCTGCTGCTCAACAGGCTTCCGATTACTCTAAGCAAGACCTGTCTGTAGACGACTACCTTGGATTTGGATATGATGATATGTAGCATTTGCACAGCAGAACGATGCTGCAAACTGTACCATTTAACACGCGGGAAAGCGTAAGCCGGCCCGTCATCATGAATACCTAGCTACTAGGTTCCTGTTAGTTTTAATTTAGGCATCGAACTGATATACTATAATCTTATTAGTTTACAATCCGTGTGTGTTCTATCCATTTTGGGGGTGATCCTGTAATAATAATAATACTAGCTTTCGTGTTGTACGTTGTGCCCGCTGCCCTGCCGGGATCCACCTCAGCAGCTGCGACTCCATGTCGAGGTAGTCAGCGGCCCACGGCGCGTCGGCCTACCGTGCTCATGTTGGCCAAGAACTCTGTATATATGATCTAGATATCTTATGACATCTGAACTCTCAAAAAAAAAAAAAATCTAAATACTTACTAACCGGTTCTAAAAAAATTATTTTTATACTAAAAAATTCGGTAAATACTTCATAATGATTTAAAGACATATAGAATGTTTCTAAGTTTATTTTTTTAAAAAAAAACTAAATGTTTCTAAGTTTCTAATAACTACTAGAAGAATACTGCGAGCAGCAGGACTTGTATAAAAAATAAATTTGTTATGTCATCTAATGGGCCCAATTTTTTGTGGGCCAAACTTCCTCGGATCCTGATCGCCTGGCCCATGCGATCCACCACCAAACCCTAACCAAGAATCCGACTCGGCGCTAGACGAATCGGTCGAAAGAAGGAAGACGAGAAGGCCCCGGCGCAGGAGGCGAGCGTGGGAACGAGGAAGAGGATGAAGGTCCGCGCGTCGGTGAAGCGCCTGTGCGGGTTCTGCAAGGTGGTGAAGCGCCGGGGCATCGTCTTCATCCAGTGCACCGCCAACCCCAAGCACAAGCAGCGCCAGGGCTTCTCTACCATCGCTGAAGCCGCCGCCTCGTGCGTGCACCTGCCGCCGCCACCGCCCGCCAGCGGTTCCGCCTCCGCCGCAGCGTTCGCGGAGTAAGACGAGCCTCCACTCCCCTGCCCGGATTGTCCTTATTCACTGTTACTTGTTAATCTTCCCCCTATTATTCTTAACGAACAAGCAGTTTCGGAGTCAATTACAGGCCGAATTAGGGTTCTGATTAGAGTTGAAATGTCGGATTTGCGCTGGATCTTTGCTCCTAGCTACGCATACATACCAGTACTTACGCTAGATATTGAGATGGCCAAGATTAAAATATTTGTTTTTGAAGTGATCTGTGTCATCTGAATCATGTACCCTGCAATCTACGATGTTTAAATGCCCCCAGAGGTCGTTTGCTATTTGTCATTTGAACTTGCATTACTAAGTTTTAATCTCTTTCTCAAAGACATCAAGTAAAAGGAACCTAACTGGCGGTTTGCGTTTGAAGATAGTCTAACTATATATTTGCTAAAGAGGCCACCAGTATTTTCTATTTTATCCTGTGGGGTTCTATGAGAAGAAGTCAACTTATTACCACCATTGGCAAGGCTGTGGACACTGATACAGGCTTCCCTGGCTTGTCGAATCTCTTAAGTTTTGCTCAGTTTGAGCAAAAGGAGGCATTCTTAAATCCCATTTGCCTCCTTACTGATTTCATTTTAGCTACAGCCATGCGGTGGGGTATCATTTTTTTTTCTCTCTGCATTTTGCATTACTGTAATTTTGTTTTGTAAACTGAATTACTTGGATATAGACCTATTTTCTTAGATAATCAACTACTCCATGTTATGCTTGTTCTTTGGAGCTACCAGTATCTTGACTATGTACCTGCCATAAGTTCCGTAATTGTTCTATTTTGGTATATGATGATCATCATTTTCATATAAAGTACTTAGAATCTAGTGCTGATACTTTTGTCAAGATGACATGATGGCTTGGTGTATTTGGCTTGGTGCATGTTTCTGTTTTAAGGAACTAACGTGCCACTCTGTATGATCTGATGTCCGGTTCTTGGTCAACTTCTTCTGGACAGTAACATATTGCCAAATCTGACATTAGCTGCTCTGATCTATGTTTTTCAGGGCTTCGAAGGTGACGAGGCAAGAGATGTCTATGAAGTTCAATTGGCAGCTGGGCTTAGCTGCCCTGCTCAAGAATGGAGAAAAATAATGCACCAAGTCTACCATACGCTGACATTTTTAAGCAGATGAATAGAGCCAGTTGGTACCATGATATCAAGAGAAGCATGTAGCAAAAACTCGAAACTGTACCTTCATCATGTATTTGCAGTTACTACCCATCAGTTGAACTCATGCTACGGTGGAATAATATCAGCACATATTGTTACTTTTTCTTAAAATGTTTGATTCTTCAATGTTCAGATGTAATACCACTTGCAGAAAGCTGTTATGCTTAACTCTGTTATTCATCTTGCTGGGTGGCCCATTAATCGTATTTGGTTGCACCGAAATCTGCTTGTGATTGGAGGACATGTGCCTTTTTCAAGGAAGAGATACTGCTGGGCTCACAAGTCACAAGCCAGGGTTTAGCGTTTCTGAGATTGCTGGAACCAAAGGAATGCACTTGTTTTTTTACAGTATGCAATTAACCGAAGAATAAAAAAAATTAGGACTGTAGTCAAAAGGAGACACGACCTTTAGTATTCAGGATCATACAAGTGGCCTAAGAAGTAAAAATTGTACAATTTTGCTGTGGTATATCATATCTAATAATTGCAAACCCAGCAAAATCAAATTCTGAAAGCGGTAAGGAAGTCGCATCGATTGCCATAGCACAATCTTACAGTTACAAAATTACAGATACATAACCCCGCATCACACATGATGCAAAGCTGTTAGGAAATTGTTAAGTGAAGCCTGATAGTGATCTATAATCACCACACCAAAAGCAACTCCAGCAGTATCGAATGGTCTGACCAATACATCAATTATAATACACCCTAGGATCTACTTCGTTGACTGAAGCCTGACGCCGTGACCACCATCAACACAATCATCCTTTTGCCTCTGGAATGATGAAATCCACAAATTCTGACAATCCCTCAAATGATGAATTTCGCAGAAGTTGATTAAGTGCACAGAAACACTTTGACCTTGCAAAGGCATCAGAACACTTTCCAGTCACTCATCCTGAAATGTATGTTGAACAATAGTTTTGAACTTTTGATATGGAAAATATCAGTCACACGGTCAATAAGGCACACGCAAATTAATCAATTCAACAACAATATAATGACCTAACAAAGAAATAACAGTCCAATCCCAAACCAATAAGCACAAATGCTCAACACCACAAAAGAGCTCAAGAAGACATCAGAAAGTAGAACCCAAGTAGGAGCCTCTGAAAAGCACACCAAATTCATTCTACCAAAACTTTTTAGCGTATGGTCACACATACTAGCTACCAAAAAAATCCTAACCAATCAAGCACAAATTTAACAGCCTTAACCATGAGTCTCACTACAGAATTACAGATAAACAATTGAAACATAGCCACATGTGTACACTAACTCATTCCTCTTGTTTTCAGTATGACGATTAGATAAGAACAAAAGGATCAGGCATTGTAGCACACGTAATGGTTCATGATAAGCACATATCTATTCAAATGTTATGGTCACTGAATAACAACACAGAGTAATTAGCAACACTGCATGAAACACAGCACAGCGCTACCAATTTGTTCCCTCTGATTACTCTTCATCATACAAGAGGCTGCAGAGGCAATACCCCGGGCCGCTCAGTCGCTGGAGCCAGGGCCGGGCGTCTTGGATCCGATTCCGTACTTCTCTTGGAGCCTGGTGATCTCGTCCTCCTTCTTCTTGACATCCGACTTCTTGGACATCTTGGCGGGCTGGTAGTAGAGCACGATGAGGTAGCGGTTGGCGACATTGAATCCCGAGAGGTGGTCGACGGCGTTCTTGGCGTCGTAGATGTCCTCATAGACGACGTAGGCGGTGCCGCGTGTGTCCTTGGCGTTGCCCAGCCGGATCTGCCGGATCGCGCCGTACTTGCCGAAGATGTCGTACATCTCCTCGCTCGAGATGTTGAACGGCAGGTTCCGCACGTACAGCACCCGGTTCACCTCCGGAGGGAGGCGCGCGTTCCCCTTCCGCAGGCCCGCCGCCGCCATCGCCGCCGCGCCGAGCTCGCCTAGGGTTTGGGATTTGAGGGGGGTTGCTTTGCTCGCTGCGTGTGGCCGCTTCTTTCTCTCGCGTCTTCGTTTGCCTTATTGGTGAGGTGGAGTCGATTGGTTGCCGACTCGGGGAGAGGTCCCCACCGACATGTGGCCCTCCCTTTTCAAAGGGGCCCATATGTCGGTGTCTAGTCTCGAAGGTTTTTTTTTGTGTGTGTGACGAAGTCTCGAAGCTTCTTTGGCGCATAAGCTGCGAGCTGAGCCGCCTCGAGCCTCGGCTGCGAATTTGCGGCGACCTCCCTCCCCGTTCTTCCGGTTGCCGGCTGAGCCTCAGACCTGCGAGAAGCTTCGGGCGCCAGCCCCTCGAGCAGTGCAATGGCGTCCGGCGGAGCGGCCATCTCGGCGGGGCCGACGCCACCGTCGGCGACGGCGGCGGCGGTGGAGTGGCACCAGCGACCGCCGAACCCGAAGAACCCCGTGGTGTTCTTCGATGTGACCATCGGGTCCATCCCCGCCGGCCGCATCAAGATGGAGCTCTTCGCCGACATCGCCCCCAAGACCGCGGAGAACTTCCGGTGATGGCCTAAACCTTCCACTAGCCATAAACCCTAGGTTCCATTGGTCTCATTCTTCTACCGCTGACGTGTTTGACGCGGATAGATTTCTAATCGTGTTGCTTTGTTGGTTTCAGGCAGTTCTGCACTGGGGAGCATAGGTAAGAGACTTCCAAAGATTGGTTGTCTCCTGGCTGTGGGATTGTTCTGAGGCTAATTGTGCTAATCTGGCTGATTGGCTCCATCCTGACGTGAAACCATTTAGCCTACTTCGATAAGTTTGCTTTAGAGTTGCTATTTTACTGCTATTTTACTGATGCCTATAATGGTTAGCATGGTTATTTGCTTGGGAACTAACTGTACTTCTGTTGGTTGTTATGATTTGTGAGAAGTTGAGCTTAGGGGGATGTTCCTGGAACTTACAGACCTACAAGCTGATTAAAATATTATCGTTTGTTGTTTGATATAATGATAAGTTGCTCCTTGCTTCACCTCCATGTAGGACTATTCAAGGGATATGGATTCAGGTCCTTAGGATAATGTGCATAAGTGTGGCATGGTGACATATGGCTGCTTTGAGACTGGGAAAAGTGTTTTTTTTTTCCTATGGGTACAATGTATTGCATTTTCAAATCTGTAGCTGGGCAGTGGGTCATGTGAATGACCGTGACACAGGAGCATGAATTGGTCTAGGAGAAAGTCGTGTGCTTTGCTTTTATTAGCTGGTGGTGGTTTTTATTTGATTAGTGAGTTGATGAGGATTCAGAGAAAAGATTGCTCCAGCAATTATGAAATTACTTTGCAGACAGCAGTCTGATATAAGATTTCTAATGGTCAGTTTTGATGTTGATTGCAGAAAAAATGCTATTCCACAGGGTTATAAGGGCTCTCAATTCCATAGAGTGATCAAAGATTTCATGATTCAGGGAGGTGACTTCTTGAAGGTTTGTCTGCCTCACACTAGTAGCTTCAGTCCATCAATCTTATTTCTTAGCATAGATTTTAACCCCTTGCTATCCTTTGAACTAAACTTGCGTACATATGTATATGTATGTTTACATATTTATGATACGCAACAAAAATCGAGGGAGAATCTGATATGTTGTTTTACTCTTTGGGCCCTCCTGGAGATTTTGTTTCTGGAGCGATTAATTACTTTAGTAATCACCAAGCAGAACTTGGAACTACTTCAGTAAGTTCATATTATATTCAGGTATATAAACTAAAGCCTCCTGTTCTGTGTCCTGCAGAATGATGGTACTGGATGCACATCAATCTATGGTACCAAATTTGATGACGAAAATTTCATTGCAAAGCATACTGGGCCTGGACTGCTCTCAATGGTACTCTTTCTTCCCACCTTTTTTTTCAATTGAAATGTTGTCAGAAGATACTTTTATCGTTTCTCTTTGTTTGCACTGGATCTATTGCCTGGACCCAGTGTAGTTAGATTTGTATTTCTGGCACTTCTGTAGTTACAAATATAACCTTTTATACACTTTTTGGAATAGGGAACATCACATGAGCATAACAAAATTTGTAGCCCCCATGCTATATGTTGCCTTATGATATTCTGTAATCTGTCCATAATATTATCCAATTTTGATATTTCTTGTTTTATCTATCATTCTTTCCTCATGTTCTACAATTTTCACATTATTGTTCTACATCATTTGCAACAGTTTAGGGTAGATGACCTCTGTCTGTCCCAGATCTCATTTTCATGAATTGTGATCTATTGATGTTCATCAGCTGTCTTTTTTAAAATTTAAAGTTATTCTTTTAATTATTTAACTGGTTAATATCTCTTCGTTTCTTCATCAAAGCATGTATGTTGCTCCAACAACTCGTTAGCTTCTGTCTTATGATATCAAATTTGGTACTTGTTCTCCTTTTTTTGCAGGCAAACAGTGGAATTAACTCTAATGGATCTCAGGTACATTTGCCTGGACTCAAATTTATTCTGCAATAAGTTTAAAGTAATATTATTTACTGTGCTACTGTAAGTAGAACTCAGTTGGCAACGCCTTTTTCTTCAGGTCATGTCTAAGAACAAAAAACATACTATATATTTTCTTGTACACCCTGTTAAGAGTACCTGATGAAAACCTTACTTTCTTGTGCTTGCAGTTCTTTATAACATGTGCAAAGTGTGACTGGCTTGACAACAAACATGTGGTATTTGGGGTAAGCTTACTTGATTCAGATCCTTCCTTTTTGTGACCATTTCTCAGGATAATTGGTTTATAGATTAAAATATCATTGCAAGTACATATATCATATATGCATACCTACAGTATTAGGGTTCAAAGGTTAACATGATACAGTATATTTGGTTTAGTTTGTAGATAATTAAATATGAGCAACTTAATTTTAATTAAGTGTTAGGACTCCAAGGTCCGTGATATATAATTGTAGACTGTGAGGCAATGTGGTGGCCTTTGTGTTTTCCTCTTTCTTTTCAACTATCACAATGGAGTTTAATGCCCATAATTGTCATGTTTATTCAATTCAGAGAGTGCTTGGAGACGGTTTGCTCGTCGTGAGGAAGATTGAGAACGTTGCAACTGGAGCGAACAACAAACCAAAGCTTGCCTGTGTTATAAGCGAGTGTGGTGAGATGTAGCTTGATCCCTGAGTGTGGCTAAATGGTGGACTCTTGGACGCTGCTGATGTAACCCGTGTTTGGTTGATGGGAGTACTTAAGCTGTGGAAACAATACAGAGCATGTAATGAAGTACTGAAGCATATCAAAATTTACATTGATGGAAGCGTATTGTGTCCATGCAACCTGTAGAATAATATACTCCCTAAAAAAAACTAATGTTCTTGTTTGACTTGGGAGTTTGGTCTTCTGTTGTGCCTGAACATGTTTGATCCTATTGTCCCTGTGTTTAGTTATCAAGAAGTTTACTATGATGTTCTTCAAATGATTCAGGAAGCAAAGCAAGCAAATTTTGGACTCAGCTCTGGCCCAAGGAATTGAGAGTAAAAGTTGTTGCCTATTCTGGTGCCTGTCCATGTGTACCAGCAAGCAATGTACTTGCGTTCTTGTGCCATTTTATTTTCTGGTTATGTATTGCAACCTGCAAGTGGGCTGCCATGAACAAACAGGTCAGCAAAGTCGAGGAATCCACAGGTGTCGTATGTTCCATATGATTAGGCTTTGTCACAGCATTTTCCACGAGGATAGGATAACATACTCCGCAATGTCAAGCCTGCGTTCTACCAATATCACAGACAAGTCGCGGCATTTTGCAGTCGACACTCGTACGTGCGTGCCATTAACCATTAATTATGTCGGCAACACCCTTTTTAAGGTCTCAAAGACTCCCTTGATCCCAGCACGTCGACACTCCTTCCCGCACTGCAGCTTGTCAACCATGTCGCGCACGACGCCGTCGAGCCCGTTGCCTAGCGCCACGCCGCCGCTCTCCCCGACGGCCGGAGGCACTCCGAGCCGCCTGGCCGTCGCGCCGGCCTCCCCGTCAACCCCGCAGTGCGCCATCCCGGCGTCGCCCCACAAGCCGGGCAGGACCACGGCGGGCGCGCCCACCACCCCGCCGCCGGCCACGCCGCGCACGCCGCGCCCAGAGATCACGCTCCGGCAGCCGACGTCGCAGGCGTCGCAGAAGCGCGCGCCCGCCGCCGTCCGGAAGCCGTCGCGGGCGTTCCGCGCGATCCGCGCGCTCATCCGGTCGCTGCCCATCGTTGCGCCCGCGGCGTGCCGCCCGGCGTCCGCGCTCCCGCGGCGCTACACCAAGCCGCACGACGGGCACGGCGGCGGCGGCGGCGCGCGCGTCACCGGCACGTTCTACGGCCACCGCCGCGCGCGCATCACCCTCGCCGTCCAGGAGCGCCCCGGCAGCCTCCCGTCGCTCGTGCTCGAGATCGGCGTGCCCACGGGGAAGCTCATGCAGGAGCTCTCCGCAGGCGGCCACGTCCGCATCGCCCTCGAGTGCGAGAAGAAGTCCAAGAAGTCGACGCCGCCGGAAGGCAACGGCGGCGGCAACGTGAGCCTGCTGGAGGAGGCGATGTGGACGGCGTACGTGAACGGGCGGCGCGTGGGGTACGCGGTGAGGCGGGAGGCCTCGGAGGGCGACCTCGCCGTGATGCAGCTCTTGAGTACGGTCTCGGTGGGCGCCGGCGTGCTACCCGGGGACGTGGTGGACGCGCCAGCCGGGGCGGAGGCCGACGGCGAGGTGGCGTACATGCGCGCCGGTTTTGACAGGGTGGTCGGAAGCAAGGACTCGGAGTCGTTCTACATGATTAGCCCGGAGGGGGGCGCCGGCGGTGCCACGGAGCTCAGCATATTTCTTGTCAGGGTGTAAGACGTGTAAGAGAATTTCGTTGTACTTAACGGTGGCGTTTGGATGTAGATTTGGAATGGGACACGAATTGGCATTGGATAGGAGATGTTCTCCTATGATCTCTAGACTCTAGCAAATTGGTTCCTTATCCGTTTTCGTTTTCTAACATATTTGAGTATGGGATATGTCTTTGAATGAAGAGGAAAATATGCTCATTTCTCGTATGCAAGATTATTCCTTTTATATAATATCTGTAGTTTTATAATTCTACCCAATTCCTAAACAGCAGTTGCCTGAAAATTAGCTTTAGTTCAAGCAACGTGCTAATTACTGGGTCCCAGGTTGTACTCATTTTTTTTTCCACTTCTCTTATATTTGTCTTTGTTTGACTATAGAAAAAAAAACAGTTCTTTGTTGTTCTTTTTTTGTTTAACGTGCTTGTGGTTTTGTCTAACTAGTTCGTGCTCTGTATAACGGGGTTTATTCTCCATCCAAAATTGCAAATTATATATAGCTATAGAAATTACAATAAATTTAAACCAAAATTTTAGTATAAACGATATGCAAAATCCGTCACCTAGACAAAAACTAAATTTTAGACACCTGAAAATTTAGTAATCCCCATAATTCTATGTCATAATAATATTCTATCCGTTAGGTAGTTAGGTGGCGTTCAGATTGTTTCAGGAGCATACAGCTCTGTTCGTGGGTTTTTGGACCGGAGCCAAGAATTTGGCAAATAAGCACAAAGCACTCGCTATTACAAATTTCAACGACTAATGAGGCTAAGTATATGCTATAGAGTAACAATCGATAATTAGTTTTTATGTAATGAAGAACGATATGTTAGACAATTCATAAAAAATCACAATTTTGATTGACCGATACATGGTCTATTCAATAACGTATGGATTCTCAATTTAAAATCTAGGTACAACATGTAGAGGGAAGGGAACCAATATTGCTTGCTTCAACCTTGTGTGGACTGGCGTCCTTCTATCACTAAGCCACTTGTATGTAGTCGGCTATCATCAAAATAAAGGTGAGTCAATCTTGAAAAAGGCTAGAGGTTGTGACTTGCTTCACAAAGACACAGCTCACATGACATCAACTGGCGATTTATATCAGTGTTGACCGCTATCTTCCTGAGTTCCTATGGGTTTTGGGTCGTGCTTATCTTTGAAAGATATGCGAGTTATACGGGACGATGATAGGTTTTCTATGGGTGGGTAAATTTTAGGAGAAGGCTTGGGGAGTTGTTAGATAGATGCTTCATCCATAGTCTCACAAATTCAAAATTAGAGGTTTATATATAATAGATATCTCTTGTACTTCCTCTTAAAGACCTTTAAAGCCATTACATATATGCATTCCCTCTGGTCTTCTTTATCTTACCAGTTAACCAATCTTGTCACTGTACTAGACTTATGGTTCAGAAGGTTAAGGGGGTAAGCTTAAAGTCATAGCCTACGATATTGCTTTCATTGCCGTTAGACTTTGTTTACAGTTTAGTAGAGAAGTTCACTGTCCATTAAATTTGAAGTTCATGCTATTTGATGTTATGAAATTCACAATTTCACATAGTACTAGTACTATGCCAAGGGATTATATGTGAAATTCATGATTAATTTGCTACCAAATCAAAACCCAATTAGAGGTAAGAATGAAGGTGAAATGCAGACATTTTGGACGTTGCCCAGCTCTATTTTTAATCTCAAGATCAAAGTAAATAAAGAGGCTAATTAGTTTAAGATGTATAGACATTTGGTTCCGGTTTGTCAAGATATGGGATATTATTTGGTTCCGACTTGTATGTATATCTTCTTTTGTTATAATTTTGTTCTAGGTTCATGTAAGTGGGATCCAATATATAATTTTAGATTTTTTTAGATAATCATTATTGTAGTCCACATGTATTGTTTTTTCTAGGCACAAGAACTAAGATATGAGATATATGGAAACTTGGTTCCCACGCAATGGCACACCTCACCATGCTCATCTAGGAATCAAAGCAAAGGGAGTGTTATGCAAGTTTACCTGGAGCTTTCATCGGTGAGTTTTTCCCTTGGTTTTAGGGGAGAATAAAATTCGCTAGCCTATGTTGCAAGGCTTGACTTGTTGGGCAAGCCAATGCAGGTGAAGCCTTTGTTGGAACAAACACAACACTCTATTCTATGACGAATAGTGCTAGAGGGTTAAACATAGCTAGCATGTTCCTTTGAATATGGAATATGCTTGTATATATTAATAGAAAAGGTGGTACAACATCATCTTCTAAAAACAGTGTTCAAATATCATTACTAAGAAAGACCAAAAGTATGCAACACATGAATACAGAGAAGCTACGATAGATCAATTAGAGAGCTCTTGCATGTCATGTGATGAATGAAAGCAGGCTTTGTTGGGTTGATCATTGGAGGTTGTTAAACATCGTCTTGTCTGGGCAAAATGGGCTCTATAATGGCAGTTGGAGTGAACTCTACTCCTTGTCTTGGAGGAATGCCTCTGCCATAATATATGCTGTACGTGCACCGGTGGAGTGTAATAAGCGATAACACGGACAGCCTTAGTGGGTGGACACTTGACATAGTAGGTGAAGTCACGTCCAAGAGCTACGAAGATCTTGACAAAGATGTTGTGGGCAACTGCTCAAAATTGAAGTAGGGTAGCGGAGCCTTCTAGCCATCGACCCAAGCGAGATGAGGCGCGGTAGTAGGACGATTGATGTGGACAACTCAATCCAAGGTGATAGAGAACAAATCTAGACCGGGGGCCATAGCAATGACAGTGGAGGTGGAGGTGGTGAGACACGCCAACAAACCTCGAAAACTCTTGAACTTCGTGGCAACAACGGTGAAGAGCGGTCCACTAAATCCATGCACGAGGTTGGGTAGACACAACCGGGTGGAGGGGAGAAGAGCATTTATTTTATTATCACCCACCTCACATTTGTGACGAAACTGGTGATGACAACGGCGATGAGGTAGATCAGGAGGAAAACAACAAACTTCACAGATTATCTGAGACCCAAACTAGGCTAAAACTTGTAGAACAATAGCTAGAGGAAGCAGAAACCTCCCTCTCGGCTCCGGCAAGCTCGTCGGTAACGAAGAAGAGGGGGGCTCACGGGATATGATAATGGGAACTATAGGGGAGGAAAGTTGAGTTACTTTGCGCGCTTTCTTAGCGTCGACCTATATTGGCTAGGATGCATTTAGGCATGGATGTACATTGAAAAATGAGGCAAAAAGTTTTGCAATGAAGTTGTCATAACTTATATTTGGTATCTAAGAAAGAAGATGTTAGACGGTTTTACATTTCAGTCTCCTTGACTTGAGGCTCCGAGAATTCATCGACACCCCAAGGACGTCGACGCAAAACATCCCGTAAAGAAACGAAGCGGGAGGGAGCCCAGGAGGGAGGGGGCGCCATCCAGGCAGCGAAAGGAGGGAGAAGAGAAGGCAACGGGAAGGGATAGCCTGTGCCGGGGCGCGTGGGCGTGGTGGGATTGACGGCAAAGCAAGCTGGGGCGCGCGAGCTGAGCGTGGAGAGGAGAGATGGGAGAAATTACGCGTCGGCCAGCAGCCCGAGCCGCAGCCGCAGCCGCCCGCCCGCCCACCCCCACCCGCGCGCTCCTCCCTCCCGCTCCCCGTCCTCACCTCACCCGCGTCATCCACCCCTTCCCGTCTTCCCCTCCACCTCGTCACGCCGCACGGGCCCGGCCCAAATACCCTCGCCCTCGCTCGCGCTCCCACCTCTCGCCACAAACCCTAACCCTACCTCCCCACCGGCTCGCCGCCGCCGCCGCCGCCGCCGCCGGTCCGTCGTCGTCGTCCCACTCCGTACGAGGTAAAGCTCCCCCGTGCGTCGCTCGCCGTGCCCCGTCCCCGGTCTTCCTAGGGTCCGTGCTCGCCGCCGCGGTTGCTGGTCGAGCTTTTCGTTTGCTGTCCTGTGCTGGGGTGGGGGTAGCTCGAGGGGTTTTGGGTTCGAGGTTCATTCTTCACGCCGCGGATCGAAGCTGCCCGTCGGCGTTCGCTGCAGCTCCCGTGCCGCACTCTCACTCTCTCGGGGGGCTGCGTGGTGCTTCGTTTTGATATTTTTTTTTTGTGGTGCTCTCGCTTTCATGGTCGGCTGCGGTTTGTTGGGCGAATATTTATCTCGGTTCACTCGTGAGGGATTTGATTATCCCCCCACATACAGTTGTTATGTTAGAAGGGTATATTTGGCTCGCCGTCTGTCTGGTGGTGGCAACTTGATTCAGTGACATATATTAGTTTTTTTCGTAAGGAATAACATATATACTAGCTGTAACGCCGCATTGGATACATGCAGGGAGCGGAGTCAGCTGGCGCGCAAAGGCCGCTCGGTCTGGAGTTGAGCGCGAGTTGTAATGGAGGGGCGCGGGAACCCTCCGCTCAACACCAGTGACGCTGTGATCAAGAAGCCCAGGAGTATTGCATCCAGGAAGCCAAGGTCCTCAGAGCAGCTCATCTCTGAGTACAATGGCATTTGCCCGCCGTCTTGGAGCGCCCCCCATGACGATGACACTGGCGTTGAAGCTGGTGGGCATCGGAGGAAAGAGCTACACCTAAATAGCCCTGAAATGAAGGGCTCCATGGCTCATAGGAGTGACATGTCCAGGAAGATAAGAAGGGATGACAGATCTGGAGTCGACCATGATGGCCATGGTCGGAGCAGCAAACCAAAGGATGCCGCCAAGCATGGACGTGAAAGTGTTCTTGCCCTAGAGTGCGCAGCAAGAAACAACAGATCCCCTGATAACCCACAGTTGCCCCCCAGAGATGACTCTGCGCCTGGTGAAAATAAGCTGAGAAAAGTAAAGTTCAAACTTGCCGGTCTTGATCGAACCCTACATACCAAAAATGGCCAGGATGATGGTGGCAGTGGCATTCCTGCCACGTTGGATGGCTCTATTCGTCAGCACAAGCAAAAGGTTTGTTCTATGTGCATTCGTATTTTTACTTCTCACCTAGTTTTGACCAGCATTTCATTTACTTTACGATTCTGACTGGATATGCTTAGATGCTTTAGAGTTTAGAGAATGCGTTCAACCCTCAGTTAGTACTGGCATATTATTTTGCTTGAAGATTGGATACATACCAGAATGCCAACAAAATTTTCCAGGTTTCTACATGCATGCCCAAAGTTTGCTGGCTCAGTTTAATGCCGTTGAACTTTCCCAAACTTGTTCGATAAGGTTCCTCCTCCCCTTTCTTTCGGTTAAAAGCAGTATACAACCACTGTCCGTTTTCATAATCAATACCTTCCACGTCAGTGCAGAAATTCCTCATTCCTCTCGTGCGCCGTAAAGCCTATATCCTTCCTCTGGCTTGCTCCATATCTGGTCCTGTCCTGGCTTAAATCTGTCCGTAGGGTCCTTCCTGTGCCCCTCCTAGGGTTCGCTTGCAAGTCTGCTCCGGCCGCCGCCCTGGTGCCACCACCACCGAGGGAGATGCCACGAGGCTCGTCGAGCAGGGGCGCAAGAGGGGGCCGCGGAAGGAATCAGGGAAGGGGTGGCGCTAGGGGAAAGGGGCGCAGGGAAACCCTGGTCTCTTCAGATCTGGTATTCCGCACCCGCCTCTATTTTTCCCCTTCGTAGAAAGATTGGTCTTCACTAGCAATTTTTCCTCTTCGTAGAAAGATTGGTCTTAGCTAGCAATCTATGGTGACTCGCATATGGAGGATCTGGAACTTTGGTAGTCAAATCTGGCCAACACAGCTTCAATGTTTCAGATTTTAGTTATCTTTGCTCAGTAGTCAGTATGTATTGTCTGCAGGAGTCCATGTGATTTTAGTTTTGGTTCCATACTCATCATGGCTTTGCAAGTGAGTGGGTTTTGCACGGGGTCAATCCCCGTATCTTTTTCTTTTTAATATATTTTTTTCGAACAACATTTTTCTTGCATGTTTCAGATTTTCTTTTTAATATAATGCTGCACATCTCTCTGGCATGTTTGATAAAAGAAATTCTTGCTTTTCAATGTTGGCTTACTGTTCATACTACGATCTTGCTGACTTAAGCGGTAACTGTAAGTTGGGATTCTTATTTCTACCAATATCGAATATATATATTCATTATGTTGCTGCTTATGTTTTCTTTTGTCACTACACAAGTGTTCATTACTTGCTCACTCTATTTTTAAAGGATTCTGGTAACCGTGTTGAAGGAAAACATGGCAACATGCATGAAATTTCTCCATCTTCTGACCTTGTTCGCAAGAGCAAAAGGATTCCTAAGAAGAAGACACTTGACGGAGATTCTGATGATGAGGATGGTGAATTACGCTATCTGGAAAAACTCAAAGGGGCTAAAGTTGCGCCAGATCCTGTGAACAGTGGCCATGAAGCTTATGATTTTGGTGATGATGCTCTCAAGAAAAAGAAGCTATCCAAGCTTTCTAAAAATAAGAGCACCCCATATGAAGTGGACGAGGACTTCAGAATGTCTCGATCTGGCAAGGATGGTAGGAAGAAGTTGAATTTAGAGGATGACAATGATTTTATAGAAGAGGAGGAATCTGAGATGGATGAAAAGAATGGGCTAAAGGAAGCTGATTCACCTCAAGATGTGAAGATTGAAACCCCTGGTCTTACAACAAGACAGCGTGCCCTTCAAGGCAGGGGTGGGAATGGTGAAAGCTTTATTGAATTTCCTGATGGATTACCAGCAGCTTCATCTAGAAGTAAGTTCTTAGCTGATGTTTTGAGCTTTTTGTCGCATTTAATATTTCTGCTTCTGACAAATTCCATAACCAATTATATTACAGGGCAAAAGGAGAAGCTCTCAGATGTGGAGATACAAGCCAAAAAGGCAGAAGCTGCGCAGAGGCGTAAGATGCAAGTTGAGAAGGCAGAGAAAGAACAACAGGTTTGCTTCCGTGCTTCTAGTTCAGAACTTTATATGCCAGTTCTTTTCTGTTTGGTGGGTAATGCAATTTTACAACATCAAACTGTTACAGGCTGAAGCAATGAGGAAGATACTGGGTATAGATTCTGAGAAGAAAAAGGAAGAGAAGAAGCTGAAAGAACGGGAAGAGAGGGTACAACTTCCTGAAGCATCACAGTTGCTGCATTTCCCAATTTGCTATTGCTATCATGTACTTATCTTTGCATTGTCTCTTCTCCAGGAAAGACAAGCAAGATTGGAAGAAAACAGGAAAAACTGCGTCCGGACTGTCATGGGCCCAACTGGAACTGTGGTTACATTCCCTGAGGGTATGGGGCTTCCGAGCATATTTAACTCCAAACCTGTCAGGTTACGTTGAGCACTAGTACTTCTCTTATTCATTTATTCATTTCAAATGCAGCTCTGCAGGGTTTTCCCCCCTATTGCAGTCTTACTGTTACTTGTGATTGATTCCCCTCTACCTGCTTGATTTCATTTCATCAGCTATCCGCCTCCAAGGGAGAAGTGTGCAGGCCCATCGTGCACAAATCCTTACAAGTACCGTGACTCCAAGACACTGCTCCCTCTCTGCAGCCTGGCGTGCTACAAGGCTGTCCAGGGCCGTCCTCCTGCCCAGGAAAGCAGCGCTGCCCAGGGAAGTGATGCTGGCCAGGGAAGCAGCGCTCAGGGGAGTGAAGCTGGCGAGGGAAGTGCTGGGAAGGAAGCATGATGAATTTAGTTACCTGACGCGATTCAACCGTGACCGTCAGTTGGCTGGAGAAGTGTATGTCGACATGGCCAGCTCGCTGGTGTGTTGTTTTTCTTTTGATTTCCTCTGGTAGTAGTCTAGCTCAACCAACCTGACAAAAGATGGGGGCGACTGCTGGTTTCCTTATGCCCGTCGTGAACCAAACCGGGCGTCGTTATGGTGGATCGAGTTTAAAGTTTAAACCTATGGTGTGGTCGGATCGGTGTATGAGACTAGTCGAGAAATATGAAGAAAAAAAGTTGTACAAATCTTGTGCTTGCGCGGCTGGTTGCCTGGTTATGAGCCCAGCCTCGGTCTTGGGAGACCTCGAGCCCTTATTTCATTACTTAGGGTTCATTCGGTTAGCATGAACCATTGCAGCTTATTATGATCACGCTCTTTCAAATTATAAGATGTTTTGTCATTTCTAGCTCATAGCTTTTGCTATGCACCTAGACATAACATATGTCTAGGTATAAATCTAGAAATGTCAAAATGTCTTACAATGTGATCTGAGTATAACTTAGTGAAATATTCCAGCTGGAATCGTTCTAAAGGGACCGAACGAGCCCTGGCTGGAACGTGGTGGTGCAGTGCTTGCTTGCTGTGGTGTTCGTTGCTGGTTGTGGTGGTGAGCGGCCATGGACGCTGCTGGGCTCTTCTCCTGGTTAAAAATTGGTTTCGTTGCTGGTTGTGGTGACGAGCTTTGCACTTCCATCCGTTTGCCAGCTGTTTGTGTTACTACGACATGGGCCGGTTGTCATGGGCTGACCGCCATGAGTTGCTTTGAGTGATGGTCCGGGCCGTATGATTAACTGGGCCAAGCAAAGAGTAAGAAGCTGGGCTGTGCTCACGTTTCTCAAAAAAAAAAAAAAGCTGGGCCGTGCACACCGTGTGTCTCACGGCGATCGAGCGCTTGATCTTAGCAGCAAAATCAGTCCTTTTTAACAGTGTTTCATTCTCATAATAAATTATCATAGACCATTTTAGCTACAGCGAACAGCTCTACAATGACAAAAGGCACAGCGCAACAGTGGCTGACGCGCGGCTACTCGATGAACTGATGATGGCGCGTCACGCTCGGCGGCCGCTGACCCACCCCGGGCTGTCTCTGTCTGTCCTCCTCCTCCTCCTCCTCCTCCTCCAACAGTCCAACAGCGTGGCGTGGACCAGCGATGGAGCCCCCCATCCGAGTATTCCGACCGATTCACAGGCAAACAGGATTCGGATTTTGAAACGACCTTGATTTCCACGAAGGGAAATCCACAGGCTCGAATTGTAATTCAACAGATTGCTTGGCACAATCCATGAAATTACCCATATCTCAGTTGCCACCAGGATCCATACAACGGTAAATAAGTCTTACATAAACTTTTATTACATCGCCACACTGGCGGAATCAACAATCAGAGAAGCTTTAGAAGATGCGGAAGCGATTCATCCTTCACGGCCAACTTGAGTGTAGCACGTGACCCTATTCCTCGTCATCATCTCCCTCGAAGTCGTACTCATTCTCGTCACCTGACAGCAAATTTATCAGTACGATTTGTACTGGCCACGGAGCCCACCTATGCAGCATTTGCTTTGTGGAAAGTGGATGCAAGGCTATACAAGCAGACCTATAGGCTGAGGTTTTCCTATGCAGCTGTAATCAATGTTTAATTAGTCAAGTTTTATCATCAGTTAACACCATCATCCCTTTTCCCATCACCACACCTCACATACCCACACCTCACTCTCATTCGACAGGCCCAACTCCCTCTCGGGCCTATCTCAGCGGCACACTACCACAACGGGTACACTGCCGGAAAAATGTCATCCAGGGGGAGAAGAGAACACTCACTACACTAGTAGAAGCTTCACAGGAAAGGTCCATAGCCAACAGGTTGGCATATGTATCGATCGATCAACCATACACTCTGCAGAGGTTTCACTACTCACAAGATTAGCCATCATAGGTGTTGCGCAAACACCTAGGCAGAATTCCGGGTGCTTGCTTGCCTAGGTCGATGCCACCCTACCACTCAGCCCTGGGATATTCCGGATCCTACACCGTTATGCTGAGACTGGGAGACACAGTACCGGGCCCATCCAGTGGTACTGTGCATCTAGGACGGAACGGGAACCCATCGACCGTCTCCGCCCACCCTTATCACCTTTCAACCTAGCAGTAGTGGCACCGTCCTACCAAGTAGTCCAGCCGTCTCCCGCCCATCAGAAGCGAGTGAGTAGAAAAGGATTCCCATGAACCTGAAACTAGTCCATCCTAGGTTTGACCAAGCAGGCATCTCCACTTAGGGGATACTCTCCCCGTGCCATCACAGCACCTCCGTCCACGGGCTTCAAACCACCAAGGCTATCCCACCCGGAACCTCCTCAACAACTTTACCCGCCACAGGTATCTCGCTTGGGGATGCCCAGGTTGCACCTCCGGCACGACTTGCCCCATGGGCTCGTCTCACATCCCACTTGGTCGACATCAACCCTTACCATGCACCCAAGACGCACGCAGCACTCTCTCCCAGTGGTTATAATTGGTTATACACCGTCCCAATTCCACCACATAGCATATAGCAAGTAGAAAGTAGTGGAAGAGTAACAGTAAATTAAGCAGCAGCTAACCTAACAGTGGATAGCAGGGTAAAGTCTTATCAAGGCAGGGAATTCAAATATACTACCATGCAACCAATCCATACATAATCATAAAGCAATAGCAACAATGTCATTTGCAATGCGTAATAGGATCTAAGGATTTGGTGGGACGTGGCACCTTCGTAGTCGTCTCCTAGCTCTTGGAAGTACTCGTGGTCGTCTTCCTTAGTCAGATCCTCCTCCGGCTCTGAAATCGAACACGAAATAGTCGCGTCAGCGACTCCTATAGAGTATTTCAGAAAAATCCAATAAAACAAAGAGCCAAATGCACACAAACATAGTCTTAGATTGTAGATCTCATTTTCCTGAGAATTTTGATATATGGTGCGCAATTTTTGGATTTCGTATGAATAAGTTATGAATTTCCGAAGATTATCCTATTTTCTGAAAATGGGAAAACTGGTCGGTTAATCAGGGGCAGCTCGGGATGTGGCGCGCGGGTCCAGTAGTGCGGCATGTGGCGCCTCAACAGAACACAGACCCGATGGTCGTCCAGGTGTTCGATGCTGGTTCCCAGAGAGTTGCCGGAGTTGGCGTAGCTCGGCGTGGCTCGGCGGTGGTCGGTGGTAGCTCGGCTGTGGTTGGGGGTATCTCGGCGGAGCTCGGCGGTGGTCGGGGGTAGCTCGGCTGTGGTTGGGGGTATCTCGGCGGAGCTCGGCGGTGGTCGGGGGTAGCTCGGCGGGGCTCGGGCGAATCGGAGATTCGGGGCACCGAGGGTGCCGCTCTCCCGAGCTCTTCCGGGGAGGCTCGGGCGAATCGGAGATTTGGTGCGCCCGAGGGTGCCGTTCTCCCGAGGTCTCCCGCGGAGGCTCGGGCGAATCGGAAATTTGGGTGCCCGAGGGTGCCGTTCTCCCGAGGTCTCTGCGGAGGCTCGGGCGAATCGGAAATTTGGGTGCCCGAGGGTGCCGTTCTCCCGAGGTCTCCTGCGGAGGCTCGGGCGAATCGGACATTTGGGTGCTGAGGGTGCCGTTCTCCCGAGGTCTCCTGCGGAGGCTCGGGCGAATCGGAAATTTTGGGCGCCGAAGGGGCTGCTCTCCCGAGCTCTCCTGGGGAGGCTCGGGCGAATCGGAAATTCGGGTACCGAGGGGGCTGCTCTCCCGAGCTCTCCTGGGGAGGCTCGGGCGAATCGGAGATTCGGGCGCCGAAGGGGCTGCTCTCCCGAGCTCTCGTGGGGAGGCTCGGGCGAATCGTAAATTTGGGCGCCGAAGGGGCTGCTCTCCCGAGCTCTCCTGGGGAGGCTCGGGCGAATCGGAGATTCGGTGCTAGCAGGGTTCCAGGGCGTCTGTTCAAGGCGGCGGTGTCTCTCCGGTGTGGCGGTCGGTGACAGGGCGGCGATGGCCATATTTCGGCAAGACAGGGCTCGGCTATCTAGCGGCGGTGCCGAGGCAGACTTGGCGAACCTCGGCGGCCTTTCTCCGCAGCGCGAGGCGACCGGGGGTACTCGGAATGGATCTTAGGCGAGGCGGAACCTGCCGGCGGCGATGTCGTCGCGACGGTGAGGTTCCGGCGGGGTTAAGGAGGTCTTCTAGGAGATGTATACGCGTCCAGGGTCCAAGGCGATGGTATACCAACTACCAATTTTGGCTACCGAGCTTTCCAAGGTGCTCGGTTGTGGCGGCGGCGTGTCGCCGACGACGGCGGAAAGCGGCATCGCGGCTACGACCAAGTATTGGTTCAATCGAATGCGGTCTTGTCAAATTGGTGAGGCCAGAGAGGCATACAACACTCTGGTGGCGAACTTAGCCATGGCATGACCTTCTTTTGGCTACGGCTCGCGGCGGCGCTCCGGTAAGGTCGCGGCGCACGCGGCCAAGGCGATTCAGGCTTCCTCTAGCGCTTAGATCCGCGTAGCTAGCTCAAGGGGGTCGTGGCGGTGCTCCACGACGCTCTAACCTATACGGTTGCTAGACGGATTGCTCGGAACGGGTGATTCGGCGTCGGAACGCGTCGGTGGTGAGCGCGCTCCGCCGAGAACGCGTCGTGCTGCGTTCTCGGTCTAGCAAGCTTGTAGTCCGGGGGTTTTGGCTGGTCGAGTGAGTGCATGGTGCAGGTGATCTTCCCGAGCCGGTATAGGCTCGTGCCGGCGCGTCCCGAGGGTGGAACGCCATGGCAAAAGCAGGGCAAGGTTCGGTCATGGCGTGCGATGGCTCACCGTGGTGTCGGTGAAGCTAGGATGGCGGTGCAGTGGCGAGTCGGAGCCGTGCAGAGCGATCGCAGTGCCGTGCCGCTCCTCGTCCGCAGCTCGGCTTCTCCTCCGTGTCCGGCTCCGGCGTGCTCCGCGGCGGCGGCGCTCCGGCAGCTTCTCCTCCCCTGCTCCGCCCTTCTCCTACGCTCTCTCTCTCGGCTTGGTGCGGTGTGCCGGTCTGTGCTGCGGTGGCGGCGAGGGGAAATGAGGGTAGGGCTTCGGGGTGCTCCAATTTATAGGCGAGCTTGGCCAGCTCCAATGGCGAACGGTCTCGATTGCGCTCGGCCGATCGAAGGGCCGTGGCTCGAGTGGATCTAGGGCTCCGGATGGCGCGGGTTCGCTTGGCGGCCAAGAAAGGAGGGGACAGGAGGGGGACAGCGGGGTCCAGGGCTCTGCCATGCTGTCGGCTGTGGGACCGGGGTCACGCCATTCGCGCGACACCCCCGGCAGGCGCGTTGCCTTCGTGAGGAAGAAGAACAGTGGGGGCGAGAGTGGCTGACAGGCGGGGCCGGGTTGGCAGCGAGCGCGAGCGCGAGCGCGTGTGTACCGGTCGTGCGCGTGCGCTGCCGAGCCGCGACGTGGGCCGCGCGCGGTGAGATGAGGAGAGGAAGGTCGGGCGGCTCGGGCTGGCTTGCTGGCCGAACTCTCTTTCTCCTTTTCTGTTTTCAGTTTAGTGTATATATACATATATTGCCCATTTTAATTTATTGAGTAAATACAAACATAAATTGCAATAAATCCCAAATGTGATGCATAAGTTATTATTCTATGTGAATGGAATTAAAATGCAAACTACACTCCTTTATTTACCAATTTCATAATGAAACCTATATGCTTGCACAAGAAAAATGGGTTTTCACAATAAATAAATGAAAAATTTTAATTGGTTGGGATTTTTAGGTTGTGTGGATTTTTAGGGTTGTTACAGTCCTCCCCCCTCATTAGGATCTCGACCTCGAGATTCAGAGTTAACGTACCCATCGAAGAGGTAAGGAAACATAATCCGCAAGTCCGACTCCTTCTCCCACGTAGCTTCCCTTTCAGTGTGATTGCTCCACTGTACCTTGCACATCGGAATGGTTTTGTTTCGAGTCTCCTTTGTATCCTGTGCCAAGATCTTGATCGGATGTTCCTTGTATTCAAGTGTGTCTTGCAGGTCCAATGCATCCGTAGGAACTTGCTCCTCGGGAAGCTTCAAACACCTCCTTAATTGCGAGACATGGAACACGGGGTGTACTCCAGATAATTCCTCCGGTAGTTCCAGCTTGTAAGCAAGCTTTCCAACCCTTTTACAGATCTTGTATGGCCCAACATATCTTGGTGCCAATTTTCCTTTTACGTAGAATCTGACAGTGCCACGAAGTGGAGATACCTTGAGGTAGACATAATCCCCAACCTCGAACTCAAGCTTTCTACGTCTTCTATCTGCATAGCTCTTTTGCCTACTCTGTGCAATCCTCAAATTCTCTCTTACTTGGGCAACACCTTCTTCTGCTTCCACTATCTTAGCAGGACCGAAGAATGTCCTCTCACCTGGTTCTGACCACATTAGTGGGGTCCTACAGGGTCTCCCATACAATGCTTCAAACGGTGACATCTTGAGGCTTGTTTGATAGCTGTTGTTGTATGAGAACTCGGCGTGGGGTAGACAGCTCTCCCATCCTTCCTTGTACCTCAATACGCAAGCACGTAACATGTCCTCGAGAATCTGGTTCACTCTTTCTGTTTGCCCATCCGTTTGCGGGTGGTATGCGGTGCTATAGTCGAGCTTGGTTCCGATGGACTTGTGCAAGGATTTCCAGAACTGTGATACGAACTGTGAGCCTCGGTCAGATATAATACTCAGAGGCGCCCCATGTAACTTCAAAATGTTTGATACGTACAGATCTGCTAGCTTTTCGACTCTATATTTCCTTTTGACCGGTATAAAATGTGCAACTTTGGTTAGACGGTCCACTATTACCCATATAGAATCATATCCATGCTCGGATCGGGGCAGTCCTATTATGAAGTCCATGGATATGCACTCCCACTTCCATTCTGGTATCTCAACTGGTTGTAGCAACCCTGCTGGTCTCTGATGTTCGGCCTTGATTCTATTGCATGTATCACATCGGGCTACATGCCCTGCAATGTCTGTCTTCATATTCTCCCACCAGAAGTGCTTCCTTAGATCATGGTACATCTTGGCTGACCCTGGGTGAATGCAATATTTGGAGTCATGGCCTTCTGACAGAATCTCTTCTCGTATCGCTGAATCCGTCGGTACACAGATTCTATCTTTGTACCATACAGTTCCCTGCTCATCTTCTCGGTATTCAGGGCCTCTTCCCAGCTTCATCAAACCACGGATATAGTCTATCTCAGGACAGTTCTTTTGCGCTTCACGGATCCGTGAGGTGAGATTGTACTCGACGCGAAGCTCATTTAGCATGCCATAGGAGACTACCTCGAGCTGGAACGCGTCAAACTCTCTCCTGAGCTCAGGTGGCATAGAGTTGGTGATGAGGGTATGGCAGTAGCTTTTGCGGCTAAGTGCATCAGCGACAACATTAGCCTTTCCTGGGTGATAATGGATCTCAAGATCATAGTCCTTGATGAGTTCTAGCCATCTGCGCTGCCTCATATTCAAATCTTCCTGAGTGAAGAAGTACTTCAGGCTCTTGTGGTCAGTGTAGATGTCACACTTGTTGCTTATCAGATAGTGTCTCCAAATCTTGAGTGCATGTACCACGGCTGCAAGTTCTAGGTCATGAGTTGGGTATCGCTGCTCATGCTCCTTTAACTGTCTTGAGGCATAAGCTATCACTCTTCCTTCTTGCATTAGTACACAGCCCAAACCTTGCCGAGAGGCATCACAATATACAACAAAATCCTTGTGAATATCGGGCAGGGCTAGTACAGGTGTAGTAGTGAGCTTCTCCTTCAAGGTCTGAAAACTCTTCTCACATTCAGGAGTCCATATAAACTTGTTCTCTTTCTTCAGCAAGTTGGTCATGGGTCTTGCAATCTTGGAGAAATTCTCAATAAATCTGCGATAGTATCCTGCAAGTCCCAAAAAGCTTCTGATTTCTGACACATTACAGGGTTGTTCCCACTCTTTCACAGCTTCAATTTTGGCTGGGTCTACTGCGACTCCTTCTCCTGACAGTACGTGTCCAAGGAAAGCAACTTCCTCAAGCCAGAATTCGCACTTGGAGAATTTGGCGTATAGCTGGTTGCGAGACAACCTCTCCAATACGGTCCTCAGATGATGTTCATGTTCCTCTTTTGTGGCTGAATAAACTAATATATCATCAATGAATACCACCACAAACTTGTCTAGCTCATTCATGAAGACCTTGTTCATCATGTTCATGAAGTATGCCGGAGCATTAGTGAGTCCAAATGAGACTACTGTGCACTCATATTGTCCATATCTAGTGACAAATGCAGTCTTCGGGATATCTTCTTCCCTGATCTTCATCTGATGATACCCTGATCGGAGATCGATCTTTGAGAAGTACTTGGCCTTACTCAATTGATCTAACAGATCATCGATGCGGGGCAATGGGTACTTATTCTTGACTGTAACCGCATTCAGATTCCGGTAGTCAATGCACATCCTCATCGTGCCATCCTTCTTCTTGACAAACAAAACGGGAGATCCCCAGGGCGAAGCACTAGGCCTAATGAAGCCCTTCTCCAGTAATTCTCCCAGCTGTTTCTTGAGTTCCTTCAACTCATCAGCCGACATTCTGTAGGGTCTTTTGGCAATCGGTGCAGTCCCTGGCATCAGCTCTATAACAAACTCCACATCTCTATCTGGTGGCATTCCTGGCAACTCCTCTGGAAATACGTCATTGAATTCACAGACTACTGGCACATCTCTGAATGTCAGCTCTGTTTTATCTGCTTTAGTCTCCAGGGCACATAGGAGGGCTTGGACTCTCTCGGTTTGGGGTACACATCGGACAGCTGTTCCCCAAGGGTGGGTTACCTGAACATATCTAGGTGAACAAGATATCACTCCCCGGTGTTTGGTTAGCCAGTCCATGCCTAAGATGACATCTAAGCTATTGGAGGGTAGTAGGGTTAGGTCAGCTCGAAAGTCAAGTCCCTCGATTGTGATTATCACTCCCCTACATATGTGAATGCTTCTGAAGGTTCCTAAGGGCGAGCTAGTTAGGATGGGGTTTGCCCTCGGGGTTACCGGTATGTTATGCTTACGTGCATATGCAGATGAAATGTATGAACATGTAGCTCCCGAATCGAACAGAACTGTAGCCATGTTACCCTGAACTAGGAACGTACCGTACACAGCATCAGGTGCAGCTTCAGCTTCCTCAGCGGTCATGTGGTTCAGTCTTCCTCGGGTAGCAGATCCCCGGTTCGGTGTGCCCTGTGCAGCTGCTGGTGCGCGGTTGAGGTCGGGGCACACAGCCACACGGTGTCCAGGCTTGCCGCATCCAAAGCAAGTGAAGGGCGCACTGCCTGCTGTAGCTGTCGCAGGAGCCTTCCAATTGCTTGTCCTTGGCGTGTTGGTAGCGGGGGCGGGTGTGTTCTGCACAGCTCGAGTCGGCGCAGGGTAGGTCTGAGCGGGGCGGTGATAGTTGCTGCTGTTGGTACCACCACGGCTCGTTCCCGAAGAGGGTCCCTGGCGAGTTCGAAAAGACGGAGGTGCACCCGTTCGCTGTCTCTGGGGTGGAGCAGTGCGAGCGGGTCCCTCAGAGCGGCGCTTCTTTCCCTTGTTCTGGGCCTCGAATTCCAGTCGTGCTTCCATGCGATCCTTCTCAATCTCAATACAGCGGTCAATCAGCTCACGCAGAGTGTAGCTCTTGTTCCCTGACAGAGCCAACCTGATCTTGGTCTGAAGTCCCTTCCTGTAGTAGTACATCTTTTCCTTCTCGGAACTCACGCAAGACGCAGGTGCGTAGCGGAGCAAGCAGTTGAAGCGGGTGGTGTACTCGTGGATCCGATCAGCTCCCTGGGAGATGTTGCGAAACTCGTTCTCCTTGGCCTCCATGACTCCCTCAGGAATGTGGTGGTCACGGAAAGCCTCGGTGAACTCATCCCAGTCAATGCGGGCTGGGTCCTCGTGAGCGCTGGTGTAGTTGTCCCACCATGCTCGTGCAGCACCGGTCAGCTGGTGGCTAGCAATCCCAACACACTCCTCGTCGGAGCAAGTGGTCAGGTCCAGCTTCTTCTCCATCTCCTTAAGCCAATCATCGGCAGCGAGAGGATCGCTGTCGGTTCCGTCGAAGGTAGGTGGCCTCAGCTTCAGGAAACCCTCCAGTTTCCTTTGGAAGTCATTCTGGGGTGGCCCTTGGTGCCTGTTCATCCCAGCAGCTATGGCATTCAGCAGCTGGGTCTGCTGAGCCATCACTTCCGCCAACGTCGGTGGCGGCGGCGGTGGCGGAGGCACGTTCTCGCCTTGTGGTGGCGGATCGATCACTGGCGGTGCATCCTCTGCCCGGCGCAGCTCTTCTTCCAGGTTAACTCCAGCACGTCTGCCAGCTGGGCGTCCACGGTTGCGACCACGCCCACGTCCTGGCGCAGGCGCGGGGGAGGGCTGGCGGTTCTCCAAACGCGCGGAACGTCTCATCGACATCTGAATTTATTAGGTACGTGCTCAGTGCAGTAATAATCTTGTAGTGGTTTAAGTAGGAGTTAGATGTTTTCAACGATTTAAATGAATTAAAACATTTTTCAGGCTATCCTACACTCAACCAAAGAAGCATAGAGAACCATAAGAAGCATAAGATCCAAATGTCACTCATCACATGGTTATTATTATATAAAGGATGTTCCTAGCTGCTAAGAAGATCGTGCTATGCGCAGATAGCCAATGACAGGATAACTCAAAAGGCCACGCAGGGTCCCATAAGCTACTGGTGCATAAGGTCAATGGCCATTTGATCGGGATCTCAATAGTGCCGTCGTGCAGTGGACGAAGTGGTGGTCCAAGGCTGGTCATCTGCAAATTTTTCAAGAAACGGATTAGCAGGTCCTTGTATTAGATAAGCCATTGCATAAAAAGTGAATGCAAGGTCGGTAATATAACCAAAAGAGAGTCTGGTTTCCTATTCTAACGTCCATTTTCTATGGGTCTCGTCCTACAGTCAAGTATGGCTCCGATACCAACTGAAACGACCTTGATTTCCACGAAGGGAAATCCACAGGCTCGAATTGTAATTCAACAGATTGCTTGGCACAATCCATGAAATTACCCATATCTCAGTTGCCACCAGGATCCATACAACGGTAAATAAGTCTTACATAAACTTTTATTACATCGCCACACTGGCGGAATCAACAATCAGAGAAGCTTTAGAAGATGCGGAAGCGATTCATCCTTCACGGCCAACTTGAGTGTAGCACGTGACCCTATTCCTCGTCATCATCTCCCTCGAAGTCGTACTCATTCTCGTCACCTGACAGCAAATTTATCAGTACGATTTGTACTGGCCACGGAGCCCACCTATGCAGCATTTGCTTTGTGGAAAGTGGATGCAAGGCTATACAAGCAGACCTATAGGCTGAGGTTTTCCTATGCAGCTGTAATCAATGTTTAATTAGTCAAGTTTTATCATCAGTTAACACCATCATCCCTTTTCCCATCACCACACCTCACATACCCACACCTCACTCTCATTCGACAGGCCCAACTCCCTCTCGGGCCTATCTCAGCGGCACACTACCACAACGGGTACACTGCCGGAAAAATGTCATCCAGGGGGAGAAGAGAACACTCACTACACTAGTAGAAGCTTCACAGGAAAGGTCCATAGCCAACAGGTTGGCATATGTATCGATCGATCAACCATACACTCTGCAGAGGTTTCACTACTCACAAGATTAGCCATCATAGGTGTTGCGCAAACACCTAGGCAGAATTCCGGGTGCTTGCTTGCCTAGGTCGATGCCACCCTACCACTCAGCCCTGGGATATTCCGGATCCTACACCGTTATGCTGAGACTGGGAGACACAGTACCGGGCCCATCCAGTGGTACTGTGCATCTAGGACGGAACGGGAACCCATCGACCGTCTCCGCCCACCCTTATCACCTTTCAACCTAGCAGTAGTGGCACCGTCCTACCAAGTAGTCCAGCCGTCTCCCGCCCATCAGAAGCGAGTGAGTAGAAAAGGATTCCCATGAACCTGAAACTAGTCCATCCTAGGTTTGACCAAGCAGGCATCTCCACTTAGGGGATACTCTCCCCGTGCCATCACAGCACCTCCGTCCACGGGCTTCAAACCACCAAGGCTATCCCACCCGGAACCTCCTCAACAACTTTACCCGCCACAGGTATCTCGCTTGGGGATGCCCAGGTTGCACCCCCGGCACGACTTGCCCCATGGGCTCGTCTCACATCCCACTTGGTCGACATCAACCCTTACCATGCACCCAAGACGCACGCAGCACTCTCTCCCAGTGGTTATAATTGGTTATACACCGTCCCAATTCCACCACATAGCATATAGCAAGTAGAAAGTAGTGGAAGAGTAACAGTAAATTAAGCAGCAGCTAACCTAACAGCGGATAGCAGGGTAAAGTCTTATCAAGGCAGGGAATTCAAATATACTACCATGCAACCAATCCATACATAATCATAAAGCAATAGCAACAATGTCATTTGCAATGCGTAATAGGATCTAAGGATTTGGTGGGACGTGGCACCTTCGTAGTCGTCTCCTAGCTCTTGGAAGTACTCGTGGTCGTCTTCCTTAGTCAGATCCTCCTCCGGCTCTGAAATCGAACACGAAATAGTCGCGTCAGCGACTCCTATAGAGTATTTCAGAAAAATCCAATAAAACAAAGAGCCAAATGCACACAAACATAGTCTTAGATTGTAGATCTCATTTTCCTGAGAATTTTGATATATGGTGCGCAATTTTTGGATTTCGTATGAATAAGTTATGAATTTCCGAAGATTATCCTATTTTCTGAAAATGGGAAAACTGGTCGGTTAATCAGGGGCAGCTCGGGATGTGGCGCGCGGGTCCAGTAGTGCGGCATGTGGCGCCTCAACAGAACACAGACCCGATGGTCGTCCAGGTGTTCGATGCTGGTTCCCAGAGAGTTGCCGGAGTTGGCGTAGCTCGGCGTGGCTCGGCGGTGGTCGGTGGTAGCTCGGCTGTGGTTGGGGGTATCTCGGCGGAGCTCGGCGGTGGTCGGGGGTAGCTCGGCTGTGGTTGGGGGTATCTCGGCGGAGCTCGGCGGTGGTCGGGGGTAGCTCGGCGGGGCTCGGGCGAATCGGAGATTCGGGGCACCGAGGGTGCCGCTCTCCCGAGCTCTTCCGGGGAGGCTCGGGCGAATCGGAGATTTGGTGCGCCCGAGGGTGCCGTTCTCCCGAGGTCTCCCGCGGAGGCTCGGGCGAATCGGAAATTTGGGTGCCCGAGGGTGCCGTTCTCCCGAGGTCTCTGCGGAGGCTCGGGCGAATCGGAAATTTGGGTGCCCGAGGGTGCCGTTCTCCCGAGGTCTCCTGCGGAGGCTCGGGCGAATCGGACATTTGGGTGCTGAGGGTGCCGTTCTCCCGAGGTCTCCTGCGGAGGCTCGGGCGAATCGGAAATTTTGGGCGCCGAAGGGGCTGCTCTCCCGAGCTCTCCTGGGGAGGCTCGGGCGAATCGGAAATTCGGGTACCGAGGGGGCTGCTCTCCCGAGCTCTCCTGGGGAGGCTCGGGCGAATCGGAGATTCGGGCGCCGAAGGGGCTGCTCTCCCGAGCTCTCGTGGGGAGGCTCGGGCGAATCGTAAATTTGGGCGCCGAAGGGGCTGCTCTCCCGAGCTCTCCTGGGGAGGCTCGGGCGAATCGGAGATTCGGTGCTAGCAGGGTTCCAGGGCGTCTGTTCAAGGCGGCGGTGTCTCTCCGGTGTGGCGGTCGGTGACAGGGCGGCGATGGCCATATTTCGGCAAGACAGGGCTCGGCTATCTAGCGGCGGTGCCGAGGCAGACTTGGCGAACCTCGGCGGCCTTTCTCCGCAGCGCGAGGCGACCGGGGGTACTCGGAACGGATCTTAGGCGAGGCGGAACCTGCCGGCGGCGATGTCGTCGCGACGGTGAGGTTCCGGCGGGGTTAAGGAGGTCTTCTAGGAGATGTATACGCGTCCAGGGTCCAAGGCGATGGTATACCAACTACCAATTTTGGCTACCGAGCTTTCCAAGGTGCTCGGTTGTGGCGGCGGCGTGTCGCCGACGACGGCGGAAAGCGGCATCGCGGCTACGACCAAGTATTGGTTCAATCGAATGCGGTCTTGTCAAATTGGTGAGGCCAGAGAGGCATACAACACTCTGGTGGCGAACTTAGCCATGGCATGACCTTCTTTTGGCTACGGCTCGCGGCGGCGCTCCGGTAAGGTCGCGGCGCACGCGGCCAAGGCGATTCAGGCTTCCTCTAGCGCTTAGATCCGCGTAGCTAGCTCAAGGGGGTCGTGGCGGTGCTCCACGACGCTCTAACCTATACGGTTGCTAGACGGATTGCTCGGAACGGGTGATTCGGCGTCGGAACGCGTCGGTGGTGAGCGCGCTCCGCCGAGAACGCGTCGTGCTGCGTTCTCGGTCTAGCAAGCTTGTAGTCCGGGGGTTTTGGCTGGTCGAGTGAGTGCATGGTGCAGGTGATCTTCCCGAGCCGGTATAGGCTCGTGCCGGCGCGTCCCGAGGGTGGAACGCCATGGCAAAAGCAGGGCAAGGTTCGGTCATGGCGTGCGATGGCTCACCGTGGTGTCGGTGAAGCTAGGATGGCGGTGCAGTGGCGAGTCGGAGCCGTGCAGAGCGATCGCAGTGCCGTGCCGCTCCTCGTCCGCAGCTCGGCTTCTCCTCCGTGTCCGGCTCCGGCGTGCTCCGCGGCGGCGGCGCTCCGGCAGCTTCTCCTCCCCTGCTCCGCCCTTCTCCTACGCTCTCTCTCTCGGCTTGGTGCGGTGTGCCGGTCTGTGCTGCGGTGGCGGCGAGGGGAAATGAGGGTAGGGCTTCGGGGTGCTCCAATTTATAGGCGAGCTTGGCCAGCTCCAATGGCGAACGGTCTCGATTGCGCTCGGCCGATCGAAGGGCCGTGGCTCGAGTGGATCTAGGGCTCCGGATGGCGCGGGTTCGCTTGGCGGCCAAGAAAGGAGGGGACAGGAGGGGGACAGCGGGGTCCAGGGCTCTGCCATGCTGTCGGCTGTGGGACCGGGGTCACGCCATTCGCGCGACACCCCCGGCAGGCGCGTTGCCTTCGTGAGGAAGAAGAACAGTGGGGGCGAGAGTGGCTGACAGGCGGGGCCGGGTTGGCAGCGAGCGCGAGCGCGAGCGCGTGTGTACCGGTCGTGCGCGTGCGCTGCCGAGCCGCGACGTGGGCCGCGCGCGGTGAGATGAGGAGAGGAAGGTCGGGCGGCTCGGGCTGGCTTGCTGGCCGAACTCTCTTTCTCCTTTTCTGTTTTCAGTTTAGTGTATATATACATATATTGCCCATTTTAATTTATTGAGTAAATACAAACATAAATTGCAATAAATCCCAAATGTGATGCATAAGTTATTATTCTATGTGAATGGAATTAAAATGCAAACTACACTCCTTTATTTACCAATTTCATAATGAAACCTATATGCTTGCACAAGAAAAATGGATTTTCACAATAAATAAATGAAAAATTTTAATTGGTTGGGATTTTTAGGTTGTGTGGATTTTTAGGGTTGTTACAGATTTCGGACCGGAGGCTCTGGCTGTGCAGCAGCGGCCAGCGGTGTTGACCTCGAAAGCTCCTCTCCTCTCCTCCGACTTTTCCCCGGCCCCGCTGCTGCGTGACCACGACCAAAAGCGGGCCGGTTGCCGGCCGGATGGACGCCGCCCGCTGCTCGCCGGTCGGCCGGCCACCACCATGAGTGCTTGCCTGCGCACACGCACACGCACAGCGCGACGACGCACCGCAGCTTTGCTTTCCGCGAAAGCTGTGGCACTCACTAGCTTGTTGCTTGCTGGCCTGAAAAGATCGGAACGGCATCTCTGTCTGTCGTCTCTGTGAGCTGCGCGACTGCGAGGGCAATAAGCAGGGAGGAGACGACAAGCTAGGAACGGTCGCCATCGTCTTTTTTTTTTTTTTTCCCCTCTCTCTCTTCTCGAGTCTCAACCCATTCACTCATTCATTTCATACTGTATAACTGAATCTGAATCTGCCGCGGGACAAGTGCCCGTAACTGTGCAACGGTATGTAGCCTACTACTAGCAGTGTAGCTGCCTGTTTGCCTGCCTGCCTGTCTGTATGCACAAAAGCTGCTCTCACATTTCAGCTACTGTGTATCTGGAGGATCGGATCGGACGTACCATGGCATACTCCTAGTTATATGCATGGTTTTATTTGCATTGTTCAGCTCAGCATCCTCATCAGAGGATAATACTAACAGCGTTCATCGATCATTCGGCTAAACTAAACAGTGTCAGAGCGCCGCCTGATGATGCAATGATGCATGCGCGCGTGTGATGCGCGCGCTTTCTCCAAGTCTAAGCTAAGCTCCAACTAGAGAAGACACAGACCATGCATGTACTTGCTTCCAGAGAAAGAACGAAGCTGTAGATCGTGTCCTGTGAGCTCTGGGCTCTGGCCTATGGGGAAAGTAGCTTTTGGGGCCGGCCGGGCCTTTTCCCTTTTTTCATTCCATGCCTGCTTGCAGTTGCAGCAACATGCGTGCTGCTTCTCACTGGCATAGCATAGTGACAGACAGTGTACTGCATAGTACAGTAGTAAGGGCGTCCGCAATAATGCTAGCTATACGTAGCTAATTGATATGGAGGTGAGAGATAAAAGTAAAGACTATTTTATATGTCTCTTACATAAATGATCCACATGTCTGTCTCTCAGTTTCTTGAATCACGTGAAATATATAGACTATTTGTTCGTCGCTAGTGACTACTCTCTCTCCTACTTTTTAGCTGTCCACGTCATAATAGCTAGTCAAATAGCTAGCCATTGCGGACGCCCTAAGGGCAGCTCCAGTGTATCATTCGAACCGTGGCAGGTGGATCCAGTTTGCATTTTGACGGTTCGATGGCTGTAGTGTGTGCAACTTCATAGTGATTAAAGAAGTATATTTTCTCTCTGTGTTAGCTTCACCCACCATACAAGACTGGCAGTGTACAGCCTGAAAGGGAATCTTTGCTATTTGTTTATGTCCTCGCGTCGAACCGAGTTTGGAGTCCGATTTTCATTCTGACAACAACGGTTCGATGCCTCCAATATTCTTTGATTCGGTTTTGTTTTCTCTTGGTTCGACTTTATTCTAACACTCTGCTCTAACACAAACAAAGGATGGTGTGGTGGGCATGGCGCCATGGCGAGAGTCACAGCCCAGCCCACAGCCCACAGCCCACGCGATCTCAGTTCTCAGGACCAGAACTCCGGCATGCAGCTGCTTTATGGTTTTGGACATTTCATTCCCATCCACTCGCTCGTAGCAAAGATCCACCAGAGACCCCAAGCTCTTTATCTATATATGCATGGTAGGACTAGGAGTACTTGGTACACTGTTGCATTGTTTTTTTACTACTGCATCCGCATGGTGCTGCGTGGAGAGAATGACTGACCACATGGAAACATTGCACAGGTGGACTCTGAATCCATCTCGTCTTTTCATTCGATTCCTCCTGCGCTGCTGCGATGCAGTGCAGTGCAACTGTGCAACAGAGCAAGCATTCTCTGACGCTGCTGGTTTGCCCCATCTTTTGCCGCCCGCCCATGATCGCCTATGCATCTCCACGGTTAATCATGGCCTCTCAAGCGCGCATGTCAAAAGCCACCCCTACTTATTATTGCCTCTCGATCGCCTTTTCACTTTCATCCCAGAGTAATCGAGTGGTAACTCACAAAACACTACTGATGCACTCGTCATCGTCATTGTGTTCCCACTTCACCTTGCTATATTCAGTAGTACTACTTCTGTCCATGCCATTCATAAAGAAACGAAATATTGGATTGGCCATTTCAAAAACTTTTGCCAATCAGGTGGCCAGGTAGGGGAAGCTGGCTATGCATACATCTTGACCAAACTTGCAACCTACTTGGTTGGCTTCCAAAATTTGCCAAGACAAAGATTTTGCAACCAAAATTCAGACAAAAATATTTGCCACGAATTTGGCGAGTTAAATGTGAGATATTGGTAAATTTTGGCAACAAACAAAATAGAGGCAAAAAATAACCTTTTAATTCGTTTGTAGTTTTTTTGGATAGCGAGGATGAAATCCGTATTTCTTAGTGCCGAAATAACATCAGATTGAAACTAAGTGAAAGAAAATAAGGTTATCTCAAAGACTCTAAATGAAACTTGTTTACATGTAGAAAGCGTTTTTTTTCTTTTTTTTTTCCACGGTCTCCTCTACCAAACAATCATGGCTTAGTGGTGTGATTTAGTAGTAAAAAGAATTTGTAAGCAAACAAACAAACTTGATTTTGAGCTAAAATATGTATATGCATTGTCAGTGAGAGCAACAAATGCCACACATTAGAATGCCATGCATATATATTTCATTCCTTTTCTATTAGTCAAGAACTAAAGCGATGTCACCGTCGTCCTAATAAAATAAATAAATTATTGCAAACTATCTTAAGTTTGGACAACTTTTTATAGGTAAGTGTAACAACATCTATAACACACCAACAAAATAATTACACTGTAAAGATATCTTTTAGAAAATATCTGGTGATATACTAATTCTGGTGTCATAGATATTGGTATTGTTTGATAAATTTGTTTGTTAAACTTAAAATAGTTTGATTTAGTTAGGACAACTCTCTATAAATTAATTACTTTAGGACGAAAGGTCTTGATAGTAGAATAATATGGCCACGTGTGTTTTGACCTGCGCATTATGTTTTATTATTGCAAAAAGTTTGGGAGAAACAAAGATGGCTTTTTAATTTCCCAATGCAATGCAATGCAAGGAGAGTGTGGCCAGCTAGCTATAAAGAGATGAATGGAATGGAGAAGTCATTAGGTGATGCCTGATGGATATGAAGGTGCATCATTTGGAAAGCTAGATGCCTTTGCGTCGTATATGTACAAATGGCTAGAACGAAGTCGTGGGCTCGTGGCTGTGTGAAAGGCAAACATGGGCAAAGGGAATGGAAGGGGGGGGCAAGAAAAGAAAGCGGTAAAGTGGTTAATTGGATGGTGGGTAGCTAGCTTGGCCGTGATTACTACTGATTACAGAGTACTAATAAAGCTAGAGAGAGAGAGAGAGAGAGAGAGAGAGAGAGAGAGAGAGAGAGAGAGAGAGAGAGAGAGAGACTATGTATGTAGCAAAATACTCCTTTCAATCTTTTTACATGTCATTTAGGTCGTCAAATATTTCTAACTTTCACCATTAATTTTAATAAGTATATCCAGAGTTTCACAACGTTTTAACTATATACCATGAAAATATTTCTTTATAGTAAACCTAAAAACATAAATCTTGTGTTGTCTACGTATATCTACGTATAGAAATGTTTAACTCAAAACAAAACTAATTAAACATTATTTTATAAGTAAAACAAAAACTGAAGGTGATAGACGTCATGTAAAAAAAAAGGAAAATGAAGTTCGTGCCTACGTGGTGTGCTGCTGCTGATGATGATGAGGGAGGCATGACGGCATGAGCGTCACGTGCGTGCCTTGGGCGGCGGCCATGAATGAGTATAGCTAGCTGCGGTGCCGGCCGGAGCGGAGCTGAGGTCGCCCTGCAGGCAGCCCACGCACTGCGGCGGCCCATGGCCATGGGTTGAAGACGACGACGAGGAGAGAGGAGAATGCATGAAAGCGATGGGAGAGGAAAGAGACAGAGCGGCGTTCCGTTTGTTGGTTGGCCAAAGGGAATGATTGCCGGCGGGCCCCTTCCTTGCGTTGTTGCTGACACTGCCCGCGGCACGCGTGCCCCGGATCCTCTACATCTTCCTTGCTGTTTGCTTTGCTTGCACAACATGCATTCATTCATTCACACTGTTGCATGCTATCAAACACACACCCCCCGCCCCTCTCTCTCTCTGTACTAGTAATACGGAGTAATCCATCCGTCCCATAATAGATGTCATTCTTACTCCCCGATAAGTCAAATATTTTTAACTTTGACCAATTATATATACAAAAATATTAATATTTATAATATATAATTAGTATCATTAGATAGATCTTCGAATATACTTTCATAATATATTTATTTGGACATATAAATGTTGTAAGCATTTTTATAAACTCAGTCAAAGTTAAGAAAAGTTGACCAGCACGTATCCCATGGCGATATCTATTCTGGGACGAAGAAAGTATGTCAGTTTATTTTGTTTTGCTCCCATGTATACTCTCTATCTCTGAAAGAATGTAATTCTAACACAATCATTGTCTTGTATCTTAATAAGTTTGATAAATTACAGATAAAAAATATCAATATCGATAATAAATACCATTAGATTAATTATGAAATGTATTTTTATAATAAATTAATTTGAAGTACATTTAGTAAAAATTTAGTTAAATTAAACATAGAGTACTTTTAGCAGCACGTAACCTGTAGGAAGTACTAGCGTTTGTTATGGGACTATAGAAGCTAAAAAAATATACATTCAGGTTATAGGCCCTGTTTGGATCCTCTAACTCTGCTAGAGGTTAGAGTTAGTTTTTATCTACAAACTAGCCCTGAACTAGCTCTAACTCAAGTGTTGTTTGGATACAAGGGTTAGATTGACAGAAAAAATACTTTTACAATCATTTGCATGGGCTACAGTGTGGTTAGATGTGAGGGAAAAGCATGGACCCCATCTGAACTAGCCCAAATAAGCACCTCTTGGAGGGGCTAGTTTTTTAGTGGGCCAGTTGCAAATAACCCACTCTAGTCTTCTTGTTTGGATACTTTTAAACTAGTTGAGCTCAAACTAGCTCTAGCCGCTGGATGAAACAGGCCATAGTAGTACACAGTACAAGTATGGAGTATACTACAATCCATCATGTCGATCGATCCCTGTGACCTTGGTTCGTCCACTATTCACTCGTTGCCGTTTTCACGGATCTGTCTGCAGATGGAGCAGAAACACAGCCTGGTGGCTGGTACTACATTCCATGCTGCAACGGGCACATGAAATGAAGGGCGTACCTCGTCGCCATCGTTAGGCGTGCATGCGTGTGTAGTGTAGTAGTAGCCGGTGTATAGGGATCACCAAACTGCAGATCGATCAGAGAGAGGCTGCACACGAACGGTCCCCCGGCCATAGCTGCACGGGAACGGGAGAGAGCAAGGAGAGGAAGAACAAAGGGAGAGAGAGACGCATGGCCATGGTCCCCACCAGTCGTGGTGTGGGGGTGGGGTTGGCGCCGATCGAGCTTTGGAGAGAGGGTGAGGACGACCCTTGCCATGGTAGGCCGGTCCACACTCCATCTCTTCCCCCGCACGCTTCCTTTGTACCTACGCGGCCGCCCAACCATGTATCTTCTACTCTCTCCCTCCTCCAAAATAAACCTACTTTTAAAGTTATATTTGCTATGCACTAAGTAAAACTATTTTAAGTGCCCTCCATCCATCCGTTGTTTTCAAATTATAAGTTGTTCTGACAAAGTACATATTAGATTTTTGCAACATGGACCTAGATATAAATTATATTTAGATACATTATTAAAAAAAAAATCTTTTGCGAGACGTTTTAAAATAGGCCTCGGAGGTGGGCAACTGAGGCAAACAACCACTAGTACACAGGAGCTCTACAGTGGCGCCGGGCATTTTTTTTACTGGCGGTTTCATTCACCGGCCGCTAGTGCAAATAAAATGAAAGGCCAGAGTTAAGAACCGCCAGTGAAAACTAATTAACACTGCGATTTTCTTAAGCCAACCGCCAGTAAAAATCGTAACTTAATACTGGCGGTTGGCTTAAGGGAATCGCCAGTGTAAACACCATTTACACTGGCGGTTGAGTTAAGCCATCCGCCAGTGTTAAGGTACTATTTTCACTGGCGGTTGGCTTAAGAAAACCGTCAGTGTAAACACCATTTACACCGGCGATTGAGCTAATCCAACCGCCAGTGTTAAGGTACTATTTTCACTGACGGTTGGCTTAAAAAAACCGCCACTGTTAATTGATTTTCACTGGCGGTTCGTTAGGCCAACCGCCAGTGTGAAATTTGCTATAAATACCCCTTCTTCTCTCCCCGATCGAACAGTTACTCGCAGCCAGCCGCCATTGGAAGTTTTTATGGAGGTCCAGATCTGCCAAAATACAAGGGAGGAGGTTTTCTTCTTCATTTCTGTAACACCTCTGGTGTTACGATTAATTAAAACCTGTCATGTCATCATCATTGTATGTAAATCATCCTGCATAAACTCATATTTTTTTACTATGCATTAACAAAAATAATTTTTGTTTCAACATGTGATTATGCATAAGTGCTTGAGGGTGATTTATTCTGTGAATGTTTGGGTTTGTATGCAATTATCTAAATTAAATTTGTAAATAAAAAGAAAATCAATTATAAACCCTAAAGCGGACCTAAAACTCTAAATCAAAAACTAAGCATAATTAGGGGTTGGGGCTTAAACAAAAGTTGTAAATCTTTAAAATTTGAGCAACTTCTATTCTGGACAATCTTGAAGTTATTAAAGATAATTTCAAATAAAATCTTAATCTAGTTTTTAAAGTTTAAACTTGAAATACAAATTCAAAAACTAGTAGGAATATAAGGATGGTCTTTTAATAAAAGTTTTAGCCCTTGCAAAATGAAACAACTTTCATGTTTAGAGATTTTAGAGTTTACCAGGTGGAATTTAAATTTAAACCCAATTAGTGTTTGTTTAATTAACTTTAAAATGTTATTTCAAAAACTATCAAGAATTGGGGAAAACTACTTTAATGAAAGTTGTAAGGCTTTTTAAGTTAAACAACTTTTATATTTGGGGATTTTGAACTTATGCATTAAGGTTTCAAATTAAACCCTAATGAGTGTTTTAGAATTTAAATTTGAAATGTTATTTCAAAAATTACAAAGGATCTAACAAAGGTCCCTTAATAAAAGTTGTAGGGCTTGTCTTGTAGAACAACTTTTATTTTTGGATATTTTCAACTTATTGCGAAAAATCTTGAGAATTTGATTGAATTTGAAATGAAATTCAAATTGATCGTTTACCCCTTTTTGAATCATTCAAAATCCATTCAAAATTTGGGTATACCCCAAGAACCAAAGTTGTTCAGCACCAAATTTACTACAATTCATATTTGGGCAATTTTTCCAGTTGCTATGTAAAATAAAAATTAATTTCACAAAAAGTCAAATCAGTGCTGCCTGTGCTACAGTGATTGCCAGGGGGGGTCCGGTACCTTGCTCTGCCGTGAGCAGAGCGCGTGCGCGTGCCGGGCGCTGGCGCCGTCCGGGGCCGGCCGGCCGCGTGTCGCCGTCAACGCTGGGCCCGTGGGGGTCCCCTCCACACTGCACTCCCCTCCGCTGTTCATATAAAGCCCTGAAGCCGCCACTTTCGTCCTCCTCTCCACCATTGCCGCCGCGAGCTTGAGCTCGGTCGCCGGGCAAATTCGCGGTGCACGGTCCATAATCCTACAATCCCTCTTGGTCCGAAATTCTTCAGCTAATTGCGCTCGGTTGGTTTCCTCTGTGAGACTGTTTGGTTATCGAGATCGACCGGGTGGTCTGTCGTCGTTTCGGACCCCGGCAGAGCGCCGCCATGCTCGTCTCACCGCAGTAAGGTCGTTCGGGTGAGTTTAACAACATATAGGTTAGCGTTTCAAATTCGTCTTGATGTCTTGGTGGTCATGCGCTAGACGGTTTCTCGTTTGGAGTCGCAGGGTCGCCAGAACACCTCCTCGCCACCCGGAGCGTGCCGCCGTGGCCGCGGTGGACTTCGCCGAGGCAGTTCCGAGCCGCTACCGACCCAATAAACTTGAGAAATAGCGCTGCGGTGAGCCTCTTGTACTCGTAGTCAACTCCATTTGAGCACTACCGACTCGCCGTGGCCGGGACGCGCAGCGCCGCCGCGGTCGACCGCCATGGTTGTCGACGAGCTCGCCGCCGAGTCGGAAAACTCCACTGTAGCGCATAGGTTAGTTCATCTACCCATAGTCCGTACACCGAGGGTGTTCCCATCGTCAGTAAGGTCACCGGCGAGGGGCCGGTGCGGTCAGCGCCGCCGCGCGCGCCGGAATGCGAGTGGGAGAGGGAAAGAGAGAGCGCTGACGGTGGAGGGCCACCCGTCAGTGGGATGAGAGGGAGAGAGAGGCCAAACGGGCCGGTCTGTGGCTGGTTGGGCCGTCTCGGGCCAGATTGGATTTTCATTTTCTCTCGCGAATTATTATTCCTTTTCTATTTCCTAATAAATGAATAGTAGTGTGGCTTGTTATTTTAGTGGGGATTAATCTGCAGTGTCAAAAATTATGAAAATAATTGTATGTCCTCACTGAATGATAAAGTTTATTGGAAAAATATGAAAAATACATTTTTAGTAGTTTTCATATGTTCTAAAATTATCCCTTTTAATTAATAAACGGAGTTTCTAGGATTTTTACAGGTTAAAATATTAATCCAAAAATCCTAAAATTTGTTTTGATGCTGTTTGGGGTAAAAATCTATCTGTAGGAAAAGTTTAGACTTTAATGGAAATAGTTTACTTAATTACTATTTAATACACTATTTATCGATTAATAAAATAAATTGAAAACTTTAATCGATTTAGGGATTTGTGAGATTTTGGGATTTGTGTGTTAACTTTGGGTCATTGTCCTGTGCTGGCCTTTGGTATATTGCTAATTTATTTTAGCTTATGCTAAACTTGTTAAGTACAGTATTTAAATGTTATTTCATGTAAGTAGTTACTTGGTTATTATTTAAATGCTCTATTAAATGGTTACTAAATGGATGGAAAACACTAATGGCTTAGATTTTGTGTGGCTTTCAGATTGATTGTTGATCCTAGGTCATTAGTTTAAAATGATCCCTAGTATCTTTAGTAATTGTTCGAGTTATTTATTAATTTGTTTTATAATAGAATAATTTGATTAATTTGGCTTTCTGCAACTGATAAAAAGAAATCTTAAGCATCAATCGGGAGATTGGTTTTGTTAGCTTGCAACTGTTGCGTAAAGGAAAGTTATACTCAACTTACTAATTAAGTTTACTTTTATCTATTAATTCACGAAGTAGTGCATCCCTTACATCATAGCATACATAACATCATGTTAAGCACTGCATTTTTATTTCATGTAGTAAACGGGCGATGGTTATTATCTGAAGCGTGTCCCGAGTAAGGTCTTCACTTGGTGGATGTGGATCCTTCTCGGTGATTGACTCCAGGGTTCTATCCACTTCAAGCAACAGGCAAGCCCCGGTGCATTCAGCCCCTTCCTTGTGCTTTACAAAATATTCATCACTTGAGTTAAATTATTGCATTAGGTTGATAGGAGTTGATTGTCACCTACTTGCTGCATTACCCACCTTGATATATTATCCCTTGAAACCTGTTTCAAAATGAAAACATTGAAAAATGCTTAGCCCTGCTTAAATAATGTAGATTTGCATAAATGCTATTTTTGAGCTATTGTGATACACTATTCAATCATGAAAATGGGAATTGATATTATTCTCGTTCGGTGACTGTGCACCTGATCAGTACATTGTCATCGACGGGAAGGGTTTTCCTGCGCGGTGATCGTGGCATTGGGTTAGAGTCCCAACAATTGTCACCGACGGAAACGGGATTTGAAAACCGAAGGGACACTTGTACTTGGGTTAGAGTCCCAATGCATTGTCGCCAACGGAAAAATAATTAGGGACCGTTCGTTGTAGGCCTGTTGGATCGAGACTTTGCAACTAGCCACATACTACGGAAAGCCTCTGACTCCGGTGGCTCTACTGCTGGAACCGACAACCACGCACTGGGAGTGGAGAGATGGCGAGAGTAGTGTGTACCCTCGTGGCCGTCGTGCCTGGAGACTAGAGGGGTACTGTGCTCTCGGGTGGCGCAGGACCGGTTCCGGGATACGAAAAGCCGTGGTAGGCGGGGTTGGCATATGCAAGCTTAAGTGCTACATATGCAGTGTGGATAGGGATCCCCAGCTGGGTACTAATCGATTCGAATCGTCGTTGCTCCTCGGTTATGGAGACTTGATCCTTCGACCATTCAGCGAAGAGTGGTTCGGAACTAGGATGTTTTGAGAATGATTAAATAATTGAAATTGAAGGATATATGAGAAAGAACTGAGAACTATCGATATTGATTATAATAATATTGAGTAAAATACTGAAAGTAGGATTAGTAATGCTCTTCTGCAAAATTCTTTGACTCTTGCCAAAGCCTTACCTTGACTTCCCTCAGCCTGCATTCCTGAGTCTCATTCCTTTTTCTTAGTCGGGTAAGTCTTGCGGAGTACCCCAGTACTCAGGGTTTATTAACCCCTGTTGCAGGTGAGCCGAAAGTACAGTTCTGCTTGAGACTGTGCCGGTTGCCGGATCGTGCATGGATGAAGATGTGTATAACCCTTGGGCAGGGTGTCTAGTTGTAAGATGCTATTCTACTACGAGACTCTGGTTTGGGATAATGTAAGCTAGATTTAAAAATCTATATTAATGTAACTCTTCCGCACTCTTTACTCTGATTTATCTTATTTGTGTAAACTGTTGTAATACTTGCAAGGTCTTTACCATGAGATCCTCGGGGAAATTGGTGTTTCCTATGAGACCCGACGGGCCACCTAAGTCAAAGGGAACTCGTGCAGACTAGTCAAAGGTCCTTAAGGACGATGACGGGGCACGTGGGCCCTATGATTAAGGCGGATCCGTCACAAGTGGTATTAGAGCATTTCATTGTAAAGTACTTGCAGTATTACTTTACAAAAACTTCAAAAGGATTTCAAATGAATAAAATTGATGGGGTAGTTTGGTCCGAGTTATTTCCGAACTTTCCTCATTCATTCTATAGCATCTTTCCTCGATTACTTTTATAGATCTATAGTTAGGTTTTGAGCTTAGTAGTGGATTAACACCTTAAGTATGCCCTATGTTTGAAAACGTTGAGTGCATGTCACTCTAATAATTAATGTAATCAGTATATTACGTATATGTCAGGGTATCCTGGCTTGCGTTGGAACGCTCATGCATCATGACATTACAACTATTAGTAATACCCCCGATATGAATTAAACCTCTACTTTCTAAAATAAAACATGTTTCCAAATATATATTTTGTTAAAAACAAATCCTTACCTTTCTTTTCAATAGATGGATCCGCAAGACCCTACCACTGGAATCGACGAATGCCTGGCTATGTTCGGGACTCCTACGGTGTTGTGGCAGTTACTACAGGAAGTAGGCTACTCGGAACCACCAAAGTATCGTTGGTTCCGTACTGTTGTCCTTGGTCGGCCGTGGTACGAAGTGTCACTTCGGATCCCAGCTTGTACCACTGCTCCGTTTTGGCCAGCTTGGGAAGCACAGGCAGAAGGTATGAGTCCTTGGGAAGGAGCTCAGGCTACAGCATTGGAAGTCCTGAGAAAAATCTGCCTCAGGTGTCAGAAAGAAGTCAGAGTTTCCACTCTGAGGATGTTTCCGTCAGAAGCCCCAGGGAATTGGGATGGTCTTCAACGACAAGCCCAGCAATTGGAAGAGAAGTCTGATCAGCAGGATCCCATATTGGTAGCCACTACTCGAGCCATGCTAGCCGTCCTTAACCTCCATCTGACCCGTGAGCAAGGACGCGAGGAGTGGCAGAAACTTTACGCTGAATGTTATGAAGCACTCAAGAGTACAGAACTCAAGAAGAAGAAGGCCAATAAGGAAGCCTTAAAGTGGCAAAAGACTGCTCAGATCAGTGATGTGGAAAAGATCGGTTTGGACGTCCAGGTGGAAGCACTCGAAACACAGCGACAAGCAGACCTGCACCGCATAGAAGAACTAGAGAATCTGGTGGATAGCCTTCACCTTCAAACAGGACTTCTCATCCAGCAGCGCGAAGAAGCTCATTCTTATGCCGTAATGGCAAGAGAAGGTCTTAGAGAGACTGTTGGATATCTGCAGCATCAGGATGCGATGTTTTGGGGCCTGCATAATACCTATCAGCAATAACTTCAGGCAGCCCATCAGAACATTGCCGATTTGCAACGAGAAGTGCAAATGCTCCATGCCATGAACGATCCAATTCCAGATATAGAGGTTCCAGCAGCTGACCATCAGGAATTGTCTGGTTCAGCAGGGAATGCTGATGAAGAGTTTGAGGAAGTAGCTAGTGACTTGGAGTCAGAAGTAGTGAGTGGCCGAGTCGATTAGTTTATGAAGCTAAGTAGTCCCCTAGAACCAGTGTCAGATCAGGTCAAGTCTGAGGTTAAGTGTCCTTGTAATCCAAAACCCTATGTCGGTAGGAAACGGGTGTAATGGTAGTTCCATAAGTTGGAGTAAGTCGACCTAAACTAGTAGTCAATGTGGACTAATGTGTAAACCTCTGATAATCCCATGTCATCAGCCAGATCATTTCATACTTAAGCTTATGAGTGTTAGGTGTGTTCAACAGTTGGTAAATTTTGTCATAGGACTAGGTTTTGCAATCACCGCTAAACTTCGCTCCATAAGTTTCTAATCCTTGGGAAACTTCTGGATGCACTCATTCACTATTCTAGCTCGACACAAAACTTTGGCTAATCCTCGATTTATTAAATCCATTCATGTAAAATTTTTATCTTCTCCTTTCAAAACACTGCTATTTCCTTGAAAGCTATTGTAATTGTAGTCTATGGGATATCGTGCTCCAAGACCGTGACACAGCGTCGAAATCTGGGGTCTCCTATGGATCACGACCATGGGAAATTACTGCTGGACGCTCGCTGTTGTCAAGGTTGATGGTCATGATCCGAGCCTGCAATTAATGTGCTTTCACTCCTTTTTCCCAATATCTTTTACAAGAATTCGTATCCATATTTCTTCATGAATTTCAAAATCCTTTTGTTCTTTATAACTATATTAAAACTCACTTTGAGAATCCACGTCTGACCTCTCCGAATTATTAAGATTCCTTGTCTTTGCAATCATCTTAATTTCATCTGACAGAATAACAGGATCCAATTTGGAAATGATACCTAAGATCCAATCGCTTGGAAATGGTATCTGCGATCCGCTGAGGATTTATTGTTGTTTTATGGATTTCTGGTTATTTATAAATGCTTTGAGATCTATTTTAAAATTCACTTCTTCGAAAACTTTGGGACGCCCTTTAATTCACCCACAGACTCAGGATGAAAACCTAGCACTAGACCGTGACTATTATCTGCTTACGTGCCATGCCTTGATCCGACGCGTACCCCTCACTCAAATCCAACATGTTATTCCAAAGTCATTATGGTTGTGCCTATAGTGATGTCATGACCTGCGACCACGGTGCTGCGTCGAAACCTAGGGTCTGTCACGTGCCATGGCCACGCCAAGATTCTGCTAGGCACGCGTAGGTATCAAGGTCTAGGGCTGTGACGTACTGTAGTGTAATACCCCGGGTATTACGGATTTAATTAATCTGCCATGTCATCATATTTAAATTAATCATTTGCATATGATTGTGATTAGGCCCCTAGAGTGATTTGAATTTAATTAGTATTTGTTTGTAAAATTAAAATTCCCAAATAATGGTTTAAAAATTTACTTTTATTAGGACTAAAACCTAATTCAAAATCTAAAAGGAATTTGGAGATAGTCTCTTAATAAAAGTTTTATATCTTTTAAAATGGAACAACTTTTATTTTTGGAGATTTCAAAGTTCTGTAGTGGAAATTCAAGTTTATTTCAAAACAATGATTTAAAACTTAGTTTTGGATTGGCATTTCAAAAATTATTTGGAATCTGGCAAAACTTCCTAAATAGAAGTTGTAAAGCTCATTGAGTAGAACAACTTTTATTTTGGCAACTTTTCAAGTTGTTGAGAAAATTTAAAAGTAATTTTAAAAATACAGTTTGAAATTTTAAACCCTATTCTACCCCTTTTTCTGTAGTTTCAAAAATATTTCAAATTTGGATTTAGTTCCAAAAGCAAAGTTGTTCAGAATTTCAAATCCTACAACTTTTATTTTTGCAGTTTTTCATGTTGGTATTCAAAAACGATCGCAATTGTGCAAAAACCGACAGCCCTAGGGTCTAGGTGCTACAGTGAAATGCCCCCTCTTCCTGTTCGCGAACAGAGCCGGCAGCCGCCGTGTCGCGCGCGGGCGCGCGGCGAGCCGTGCCGGCCGGGATCGTGCCCCCGCGACCTCGGCAGATACGGGCGCGCGTGCGCCGCGTCGTGCCGCGCCTGTCCCCGCCCGTTGCCCCTCCAAAAGGGCAAAGACCACCCCTCTCCACGCCATTTTTCCTTCTCCCGGTCGGCATCGCCACCTCTCGGTTCTCGGCCGAATACGCCGCGCTCCGTCCATCACCACCCTCTCCATCTTGCAGACAGCTAGCTAGCTTCCTTGCGCATCGCCTGCGACCGTCGGTGGGAGCTGTAGAGCTTCGTAACCACCGGAACACCGGTGTCTCCTTCGCGGGCGGGCAGAGCGCCGCCGCGAGCTCCGCCGTCGTCTCGAGCTAGTCTGGGTAAGCTCTGGGCCTCGGATTCTTGCGTACCGTGATCTCCGTGACCCCTTGAACCTTACGCGTGCGTCGGCGTGCTCTCTGGTTCCCTAGGTTCGCCGGAACGCGTGTTCGCCGTTGTGCCGAGCCGCCGGGATCCGCCGCCGTCGCCAAGTCGCCTTCTCCGAACCACCTCCGTCTCCACCGACCCGTCGGCCAGCTTCGTGGTGAGCCCCAGATGTTCGCGCACCTTTTCCCCTCTCTTTACCGGCTTGTGCTCGCCGGCGACGTGCTCGCCGCCGCCACCGAGCCGCCGCGTACGTGTCTCCAGGTGCTGTGCGCCTCGGATCTCGTCGTGTCTTAGCTTGGTAGACTCGCCTTGGAGTGTAGAGTCCGTAGGTGCCCTCGGCTTCGTCCCTCGGCTCACCGTCGGCGAGCTAGGGGCGGCGAACCGCCGGCGCCCTCGCCTCTGTCAAAACAGAGGAGAGGCCAGGGGCCTCGGGTTAGAAGATAGGTCTTTCCAGGGGGTTAAGTGCAAATCCCGTGACTCATGTGAATAGTATAGATCGGACCGCGGGTTGATTTCCGATTTCCCCAGGGTCTCTTTTGCAAAGCCGTCGGCGCCGGGCGCGGGCAGGCCGAGTGGGCCGGCTCGCTCTGGACTTGGGCCGTAGTGGGCTGGATTGGTTTTTCCTTTTTCCAGTGAATTGCAAAATGTTTTCTTTTATATATTCATGTGAATAGTGCTGATGTTTGTTAATTTCATATGAATTAATCTGCTAGGTGTAAAAATGTGAAAATAATTGTGTACGCTCTCTGTAATATGTAGTATTTGTTAAAAATATAATATAGGGTGTTCCAATGCCTTTAATCTGCTGTATAAATTATTGAAGTAATTAATAAATGCAAGTTTGTGTAATTTTAATTAATTCTCTGTAAATCCAAAAATCATGAAATTTATTGTAGCTCTGTTTGGTGGTAAAACCTAGCTGTTGGTAAAGTTTGGTTGCAATTGAAGTTAGTTTGGTCAATTAATAAATATATGTGAAATTAGGGATTAATAAAGTAAATAGAAAAATGAATTTAGGTTTGTTGTGTGAATTTTTGGGTTGAATGAAGACCGAGGATCTTTCGCTGTGTGATCCTTGGCAATTCGAGAACTTAGTGCTTGATAGTAGGCATAAAGCTGTGTAGCGGCTTTCTGTGACCGTTAAAAAGGTCAATAAAACAAAAGTAGGAAACATTACTTTTACCTTCCGTAGATCGTTTACAACTTTAGCGTGAAGGAAAGTTGTACTCAAGGTACTAATGGTTTACTTTCAAGCATTTCATTTGTTGCCCTCATGCCATGCTAAGCATACATCATTGCATACGTGTAGTGCCCGTTCCCGAGGGGGTCCAGGTCGAGACTACTACTGCGGAGGCCACTCCAGAAGTCATCCAAGGATTCGACATCTGCGGGACTGATCCCGATCCGACGCTGTACACGATCCAAGGCAAGCCCCGGTGCATTCAGCCCCTCTATTACAAAATATTTATAATTCGAGTTAATCTACTGCATTAGGTTGATAGGAGTTGATTGTCACCTATCCAGATGCATTGTCTCAAATAAATACCCTGAAACCTGATTTAAATAAAATGGTTTGAGAAATGCTTAGGCATGCTTAATGAACTTAGCTTTGCGTAAAAGAAAAACTATTTTCTGTGCCATGATTATACTTATACTTTGATTGGTGAAGAACTGATTATCCGTTGGTCGATGTGTATTTGGGTTGGAGTCCCAATGCACGGTCACTTTCGGAATAGTTTGGAACTGGTCGATGTCTTTGGAAACGTGTTTCGTTGGGTGGCCAGCTCATGGGGCGGCGTTCCCTATGTCTCACTCACCCGACAGGCACGATAATAAAAACTGTCGGGTAGTCTTGTACTTGGGTTGGAGTCCCAATGTAGGATTGACGGCAGGAAGGAAATAGGGACCGTTCGTTGTAGGCATGCTGTGATCATGATGAACAGCCTAGCCACATACCAATGCGGAAAGCCTAGAGTTCGGTGACGCTATTGCTGGAACCGACAACCACGCACTGGGAGTGGAGAGATGGCGAGAGTAGCTTGTACCCACGTGGCCGGCGTGCCTGGATAAGAGTGGAGTACTGTGCTCTCGGGTGGCGCAGGACCGGTTCCGGGATAGCAAAGCCGTGACAACGGGTTGGTATATGTATGCCGGCGTGCTGCATATGCAGTGTGGTTAGAATCCCCAGCTGGGTACTTTCTGGATTCGAATCGACGTGCTCCTCGGTTATGGAGACTTGATCCTCACACTCTACACCGAAAAGTGGTTCTCAACTAGGTTATCTGAATGAATAAAGTAATTGAAAGAATGATGATACATGAGTCTGAATATTGGAGCTATAAATATAATTATAATAATGACAAAATAAAATATGGAACAGGATAGATTGCCTTTCTGTAAACTCCTCATCCTCTGCTAGCCTTACCCATAGCCTTGCATTCCTGAGTCTCATTTTACACCCTTAGTCGGGTAAGTCTTGCGGAGTACCCCAAGTACTCAGGGTTTGTTAACCCCGTTGCAGGAGGACCGCAGTCGGAGATCTGTCTTGCTCCATGTTGCGTGACCGTGGTCGAAGAAGAAAGCGGCGATGAGTGAAGTGAAACCCGTGGGCAGGGTTCGAGTTATCTTATCTAGTATTGTGTAACTATTCCACTGCTACTGTTATGTCCTCTGGCCTGTAATAACTATATTTGAATCCTATTTGAACAACTGGTTTGTAATCTAAATGTTATGTAATCTTCCGCACTGTACTCTGATGTATTTTATTATGAAATGTTGTAATCCTGTGATGATTCTGCAATGGTGATCCTGTCGGAGAAAAGGGCGCTAATGTAGCCTGACAGACCTGTCTAGATCATTTGGGACACGGGCCCGGCTGTCAGAAGTCGTTAGTGACAATGACAGGTGCCGGTGGGCCAGGTGATTTAGCCGGTTCTGTTACAGTTAGTACCAGAGCATTCCATTGTTAATCATTATGGATTACTTTTCAAAAATTTCAAAATGTTTTGGATCATAAAAAGTTTAACCTATTATTTTGGGTCCAAATTGCTTCTATCCTTATCTTGTTCAGTAGTTGTTGCCTTGTTCTATATTTTACCTTATGGGATTAAGGTAGCATGTGGAATAATATTATTATTTGCCCTATGTTAAAAGTTTATTTATGTATGTAGGTACCTTGCATGATTTAAATTCGTAAGTACGTACATGCATCATGATAATCACACCTATTAATTAACTTCCTCCTTAAAGTGGGTTTTTGGGATAGTTTACCAAACCTATTCTTGCTAACCTATTATATCTTAAAATTCTACTTACCTTCTCCAGATGGCCCGTTGCAAGCTCACAGCACGCAAGATGACCGGACCACGTGGCGTTCCACGCCACCAGTTGGCGCCACGCGCTGGCGAGGGCGGAGCTTCTGGGAGTCGCCCACCTCGTCGCAGCAGCGAGGAGCTTGAGGCTGAGGTTGGAAGGCTGCAGGATCTAGTCAGGCAGTGGGAGGAAGAATACAGAGTGGCACGTCTCAACCACTACCGGGACGTGAGGACCAATCGAGATCTGCGTCGAGAGATCGATCGCCTGACCAAGCAGAGGGATGAAGCTTGGGATCGTGAGGAGACGATCATGGACAGGATGCTCAAGGCGGAGCAGCGTGTTGGTCAGCTTGAGCTCTACAACAACGTCTTGCACGAGGAGGTGCATGAGCTCTATGGTGAGCTCCACCCTATTCCTGCACCGCAGGAGGAGGATCCTGAGTTGGGAGTCGTCCTCGGTCAGGAGGATGAGGACGTGGAGGATGTTGACGTGGAGGTCGAGCCGGTCGAGGTCGTCGAGGCAGACGCCGAGGAGGACTTCGAGGAGTTAGACGAGGACAGTGACGCTTCTGGCGCGTCTGGGATCGATGGGGACTAGGCCGGTGTGGCCTAGAGTTGTCAGCTAGATGCTCTCTTTTGTCTGTAGTATAGGTGCTTGCCTAGAAAACCTTAGTTATGGGTTGTGGGTCTTGCCTGATGCAAGCCATGTTGTGTGAACCTTGTAATATTGCTGTGTGCTGCTATGTTTGCTTAACTAATATAAGACTCAAGTTGGGTTTGCTTATTAACAGATGGGAGACAATTCTGATAATGCAACTGGTGTTCCCCAACCACCTCAGTTTCCACCCACTCTGGCAGAGGCCATCGCTGCATTGACCAATGTTGCAGCGCTGCTAGCTCAGAATCAACAAGATCGTGGTGGACGTCGTGGTCGCCGTGATAATGAGGATACCACCTATGTTGACTTCACTGACACCCGCCCACCAGTGTTCACTAAGGCTGATGAACCCTTAGAAGCCGATGATTGGCTCCGTACCATGGAGCAGAAGTTTAGCTTGATTCACTGTACCGAGGTCCAGAAACCTCTGTTTGCAGCTTAGCAGCTTCGTGGCCCAGCGACTACTTGGTATGCCAACCTATTGGCTGCGCAGAATGCTGGACATCAACTTACCTGGCAAGAGTTCCGTGACGCCTTTCGTGCTCATTACATCCCTGCGGGTGTGATGAAATTGAAGCTGGATCAGTTTCTGGCACTGAAGCAGAATGAGTCTACTGTCGCTCAGTATCTTGGGCAGTTCAACCACTTGGCACAGTATGCACCTGAGCATACCAACACTGATTCTAAGAGGAGAGCCTGCTTTGTCAGAGGTCTGAATTTCAAGATTCAACGCAGTCTGTCTAACAACCTCAAGTGCACTTTTCATGAGGCAGTGGATAGTGCAATAGCTTTTGAGGAAAGCGACCGTCAGCTCCAAGAGGAGAAGAAGAAGAGCAAAAGGTCTAGCTCTTCTGGCAGTCAGAAACGCCAGAAAGTTATCTATCACCCTACCCACCATAACCGTCCGTCATATCCCCATCAGCAGGTAGTTGTGCGCACTGCCGCTACCTCTCATACCTCTAATCACCAAAACACCACTCAGCCGAATGCCCCTGGCGTTCGTATCAACACTCCACAGACCAACTACAATCACCCATGCTACAACTGTGGAAAGATAGGACACTGGGCCCGTGATTGCCCTTTTCCGAAACAGAACAACCAGAATGTGCAGAAAAGTCCTGGTGTTCCGCAACAGCAAGTTCAGCACCGTGGTCACCAGCAGCATGCTCAGAAGGGCAAGATTGTCAAGAAGGCAGGTCGGGTTTATTACACTCAGATTGAAGATATTCCTGCTGGAGAACCCGTCATGATGGGTAAGTTTCCCGTTGCTAGTCATTCTGCCGTTCTGCTATTTGATTCTGGTGCATCTCATTCGTTCATCAACCGTACATTTGTGGTTAAGCATGAAATACCTATTGGGGAAATAAAGGAAGATTTCCTTATACATTCGCCCGGGGGGCGTATAACTACTAAAGAGGTAGTTCAGGGAGTACCTATAGAGCTGGGAGGGCATAGATTCCCAACCACAATGATAGTACTTAAGGATCAGGATATAGATGTGATATTAGGTATGAATTGGATGTATCAGCACAAGGCCTTGATTGATGTGTTGAATAGAACCATAAGAGTGAACATACCTAATAGTCAAACTCAACTTCTTATCCAACTTCCATTGCCCGTAAGAAAGATTGAAAATACCGTGCAAAGGTTGTGTGCCACCGCAGTTGAAGAAGTATTGAAGACTCCAGTGGTCTGCGAATTTCCAGACGTATTTCCTGATGAGTTGCCTGGTTTGCCACCTGATCGAGATGTGGAATTTGCTATTGAGCTAAAACCTGGAACCGCACCTATATCTCGTAGAGCCTACAGAATGCCTCCCAAGGAATTGGCAGAGCTTAAAGCGCAGCTACAAGATTTGCTAGATAAGGGTTTCATCAGACCCAGCTCATCTCCTTGGGGTTGTCCTGCCATCTTTGTCAAGAAGAAAGACAAATCCCTCCGACTCTGTATTGATTACCGTCCCCTCAATGAGGTCACCATCAAAAACAAATATCCTTTACCCCGTATTGACCTACTCTTTGACCAGCTGGCTGGAGCTAAGGTGTTTTCCAAGATTGACCTTAGGTCTGGCTACCACCAAATAAAGATCCGTCCCGAAGACGTCCCAAAAACAGCTTTCACCACTAGATATGGCTTATATGAATACCTCGTCATGTCTTTTGGCCTAACCAATGCACCCGCCTATTTCATGTACCTCATGAATTCCGTCTTCATGCCTGAGCTCGACAAATTTGTTGTCGTATTCATTGATGACATCCTGATCTATTCTAAAACACCCGAAGAACATGCCAACCACCTCCGTATCGTCTTGAACCATTTAAGAGAACATCAACTCTATGCCAAATTCAGCAAATGTGAGTTCTGGTTGGACCGAGTTCCATTTCTTGGGCATATCCTGACAGCGGAAGGTGTGTCCGTAGATCCAAGTAAGGTGGAAGAAATTTTGAACTGGAAACCACCAACCACTGTGCACTAGGTTCGCAGTTTCATGGGAATGGCGGGATATTACCGCCGATTCATTCCGGATTTCTCAAGAATAGCTAAGCCTATAACCAACCTATTGAAGACTCAGGTCGAGTTTGTCTGGTCGCCAGAATGCGAGACAGCGTTTCAAACCTTGAAGAGATGTTTGACCACTGCACCAGTCCTTGCTCAGCCAGATATTGAAAAGCCGTTTGATGTGTACTGCGATGCGTCGGGTACTGGCCTTGGTTGTGTTTTGATGCAAGAGGGCCGAGTCATTGCTTATGCTTCACGACAACTCCGGCCTCATGAAGAGAATTATCCCACTCATGATCTTGAATTGGGAGCTGTGGTTCATGCATTGAAGATCTGGCGTCACTACTTGTTAGGCAGCACATGCAATGTCTACACTGATCACAAAAGCCTGAAATACATCTTTACACAAGAAGAATTAAATATGAGGCAACGAAGATGGCTTGAGTTGATAAAAGATTATGATATTGAAGTGCACTACCATCCTGGTAAAGCTAATGTGGTTGCCGACGCACTCAGTCGGAAGGCTCATTGTAATTGCTTGACTGTGAAGCCATATGATCTGTCGTTGTGTTACGGGTTAGAAAAATTGGGCATAGAAATAGTCCCTCAAGGCAGTTGGAACAATATCAGCATCAAACCCTCCATCCGTGATGAAATCGTGGTTGCTCAGAAAAATAGTAAAGGTATCAGGCACATCAAAGAGAAAATCCAAGCAGGGAAAGCAGATTGTTTCAGAATTGATGATGAAGGGATTGTATGGTTCAAGAATCGGCTTGTAGTTCCAAAAATTCCAGAGTTACGTGGCAAGATTCTTAACGAAGCTCATTTGACAAGATACTCTATTCATCCGGGAAGCAACAAAATGTACCAGGATTTGAAACAGAAGTTTTGGTGGACTAAGATGAAGATCGAGATTGCACAGTATGTAGCAAAATACGACACTTGTCAGAAAGTAAAAGCTGTACACATGAAGCCTGGTGGAGAGCTGCAACCATTACCTATTCCTGCATGGAAATGGGAAGACATCAGCATGGATTTCATTATGGGTCTCCCAACAACCTCTAGGGGTTTCAATTCCATCTGGGTTGTTGTGGACCGCCTCACTAAACAACCTCATTTCTTACCTGTCAAGAAAATGTACAGGGCTCCGCGCTACGCCAAGCTATACATAGAAAATCTGATGAAGCTACATGGAGTGCCCAAGACCATTGTCTCTGACCGAGGCACTCAGTTCATATCCCAATTTTGGAGATCCTTCCATAAATCATTGGGTACAAAACTCCTGCATAGCACAGCCTATCATCCTCAGACTGACGGACAGACAGAGAGAATAAATCAGATACTTGAAGACATGTTAAGAGCCTGTGCACTCAATTACCCTGAGAAATGGGACGAGTGTTTGGCATTGGCCGAATTCTCGTACAACAACAGTTACCAAGAAAGTATAAAAATGGCTCCGTTTGAGGCAGTATATGGCCGCAGGTGTCGTACTCCATTGAATTGGTCCGAGCCTGGAGAAAGATGGTTCTATGGAGTTGACTTGGTCAATGAAGCCGAAGAGAAGGTTCGACTGATACAGGAAAATTTGAAAGTGGCACAGTCACGACAGAAAAGTTATGCCGATCAGCGGCGCAGACCTTTGACATTTCAGGTTGGAGACTATGTATATTTGAAAGTTTCGCCTATGAAAGGAGTTAACCGTTTTGGAGTCAAAGGCAAGTTAGCCCCGCGTTATATTGGACCGTTCTTAATCATAGGACGCGTGGGAAAGGTAGCTTACAAGCTTGAATTGCCAGAACATCTCTCGGAAGTACACAATGTGTTTCATGTTTCTCAGCTGAAGAAGTGTCTCCGAGTACCTGGACAAGCCATCGATGTTGAAGGAGTAGCACTTGAACCTGAATTGACATACTCGGAGCAGCCAGTACGAGTTTTGGATATAAAGGACCGTGTTACCCGAAGGACCACAACCAGATGGTACAAGATCCAATGGAGTGATCATTCTGAAGATGAAGCTACCTGAGAATCTGAAGATTTCTTGGCAGAAAACTTTCCTGAGTTCTTTGCTACCTTGTAAAATGTAAACCTGTCTTTTAATGCGTATGTTTTCCCTTGTCCCTTGTTTAAGCTTGAACTTGTTGTTGTTATTCTTTTCCATTACTTTGTTTCAGCCTTGGTTATGTACCTAATCTCGGGACGAGATTTCTTTTAGGGGGGAAGACTGTAATACCCCGGGTATTACGGATTTAATTAATCTGCCATGTCATCATATTTAAATTAATCATTTGCATATGATTGTGATTAGGCCCCTAGAGTGATTTGAATTTAATTAGTATTTGTTTGTAAAATTAAAATTCCCAAATAAAGGTTTAAAAATTTACTTTTATTAGGACTAAAACCTAATTCAAAATCTAAAAGGAATTTGGAGATAGTCCCTTAATAAAAGTTTTAGATCTTTTAAAATGGAACAACTTTTATTTTTGGAGATTTCAAAGTTCTGTAGTGGAAATTCAAGTTTATTTCAAAACAATGATTTAAAACTTAGTTTTGGATTGGCATTTCAAAAATTATTTGGAATCTGGCAAAACTTCCTAAATAGAAGTTGTAAAGCTCATTGAGTAGAACAACTTTTATTTTGGCAACTTTTCAAGTTGTTGAGAAAATTTAAAAGTAATTTTGAAAATACAGTTTGAAATTTTAAACCCTATTCTACCCCTTTTTCTGTAGTTTCAAAAATATTTCGAATTTGGATTTAGTTCCAAAAGCAAAGTTGTTCAGAATTTCAAATCCTACAACTTTTATTTTTGCAGTTTTTCATGTTGGTATTCAAAAACGATCGCAATTGTGCAAAAACCGACAGCCCTAGGGTCTAGGTGCTACAGTGAAATGCCCCCTCTTCCTGTTCGCGAACAGAGCCGGCAGCCGCCGTGTCGCGCGCGGGCGCGCGGCGAGCCGTGCCGGCCGGGATCGTGCCCCCGCGACCTCGGCAGATACGGGCGCGCGTGCGCCGCGTCGTGCCGCGCCTGTGCCCGCCCGTTGCCCCTCCAAAAGGGCAAAGACCACCCCTCTCCACGCCATTTTTCCTTCTCCCGGTCGCCATCGCCACCTCTCGGTTCTCGGCCGAATACGCCGCGCTCCGTCCATCACCACCCTCTCCATCTTGCAGACAGCTAGCTAGCTTCCTTGCGCATCGCCTGCGACCGTCGGTGGGAGCTGTAGAGCTTCGTAACCACCGGAACACCGGTGTCTCCTTCACGGGCGGGCAGAGCGCCGCCGCGAGCTCCGCCGTCGTCTCGAGCTAGTCTGGGTAAGCTCTGGGCCTCGGATTCTTGCGTACCGTGATCTCCGTGACCCCTTGAACCTTACGCGTGCGTCGGCGTGCTCTCTGGTTCCCTAGGTTCGCCGGAACGCGTGTTCGCCGTTGTGCCGAGCCGCCGGGATCCGCCGCCGTCGCCAAGTCGCCTTCTCCGAACCACCTCCGTCTCCACCGACCCGTCGGCCAGCTTCGTGGTGAGCCCCAGATGCTCGCGCACCTTTTCCCCTCTCTTTACCGGCTTGTGCTCGCCGGCGACGTGCTCGCCGCCGCCACCGAGCCGCCGCGTACGTGTCTCCAGGTGCTGTGCGCCTCGGATCTCGTCGTGTCTTAGCTTGGTAGACTCGCCTTGGAGTGTAGAGTCCGTAGGTGCCCTCGGCTTCGTCCCTCGGCTCACCGTCGGCGAGCTAGGGGCGGCGAACCGCCGGCGCCCTCGCCTCTGTCAAAACAGAGGAGAGGCCAGGGGCCTCGGGTTAGAAGATAGGTCTTTCCAGGGGGTTAAGTGCAAATCCCGTGACTCATGTGAATAGTATAGATCGGACCGCGGGTTGATTTCCGATTTCCCCAGGGTCTCTTTTGCAAAGCCGTCGGCGCCGGGCGCGGGCAGGCCGAGTGGGCCGGCTCGCTCTGGACTTGGGCCGTAGTGGGCTGGATTGGTTTTTCCTTTTTCCAGTGAATTGCAAAATGTTTTCTTTTATATATTCATGTGAATAGTGCTGATGTTTGTTAATTTCATATGAATTAATCTGCTAGGTGTAAAAATGTGAAAATAATTGTGTACGCTCTCTGTAATATGTAGTATTTGTTAAAAATATAATATAGGGTGTTCCAATGCCTTTAATCTGCTGTATAAATTATTGAAGTAATTAATAAATGCAAGTTTGTGTAATTTTAATTAATTCTCTGTAAATCCAAAAATCATGAAATTTATTGTAGCTCTGTTTGGTGGTAAAACCTAGCTGTTGGTAAAGTTTGGTTGCAATTGAAGTTAGTTTGGTCAATTAATAAATATATGTGAAATTAGGGATTAATAAAGTAAATAGAAAAATGAATTTAGGTTTGTTGTGTGAATTTTTGGGTTGAATGAAGACCGAGGATCTTTCGCTGTGTGATCCTTGGCAATTCGAGAACTTAGTGCTTGATAGTAGGCATAAAGCTGTGTAGCGGCTTTCTGTGACCGTTAAAAAGGTCAATAAAACAAAAGTAGGAAACATTACTTTTACCTTCCGTAGATCGTTTACAACTTTAGCGTGAAGGAAAGTTGTACTCAAGGTACTAATGGTTTACTTTCAAGCATTTCATTTGTTGCCCTCATGCCATGCTAAGCATACATCATTGCATACGTGTAGTGCCCGTTCCCGAGGGGGTCCAGGTCGAGACTACTACTGAGGAGGCCACTCCAGAAGTCATCCAAGGATTCGACATCTGCGGGACTGATCCCGATCCGACGCTGTACACGATCCAAGGCAAGCCCCGGTGCATTCAGCCCCTCTATTACAAAATATTTATAATTCGAGTTAATCTACTGCATTAGGTTGATAGGAGTTGATTGTCACCTATCCAGATGCATTGTCTCAAATAAATACCCTGAAACCTGATTTAAATAAAATGGTTTGAGAAATGCTTAGGCATGCTTAATGAACTTAGCTTTGCGTAAAAGAAAAACTATTTTCTGTGCCATGATTATACTTATACTTTGATTGGTGAAGAACTGATTATCCGTTGGTCGATGTGTATTTGGGTTGGAGTCCCAATGCACGGTCACTTTCGGAATAGTTTGGAACTGGTCGATGTCTTTGGAAACGTGTTTCGTTGGGTGGCCAGCTCATGGGGCGGCGTTCCCTATGTCTCACTCACCCGACAGGCACGATAATAAAAACTGTCGGGTAGTCTTGTACTTGGGTTGGAGTCCCAATGCAGGATTGACGGCAGGAAGGAAATAGGGACCGTTCGTTGTAGGCCTGCTGTGATCATGATGAACAGCCTAGCCACATACCAATGCGGAAAGCCTAGAGTTCGGTGACGCTATTGCTGGAACCGACAACCACGCACTGGGAGTGGAGAGATGGCGAGAGTAGCTTGTACCCACGTGGCCGGCGTGCCTGGATAAGAGTGGAGTACTGTGCTCTCGGGTGGCGCAGGACCGGTTCCGGGATAGCAAAGCCGTGACAACGGGTTGGTATATGTATGCCGGCGTGCTGCATATGCAGTGTGGTTAGAATCCCCAGCTGGGTACTTTCTGGATTCGAATCGACGTGCTCCTCGGTTATGGAGACTTGATCCTCACACTCTACACCGAAAAGTGGTTCTCAACTAGGTTATCTGAATGAATAAAGTAATTGAAAGAATGATGATACATGAGTCTGAATATTGGAGCTATAAATATGATTATAATAATGACAAAATAAAATATGGAACAGATAGATTGCTTTTCTGCAAACTCCTCATCCTCTGCTAGCCTTACCCATAGCCTTGCATTCCTGAGTCTCATTTTACACCCTTAGTCGGGTAAGTGTTGCGGAGTACCCCAAGTACTCAGGGTTTGTTAACCCCGTTGCAGGAGGACCGCAGTCGGAGATCTGTCTTGCTCCATGTTGCGTGACCGTGGTCGAAGAAGAAAGCGGCGATGAGTGAAGTGGAACCCGTGGGCAGGGTTCGAGTTATCTTATCTAGTATTGTGTAACTATTCCACTGCTACTGTTATGTCCTCTGGCCTGTAATAACTATATTTGAATCCTATTTGAACAACTGGTTTGTAATCTAAATGTTATGTAATCTTCCGCACTGTACTCTGATGTATTTTATTATGAAATGTTGTAATCCTGTGATGATTCTGCAATGGTGATCCTGTCGGAGAAAAGGGCGCTAATGTAGCCCGACAGACCTGTCTAGATCATTTGGGACACGGGCCCGGCTGTCAGAAGTCGTTAGTGACAATGACAGGTGCCGGTGGGCCAGGTGATTTAGCCGGTTCTGTTACATGTAGCTTCGCAACCAACAAAATTTCCTTGTCTGCACTGTATGTAGAAACAAATTCATCTTGTTATGAGGTAACATGATCTGCGGCTGCGATATAATATAGCAACCTGAGATCTCCTGTAACTCACAACCACATGAGATTCTGATGGGTATATGCTCGTATCAAGGTCTGTGGTCATTGTACATCATAGATACAATTGATATATTTTTTTACCTAGGTTATTTAATTGTGTTCTATGATGGTATCTCGACCCGTGACTATGGTGCCGTGTCAAAACTTGGAATCTTCCGTGGACTACAGCCACATAAGATCTTACCAAGGTACGCACTGGTATCATAGTCGGTGCTCCTGAACCATATTAGCGCGCAATTAATGTGTCTTCACACTCCTTGCAACGGTCCTTAAGAGATATTTCTCGCCAAGGTTGTATTTCAGAGAAATAGGGTTTCAAGTTTTAGTGTTGAGAAACGACTGATTAGGTTAAATAAGAATCTTCCTCATAACAGGTAGTAAGAGAAGTGTGGACTAGTAGCTTATCAACTCAAGTGTCTGAACACTTATCAGCTGCATAGGATGTATTTCATATGACACCACTCGAGGAGTAACTTCAAGTGTGAAAGCGGGTTGGCTCGGTAGGAGTGGAATTGAACTAGACCTGACGCACTCCGAATACTCAGCGTGGGTCATAAACCTATAAAAGATCGTGTTACTCAAAGGATTTCAACAGGATGATGCAAAGTATGTTGGAATCAATCTTCAAGAGAAGAAACTACCCGAGAGATCAGAGAATTACTCACCTGAAAACATTCTTAGGTTTTTAACTCACCTTTGAAAATAATTTACCCCTTTCAATTCCTACAAAATGCAAGACCCCTACTTGCTCTAGAGTCAAGGTTTGAAAAATGTTTACTTGACACATTTTCTTTTCCATTACTTAACCTAAGGCTCTAGCCACTTCTTAAATCTCGGGACGAGATTTATTTTAGGGGGGAAGGCTGTAACACCTCTGGTGTTACGGTTAATTAAAACCTGTCATGTCATCATCATTGCATGTAAATCATCCTGCATAAACTCATATTTTTTTTACTATGCATTAACAAAAATAATTTTTGTTTCAACATGTGATTATGCATAAGTGCTTGAGGGTGATTTATTCTGTGAATGTTTGGGTTTGTATGCAATTATCTAAATTAAATTTGTAAATAAAAAGAAAATCAATTATAAACCCTAAAGCGGACCTAAAACTCTAAATCAAAAACTAAGCATAATTAGGGGTTGGGGCTTAAACAAAAGTTGTAAATCTTTAAAATTTGAGCAACTTCTATTCTGGACAATCTTGAAGTTATTAAAGATAATTTCAAATAAAATCTTAATCTAGTTTTTAAAGTTTAAACTTGAAATACAAATTCAAAAACTAGTAGGAATATAAGGATGGTCTTTTAATAAAAGTTTTAGCCCTTGCAAAATGAAACAACTTTCATGTTTAGAGATTTTAGAGTTTACCAGGTGGAATTTAAATTTAAACCCAATTAGTGTTTGTTTAATTAACTTTAAAATGTTATTTCAAAAACTATCAAGAATTGGGGAAAACTACTTTAATGAAAGTTGTAAGGCTTTTTAAGTTAAACAACTTTTATATTTGGGGATTTTGAACTTATGCATTGAGGTTTCAAATTAAACCCTAATGAGTGTTTTAGAATTTAAATTTGAAATGTTATTTCAAAAATTACAAAGGATCTAACAAAGGTCCCTTAATAAAAGTTGTAGGGCTTGTCTTGTAGAACAACTTTTATTTTTGGATATTTTCAACTTATTGCGAAAAATCTTGAGAATTTGATTGAATTTGAAATGAAATTCAAATTGATCGTTTACCCCTTTTTGAATCATTCAAAATCCATTCAAAATTTGGGTATACCCCAAGAACCAAAGTTGTTCAGCACCAAATTTACTACAATTCATATTTGGGCAATTTTTCCAGTTGCTATGTAAAATAAAAATTAATTTCACAAAAAGTCAAATCAGTGCTGCCTGTGCTACAGTGATTGCCAGGGGGGTCCGGTACCTTGCTCTGCCGTGAGCAGAGCGCGTGCGCGCGCCGGGCGCTGGCGCCGTCCGGGGCCGGCCGGCCGCGTGTCGCCGTCAACGCTGGGCCCGTGGGGGTCCCCTCCACACTGCACTCCCCTCCGCTGTTCATATAAAGCCCTGAAGCCGCCACTTTCGTCCTCCTCTCCACCATTGCCGCCGCGAGCTTGAGCTCGGTCGCCGGGCAAATTCGCGGTGCACGGTCCATAATCCTACAATACCTCTTGGTCCGAAATTCTTCAGCTAATTGCGCTCGGTTGGTTTCCTCTATGAGACTGTTTGGTTATCGAGATCGACCGGGTGGTCTGTCGTCGTTTCGGACCCCGGCAGAGCGCCGCCATGCTCGTCTCACCGCAGTAAGGTCGTTCGGGTGAGTTTAACAACATATAGGTTAGCGTTTCAAATTCGTCTTGATGTCTTGGTGGTCATGCGCTAGACGGTTTCTCGTTTGGAGTCGCAGGGTCGCCAGAACACCTCCTCGCCACCCGGAGCGTGCCGCCGTGGCCGCGGTGGACTTCGCCGAGGCAGTTCCGAGCCGCTACCGACCCAATAAACTTGAGAAATAGCGCTGCGGTGAGCCTCTTGTACTCGTAGTCAACTCCATTTGAGCACTACCGACTCGCCGTGGCCGGGACGCGCAGCGCCGCCGCGGTCGACCGCCATGGTTGCCGATGAGCTCGCCGCCGAGTCGGAAAACTCCACTGTAGCGCATAGGTTAGGTCATCTACCCGTAGTCCGTACACCGAGGGTGTTCCCATCGTCAGTAAGGTCACCGGCGAGGGGCCGGTGCGGTCAGTGCCGCCGCGCGCGCCGGAATGCGAGTGGGAGAGGGAAAGAGAGAGCGCTGACGGTGGAGGGCCACCCGTCAGTGGGATGAGAGGGAGAGAGAGGCCAAACGGGCTGGTCTGTGGCTGGTTGGGCCGTCTCGGGCCAGATTGGATTTTCATTTTCTCTCGCGAATTATTATTCCTTTTCTATTTCCTAATAAATGAATAGTAGTGTGGCTTGTTATTTTAGTGGGGATTAATCTGCTGTGTCAAAAATTATGAAAATAATTGTGTGTCCTCACTGAATGATGAAGTTTATTGGAAAAATATGAAAAATACATTTTTAGTAGTTTTCATATGTTCTAAAATTATCCCTTTTAATTAATAAACGGAGTTTCTAGGATTTTTACAGGTTAAAATATTAATCCAAAAATCCTAAAATTTGTTTTGATGCTGTTTGGGGTAAAAATCTATCTGTAGGAAAAGTTTGGACTTTAATGGAAATAGTTTACTTAATTACTATTTAATACACTATTTATCGATTAATAAAATAAATTGAAAACTTTAATCGATTTAGGGATTTGTGAGATTTTGGGATTTGTGTGTTAACTTTGGGTCATTGTCCTGTGCTGGCCTTTGGTATATTGCTTATTTGTTTTAGCTTATGCTAAACTTGTTAAGTACAGTATTTAAATGTTATTTCATGTAAGTAGTTACTTGGTTATTATTTAAATGCTCTATTAAATGGTTACTAAATGGATGGAAAACACTAATGGCTTAGATTTTGTGTGGCTTTCAGATTGATTGTTGATCCTAGGTCATTAGTTTAAAATGATCCCTAGTATCTTTAGTAATTGTTCGAGTTATTTATTAATTTGTTTTATAATAGAATAATTTGATTAATTTGGCTTTCTGCAACTGATAAAAAGAAATCTTAAGCATCAATCGGGAGATTGGTTTTGTTAGCTTGCAACTGTTGCGTAAAGGAAAGTTATACTCAACTTACTAATTAAGTTTACTTTTATCTATTAATTCACGAAGTAGTGCATCCCTTGCATCATGGCATACATAACATCATGTTAAGCACTGCATTTTTATTTCGTGTAGTAAACGCGCGATGGTTATTATCTGAAGCGTGTCCCGAGTAAGGTCTTCACTTGGTGGATGTGGATCCTTCTCGGTGATTGACTCCAGGGTTCTATCCACTTCAAGCAACAGGCAAGCCCCGGTGCATTCAGCCCCTTCCTTGTGCTTTACAAAATATTCATCACTTGAGTTAAATTATTGCATTAGGTTGATAGGAGTTGATTGTCACCTACTTGCTGCATTACCCACCTTGATATATTATCCCTTGAAACCTGTTTCAAAATGAAAACATTGAAAAATGCTTAGCCCTGTTTAAATAATGTAGATTTGCATAAATGCTATTTTTGAGCTATTGTGATACACTATTCAATCATGAAAATGGGAATTGGTATTATTATCGTTCGGTGGCTGTGCACCTGATCAGTACACTGTCATCGACGGGAAGGGTTTTCCTGCGCGGTGATCGTGGCATTGGGTTAGAGTCCCAACAATTGTCACCGACGGAAACGGGATTTGAAAACCGAAGGGACACTTGTACTTGGGTTAGAGTCCCAATGCATTGTCGCCAACGGAAAAATAATTAGGGACCGTTCGTTGTAGGCCTGTTGGATTGAGACTTTGCAACTAGCCACATACTACGGAAAGCCTCTGACTCCGGTGGCTCTACTGCTGGAACCGACAACCACGCACTGGGAGTGGAGAGATGGCGAGAGTAGTGTGTACCCTCGTGGCCGTCGTGCCTGGAGACTAGAGGGGTACTGTGCTCTCGGGTGGCGCAGGACCGGTTCCGGGGTACGAAAAGCCGTGGTAGGCGGGGTTGGCATATGCAAGCTTAAGTGCTACATATGCAGTGTGGATAGGGATCCCCAGCTGGGTACTAATCGATTCGAATCGTCGTTGCTCCTCGGTTATGGAGACTTGATCCTTCGACCATTCAGCGAAGAGTGGTTCGGAACTAGGATGTTTTGAGATTGATGAAATAATTGGAATTAAAGGATATATGAGAAAGAACTGAGAACTATCGATATTGATTATAATAATATTGAGTAAAATACTGAAAGTAGGATTAGTAATGCTCTTCTGCAAAATTCTTTGATTCTTGCCAAAGCCTTACCTTGACTTCCCTCAGCCTGCATTCCTGAGTCTCATTCCTTTTTCTTAGTCGGGTAAGTCTTGCGGAGTACCCCAGTACTCAGGGTTTATTAACCCCTGTTGCAGGTGAGCCGAAAGTACAGTTCTGCTTGAGACCGTGCCGGTTGCAGGATCGTGCATGGATGAAGATGCGTATAACCCTTGGGCAGGGTGTCTAGTTATAAGATGCTATTCTACTACGAGACTCTGGTTTGGGATAATGTAAGCTAGATTTAAAAATCTATATTAATGTAACTCTTCCGCACTCTTTACTCTGATTTATCTTATTTGTGTAAACTGTTGTAATACTTGCAAGGTCTTTACCATGAGATCCTCGGGGAAATTGGTGTTTCCTATGAGACCCGACGGGCCACCTAAGTCAAAGGGAACTCGTGCAGACTAGTCAAAGGTCCTTAAGGACGATGACGGGGCACGTGGGCCCTATGATTAAGGCGGATCCGTCACAATTTCTTTGGAGGAGGTTGCTAAGAAAGGTTAGTTTATGTATCTTTTGCCACTATTTAATCTACTTTGCTCAATTTAAACCACTTTTTGGATCTAGAGTTTGCCATGAGTTAGAGAGAATGATTGCTAGGCTATTGCCTTTATTTATTCAAATTAGGTTGTTTATGATGGTTAGATAGTGTATCTTTTCTCTCTCTTTTCATAATTACTTCTTAATTTAGCTTATATTAGTTTTTTCCATGAATGGTGTGTACTCTTGTGTTTTCATGTAGGGAGAGCTAGTTTTTTTAGTTTTTTCTATTTTTTTAATTGGGTGTCTATATTCAATCGTTTGTTAGAACATATTATTCTTCTATTTTTTAATTATGTTAATAGGTTGTTAATTAGTTTTCTATTTTGTTTATTATAAATTATTTTGATTATTTGCAAAATATTCAATCTTTGACACTGAGAATGAGTCTTAACACACATTATTCTTCTAAATTTTAGTGAACTAAGGTTTCAAAGGTCTACAAATTAAAAAATTCTCAAGTGAACGGTTTTCATCTGTATTTCTTCGAACAAGGTTGCTGGAAAAAAGGTTCGTTAATTAAATAATATCTATAAACAATCTTTTTATTTTGCATTGGTCATAATAAACTCATTATATTTTTACAGTTAATGATGGAGAGGTCATTCTGGACGTACAATTTATCATAAGTTGATCCATCATACATACCTGAGGTGCAGAGGTTTATCGATGCCGCTAAGATTCATGCTTGGAGGTCAAATACGAAGCACATATATTGTCCATGCATAGACTGCAAGAATGTTATCGTATTTGATGACACGAAAGCAATATTTGGACAAAGCATGGAGAGGGTAGCTCTGCAGCTTACACAACTGGTACTCCTGTGAACATCGGTATCGATGGTGCAGATATGCTTGCTGACGGATGTCATTTCATACATGAGAGACAAACATATTGTCCTCAGAGTGAACCTGTTGTGCCTAGTGCTGATGGTCCGCCCAATGTTAGTGCTGAGGATGATGCAGACTTCTTAGATGCAATATTGCGTAGTCATCTAGATTCATGAAAGGTATGGAGGAAATGAGGAAGGATGCACAAGAGCCTTTTTTCGATGAGTCTAAGGGTTGCACGAAAGATTTCACGACGTTGCGGTTAATGCTAAAGTTATTGATGGTAAAAGTCCGGTATGGTTTGTGCGATGCTGGCTTCGATGCGTTCTTGAGTATTCTCGCAGACATGCTTCCAAAGGAGAATAGAGTTCCTGCTAACACATACTACGCAAAGAAGCTAATCAGTCCGCTTACAATGGGTGTCGAAAAGATCCACGCATGTAGAAACCATTGTATGCTATATCGAGGTGATGAATACAAAGACTTGGATAGTTGTCCTAATTGTGGTGCAAGTAGATACAAGACGAATAAAGACTATTGAGAGGAAGATTGTGCCACCACCGTGTGTACGGGGAAGAAGCGAAAGAAGACCCAACAAAAGACCCAACCCACCAGGAAAGATAAAGAAGAAATAGACTACTATGCGCAGAAAAAAATTCTTGCTCTGGTGATGTGGTACCTTCCCGTAATTGATCGATTGAGGTGTTTGTTCGCAAACGCTGAGGATGCCCAACTTATGAGCTGGCATGCTTCAGATGAGCACAAAAACGATGAAAAGTTACGACATCTAGCCGATGGCAAGCAACGGCAAGATTTCAATGTCAACCATTTAGAATTTGCTAAGGAGCCACGAAATGTTAGGTTCGCTCTGAGTACGGACGGAATGAATCCATTTGCCGAGAGGAGCAGCAAGCACAGCACATGGCCGGTGATCCTCACCATCTACAATCTTTCACCTTGGTTGATGCATAAGCGTAAATACCTTATGCTAACCATTCTTATTTCTGGACCTAAGCAACCCGGCGTTGACATAAATGTATTTTTAGAGCCGTTAATGCAGGACATGAAAATATTGTGGGAAACAAGAGTTGAAATATTGGACGAGTATCGCCAAAAAACTTTCACACTGTATGCAATTATTTTTGTGACCATCAACGATTACCCTGCTCTCTTTACATTATCAGGGCAGTTCAAGTGAAAGCTTGGATGCGTAATCTGCATAGATGGAACCGCTTACGTGTTCCTTGATGCATCAAAGAAGATAGTGTACATGAGGCACAGACGGTTCTTATCGAAAGGGCACAGTTACCGCTTGCGAAAGATGGATAAGTACTTCGACAATAATGATGAACTGCATTCTACTGCTCCATCGAGTAACAGTAAAGGTCAAACAGTTTTCAGAATAGTCAGCAACATCAAATTTATTTTTGGGAAGAAGACAAAAGACAGAAAACCAAGAAAGGATGTGAAACCAACTCCAGGGGCTACATTCAGGAAGATGTCTATTTTCTTCAAGTATTTGCCATACTGAAAAGAGTTAGACATACGACACGCGATCGACGGTATGCACGTTCAGAAGAACGTCTTTGAAAGTTGGCACGTTGTTTGACATAAAGAGCAAGACTAAGGATTGACTCAATTCACGTATGGACATGGTAAATTTAGACATAAAAAAGGAACTGCACCGTGCTCTTCTAGAAAATGGGAAGTACCACCTCCGGCAGCAAGCTACAACCTCAACACAGAGGAGCAACGTGCGATGTGTGTGTGGTGGAAAAATTTGAAAGTTCCATCTGGATTCTGCTCTAGCATAAGGAGTATTGTGTCAATGAAAGACCTTACACTGACCAATTACAACTCACATGATTGTCATGTCATGCTGACTACTTTTCTCCCTGTTGCTATCAGGGCTATCAATCCGGTGTTCTTAAAGATGGCAATCACCAGGTTGTTCTACTTTTTCAACAAGGTCTCACAGAAGGTTATTGACCGCGATGAGCTGCCGTCACTTCAAGAATTCACGGTGGAGACTCTGTCACAGTTTGAGATGTGTTTCCCCCCATCATTCTTTGATATAATGGTTCACCTTGTGACGCACTTGGTGCCGCAAATAGAGGCATTGGGGCCCATGTATTTGCATGAGATGTGGACTTATGAGCGTTTCATGTCAGTACTGAATGGCTATGTATCAACTCGTGCTCGTCCTGAGGCGTCCATGATAGAAGGGTACTGTACCGAAGAGGCCATTGTTTCTGGTGGCCCATTCTGCAATAGTGTCCTAAAAGACCAGACTGCAATAGGTTTGCCCCCGTCACGACACGATGGTAGGCTACATGGAAGTGAGAGGACTAGACGGAAATCTTTTATCCCGTCAGATTACAAGGTAGTCCTCGAAGCACACTATAGCATCCTGCATCAGCTCTCGATAATGGATCCTTTGATCGAGCGTCACATGAATGATATTCGCCAACATAATGGTGGGCACACGGACGATTGGGTCAAGCAGGAACACAAGCGTCGAGTCATCGCATGGCTAAGGGAGCAGGACATTCCAGATGGAGAAACGTTTGAGGAACAAACCATCAAGAAGTTGTCGTCTGGACCATCACGTCAGGTCACGATATGGCAAACCTATGACATCAGTGGCTTCACATTTTGTACCAAGTCCAAGAACAAAAAGAGCATGGAACAAAACAGTGGTGTACGATGCGAGGCCATAGATGATGCAACTGGTGAGATTAGTACATACTTTGGCTTCGTCGAGGACATATGGGAACTAGACTATGGTACATTTCAGATACCTGTGTTTCGATGCCAATGGGTTAAAGACAAACATGTCATAGTGGACAACTATGGGCTCAGAGTTTTTGATCTAAGTAAGGTAGGTTACAAAGATGACCCGTGGATCCTTACTAACCGTGCCGCACAGGTCTTCTATGCTGAACAAATCCTTTCTAAAAATGAGAAGAAAAGTTACGACAAGCCGAAGCATATAGTTTTCCCTGCGAAGCAACAAGCTCTAAGAGTTGATGGTGTAACTGATCTGGATGATTTTAACTAATTCAGCGACATGTCTCTCTTTGTAGACCATCCAGTGAAGATAAGACACGTTGAGCGAAGCATCCCACAAAGTTCGTTGCCATGGGTGCGTCCCGATGGACAAGGAAGAACAGTAGCTAGCTAGATTCTATTTGTCATTTGTCATGTAATCCATTTCTATTTCAACATGTATCCTATGCTACCATTTATGCGTTTTAACATGTTTACATTTTTCTATTTTAACATGTTTACATTTCTCTATTTTAACATGTTTTCATTTCTCCAATAACCCTAAACCCCTAGGTAAACCCTAAACCCTAAATCCCTAGCTAAACCCTAAATCCTAAAAAAAATCTTAACCCCTAAATCCTAACATACAGACTCTTTATTGAAAAATTAAATTTAAAAATATTTGTACTGGCGGTTGTTCTCAGGAACCGCCAGTGTAAACCGCCAGTGTAAATTATTTACACAGGCGGTTCACAATTTCCTGAGGACAACCGCCAGTACTAATCTTCCTAGTATATAACGCGCTCCCGTCCGAAATTTCGCTAAGTCTGGAGGAGCCCGCCATTTCTTCCCCGACGCCGTCAGGCTGCCGGATTTTTCCGTGCCCTCGCCGCAGCCGTGCCCTTGCCGTGCGCATGCCCTAGCCGCTGTGACCTTGCCGCAGCCGTGCGCTCGCCCCACCACGCGCCTCGCCGCAGCCGTGCCACCGTGCCGTACGGCCACGCCCCCATCGCCCTGCGCCGCGCCTTCGTCGTGCCGTGCCGCACCGCGCTCCACCGAGCTCCCTGACCGGTAAGCTGAAAGGTCCTAAATGGCTAGAGGGGGGGTGAATAGCCCATAAAAATCTACAAACAACACTTCACAAGCCGATTAGTAACAATAGCAAGCTTTGCAAAGCACTAGCTCTAAACTACACTATGCAAGCCACCTAGACAAGTATACTACACTATGATCACTAGTTCACTCTCAAAGGCTATGTCACTACTAAACACTACTCCTAAGTGAGCAACAAACTAACAAGCTACACACGAGAGTAAGTACACAAAAGTAAAGAGAGAAGGTGATTTCAATACCCCCGGTGTAGTGAAGATATGAAGTCCAATATAACCAATCAATCAAATTCAACGGAAATCCTCGGTAGAGAGATGACACAAGATTTTTTACCGAGGTTCACTTGCTTGCCGGCAAGCTAGTCCTCGTTGTAGCGATACACCCACTTGGAGGTTCACGCGCTAATTGGCATCACACGCCAAACCCTTCTCAAGGGTGCCGCACAACCAACACAAGATGGGGATCCACCAAGCTACGAGCAATCCACTAAAGATGCCTTTCGCGATCTCCCGTGGGGATAGGCTCAAGAACCCCTCACAATACCTTGATCGGAGGCGGAGACAATCACCAACTCCCCTCAACGATTCTCGCAGCTCCAAGCCGTCTAGGAGTCGGCAAACTCCAAGAGTAACAAGAGAAACCGCTGCGAAATACCACTACCAAGTGCCTCTAGATGATCTCAATCAATGCAATGCACTTGATGCTCTCCAAACTCACCAAATGATGAACACAATCAAGTAGGATGAGTGAGAGTGGAGTGGGAAGGCTCACAAGTATGTTATGATGTTTAGGAGTGCAAAGAGATGCCCCCCAAACCGGCCAAGTCGCTATTTATAAGCCACACACAAAGAACTAGCCGTTTAGAGTTCACTGCGTACCGTCGGACTGTCCGACGGCCAGAGCGTCGGACTAATCCGCACGGTCCGACGCCTCGGATGAACACCACGTGTCACTAGCCGTTTGAAGTCGAACGTTGGATCACAACGGCTATTTCCTCACGCCAAAACGACCGTCGGACGGACGAACGTCGGACTAAATCAACCGGTCCGACGCCCTCAGCCGACCACCATCGGACTCAGTCAGACGGAGCCGTCGGACTAACGAACGCGGCCGTCCGACGTTTCCAGAGAGCTCCCCGAGCCCTGAAAACCGTCGGACGATGGTCCGACGCTCACCGTCGGACTAACACCGAGAGTCCGACGCTCTCAGAGCTCGCCACGTGTTACCTCTTCGTCGCTCTGCACCGTCGAACTCTTCGGACAATAGTCCGACGCTCCGAAACTGAGCGTCCGACGCTCTCAGCAGTGTTAGCCGTCGGACTGAGGCTAATGGTCCGACGCTCTGTGATAATACGGTCCGACGCTAGTTTTTCTATTGTAACTTTTCCGAAATTCGCCGAATCCTGCCTCGCAAGCTCGGCAGGAGGAAGAGAGGACCAAACCCTCTCTAACCCTCAAACTTCACCCCGTTTCTTAAGTCACTAACACTCCAAAGTGTCTCTCACTTAGGTGCACGTGTGTTAGCCTTTTTCAAAGAGTTTTCCAAGGGTTTGTTAGTGTCACTAGCATCTATATGCAATGCAATGATCATGAACACCTAGTGGCACTTGATAACCGTATTTCATCAACGATTTCGCCCCTCTTGATAGTACGGCTATCTATCCTAAATGTGATCACTCCCTCTATGGAGTCTTGATCACCAAAACCAAAAGAGCTCCTATTGGTTATACCTTTGCCTTGAGCTCCCGGTTTCTTATCAACTTCCTTCTCATCTCTTGATGGACCTTGTGGACACTTATGATGATGGACTTATACCATTTGCATGGATGCCGTCAATAGGGCTTTCTCCTTTGTTGATGGACTTACACCATTTTCATGGACGCCGTCATTGCCCTTCACTTGTGACCTCCACCGACCCGGTCCTTTGCTCCATCTTGCCATTTGCTAATCAATTCTCATGAAACACTTAGAGCAATCGTTAGCAAACTAGGTTTCATCAATTACCCAAAACCAAACATGGGCTTTCATAAGCTACCGAGCTCCCTACCTATACTATGTGCAGGTGTCTCCCTCCCTAACTGGCTCGGTGTGGTCCGCGGCGGCGACTGGCGCGCGCGCGGCGGCGCGAGTGGCGTGTGGCGGCCAGTGGCACGGCGGCGAGGGCGCGCACGCGGTGGTTTGTCCCCTGCTCCGGTGGCGTCGACAGTGGGCGCGCGGTGGGGGAAGTGGTGGCGGGCGCCGGTGCCTCGTCGGCGGCAGGCACGCGGCCGGTTGTGGTGGCTCCCGTCGGCGGCGGCTCTGCGCTTGCTAGCAGGCCGACCTGCTAGCGGGCCGGCTTGCTAGCATGCTGGCCTACTAGTTAGGTTTTCTATTTTATTTTTTAATTTAATTAGGTTTTCTACTTAGGTTTTAGTTTATTTAGGTTTTAGGTTAATTAGAGTTTTAGGTTAATTAGGTTTTTAGTTTAATTAGATTTTGGTTTAGGGTTTAGTTTAGGTTTTGTTTGAATTTGGATTTAATTTTTTAGTTAGGTTTATTTTAGATTTTGGTTTAGGGTTTAGTTTAAGTCTTGTTTTAATTAGGGTTTAGGATTTTGTAGAGGGTTTTAAGTGTATATGTATATGTGACAATATAGGTTATTTTATTTTATTTTAGCAGAGTTTTTGTTATATGCATTTTAGTTTTTGTTTCTTTTTATTGTTATATGCCCTTAGAGTTTGGTTCCAAAGCTAAATAGTGTTGATTATCATGTGTATTTCAATATATGTGATATGTGACAGTATATGTGATATGTGTATTTTAATTCCTCCAATTCTAAGGAAACAAATGGGCGACCCTACTTCATGGTTATATGTGTGTATTTCATGCTTATATATGTGTTTATATGCAAATTGCGATGTCTTATTTCGTATTTCATGTTAGATTACCGCGATGACGACTTCACCATCAGAGTCCTCTCAACATAACGAGCCGAGTGAGCAACAATGTCAAAGTCCAAGTGATCCGTGTCCCAGCGTAGATAGAAAGGCTCGTCATGAAATGGAGCGCGACCCTACTTACGAACCACGAGAAGACGAGGTAACATACACGGAGTTCAACAAATCCCTTCTATCTATATATGTACTCATCCATGATTTCATGTGCGCGCCCAATTTTATGAACAGGATGTCGTGTCTCAAATGCGAGAACTAGTAGAACAAGAATTGCAACACGAAGACCAAGGGCCAGAACCTACCGATACGAGCACTGAAGAATCAAGGAAGAGGAAACTGAGTGATCGGAAACGAGGTGACAGGGGATCAAACAAGTGGGATAGTAACACATATAGGGTGCTAGACGTAAGTGCAAAAGGAGAGCCCCTAACTCCACAAGAGGTGCAAGCTAAGTTTCGGAACGCGATTGGTTTCTTAGTTAGGGATAATCTTGATATCACAATATCTTAGTTGAAAAATGTGCCAGATTTGGTCAAGGCAAACTTGTGGCAAAAGTTGTCAAAGAAGTTTGTTCTGCCTCAGGGTTCAGAGAAACTCGTAAAGGGTTATGCAATGAGGCAGTTGGCCATCATATTTCGCAACTGGAGGTCTGAATTGAACAGCAAGTATGTGAAGAGAGGGTTGGACCCCACCAGCAAGTACAACATTACAGAAGGTCAGTGGGCTCTTTTCAAAGAGCAGAAGACTAACCCAGAATTCTTGGCCTGGAGCCAAGTGAACTCAGCACTTGCTAAGAAAAACAAGTACCACCACCACCTTGGCACAGGTGGTTACAAGCGGCAGGTTCTCAAATGGAGAGAAGAAGAAGCTGCGAAGAAGGCAGCAGGGTTGCCAGTGTTGTCTGAGGAACTTTGTGAAAGGAGCGCGAACTGGCTTCGTGCTCGCAAATCAAGAGAAATATCTGAGTCAAGTGCATCTTTTTCTGATCCAATGGTTGAAGAAGCCGCGAAGAATATTTATGAGGCGGCAGCTCATGTGAAGGAAGGAAGTGCCAGGCCACAAAGGGAGCGGGACATCCTTACTCTTGGTCTTGGTAACCCCGAGCACCCTGGTCGTGTACGCGGCATCTCGTCAAGGCTAGGATGGAAAGAAAGATTCGGCGAGGAGTGGGCTGGAATGTACAAGAAGCGTGATCGATACAAGGAGGACTTGAAAGATTTTTTTGAGGAGCAGGCAAAGCAAGCCTTCAAAGACATGGTGAATAAATTAGTAGAAAATCCTGATACCGAGCTTGCACAGCAATTGGTGGGTGTCATGTCTACTGTTCAACAAAGGACGAACACCCAACAGTCTCCGCAGATGCAGCTGGTGCCGGTGACACAGCCCTTGGGGGCTCAGCAGTTGATAGCACAGTCTGCAAATGCTCCAAGCAGTGTCGCGTCTACGACAAAGGTTCGCTATCCAGTTGATGCCATTGACGTGCCAACGCCTTGCTCACTAGTCATAAACTATGGCATTACCAATGTTCGTACTAGGGAAGTAGGCACTGGCTTCGCAATCCCTGGACGGACGTTTCATGGTGCAAACATTCCAGATGAGTACTGCACGGTCGAAGTGGTGACCGTAGTCAAGGACATGAGGATGACATGTTGGACATCCCTACACCCGAGGGCATTGAAACACTGGGACAAGCCATCAAGAATTTCATCCTTTGGCCTAAGCGAGACATCAGGTTGAGTGGGCCACCACCATCTACCGAGCATAGCATTCATAATGACCCACCGCCGTCGTCATCACCTAACCGGCCTCTTCCTAGCTCACCAAATTCGCCTGTGCATCCAATTCCAGAACGTCCGCCACCAGCATCTCTATCAACTATTCACCTTCCTCAGCAAGCAAAGAGAAACAACCTGAGGAAACATTGACCCCAACGGGCCCACAAGAGAAACAACATGAGCAAACATCGACCCCGTCAGCCCCACAAACCAAAGAAAAAACCCTCCCGCCAGCAAAGAAAAGGAATGATCCCAAAATGGTCTCTCCACACCGGCCAAAGCAAAAAACTGCTGGGACCATGCTGTGGTTGTCAGGAATAGCACGCAGCCACACAAGTCGTGTCATTGAGTGTTCTGAGGCTGAGGAATCGGGGAAATCCTCTGTGAAGACCATACAGATCAGGAAGCCAAAGAAATAGGATTATGAAAATGTCCCTGATACATATGTGCCGGGCAGGCCGCTTTTCACTTGGGAAAAGGTAACCCAAATCCCATCTTTAATTAAAAGAATGCATGACTGGTACATGAGAGCAGCTTCTGTTGGCATCGACGCTCTGAGCGTATGTATACCACCAAGAGCTTTTATGAACAGGCGAAGTAAAGCTATGGTCACGTTCGAGGACATGCACTTGATGATGAACCTCAAGAGACTCGACGTTCAGCTCGTAACAGTGTGGGCATTGTAAGTGTTGCTCATATACTCACTTGATTATTATTTTGATGTATTATGTTTCAGTTTATGAGATTCATTTGAACATGTGCCTTGCAGACTACAACATGACCAGCAGGAGGAGAGATTTGGTATCGATCCTTATTCACACGCAGAGGAGAGGATTGGCTATCTCGACCCCAACGAAATATGCGAGGAGCAGCACACATTCAGGATCGGAAAGGACAATGACAAATTGAAGGACAAGACTGAGGAAGAAGCTAAGCAGATTATTACTAAGCTAGAAAGAGAGATGGAAGACAGATACTATCTATACTTAGGAAATTCAATGCTTCAATTTCAAGATAGGCAAGTCATAATGGCCCTATACAACTTTAGGTAAGCTCGAGTTTCTTATTGCAATTAATGTTATTATTGTCTAATCCATATATATATGTGGCCCCGACCCATGCATCACGAGAAATTGATTCGTGCAGGGACCATTGGATTTATTTTTATATTTATCCAAGGCAGGGAAGGGTGCTTGTCTTTGACTCCGCAGATTATGATCCCACTACGTATGCGCCATTCTTGACCTTCTTAGAGAGGTACGTAAGCCGAGAAATATTTGCATTCTTTTCTCGATGAGAGTTTGCATTGAGAATATATAACTTGGTGATTCTTTCGAAATCATAGGGCATATAGGTGGTATAAACTAAAAGGCGAAAAGCACGACAAGAACAAAACTGGACCATTAACAATAAATTACAAGTGGCTGATATGTTAGTTATCTATGACTACATATTTATCATCCATGTACAACACATAAGACAATGTTGAAACTAATTAAATATTCGCTTACCCGTTTACATATATAGTGCCACAAGCAACCACCCGGATCGGTCCACTGCGGATTTTATGTCTGTGAGTTTATGAGGGAGTCCGGACGGTACATCAAGAATGTTGATAAGGTAAGTAATAGTCATTATAACCTTAAAGTTACAAATGTGTATATAATGTTTATACATATTAATTAATATAGTTATATATAACTACAGTTGCGGAATTATAAAAAACTCAAGGCGCAGAACATGAGCACGTAGACTTTATACAACATAGTTGAGGACATGTGCTCATTCATCATGAAACATGTTATTCTAAGCAACGGAAATTATCACGACAATGAAGACACTCTAGGAAGTGAAGAGTTCAGAGAGCTAAAGGAAATCAGCATGCTAGAGCTTACCCGAGAGGGTTGTTAATTAGATGTGTAAATTTGAGATGTTATCACATGTAACTTTGATGAACATATATATGTGCGTATATTTATGAGCACAGTCCTTTGATGTATATAAATATACTGTATAATAATTAAATTTTGTGTTGATATATTTGATCATGATCTAATACAGCTTAATATGTACAATAAATAAATAAATACATATATATGGCCGGGTAGGGGGCTGAAATTGCCTAAAAAGGGCGGCAATCTCCACTGGCGGTTGCATGTGAACCGCCAGTGGAAATATACTTCCACTGGCGGTTCCTTAAGCAAACCGCCAGTGTAAATATATTTCTACTGGCGGTTCCTTAAGCAAACCGCCAGTGTAAATATATTTCCACTGGCGGTTCACAGGCAACCGCCAGTTGTAATACCTCTGGTATTACCATTTAAATAATCTGCCATGTCATCATATTTAAATTTAAGCATCTGCATATGATTGTGCTTAGGGCCTAGAGTGATTTGATTTTAGCTAAAGTATTGATTGGGTAATTAAGTCCTTAATCAAAAATCAAAAATAAAAATTAAATAGAAATCAAATTAAACCCTAAAGTTGACCTAAAAATCCAATTCAAAATCTATAAGGAATATGGGAAAAGTGTCTTAATAAAAGTTGTAGAGTTTTTAAAATGGAACAACTTTTATTTTTGGAGATTTTGAGGTTATATTATAAAAATTCAAATTTAACTCAAATTACTATATTGAAATTTATATTTGAAACTTCAATTTCAAAAATATTAAGAATCATCAAAAACTTCCTACATAGAAGTTGTCAATCTCACTGAGTACAACAACTTTCATGTTTACCAATTTTCAAGTTGTTGAGAAGAATCAAAAGTAATTTTAAAATTTCAGTTTGAAATTCAAACCCTACTTTTACCCCCTTTTCTGTAATTCGAAATTTTGGCCGAATTTGAAATTGGTGTCAAAAGCAAAAATGATCTACATAAAATTCTCTACAACTTTTGTATTCACCACTTCCTCGGATTCGATTGAGATCAGCTCGAATTTGCATCAAATAGCTTGTGACCTACTTGGCCTAGCACTGTAGCTACGGGGGGGGTCCCCCCCTGTTCATCTTCCACGTCGCGCGCGCGCATGCCGCGCGCGGCGCCTGGCGCTGTCCGGCCGGCGTGGGCGACCAGAGCCGCTGTCAAGCAGCCGAGAGGGGGGCCCCGGACCCAGCCGAGCTTATCCCCTCCCTTGCCCGGTGTTATAAACCACCACCGCACCGTCCCGACCTCATTTCTCCTCTCGCGGCCGCCGTCGAGCTCAATCGGAGTGCGGTGAAATTCACCGTGACCAAGCCACCATTGCCTCTTCCATCTCCAAGCAAGCTCGCTAGCTTCCTTGCGCATCGATTGGTGTCATCGGTGTGGGCTGTGGTGCCTCGAGCATCCGGGAACGCGGGTCGTCGTCTCCGCGTCCGGCCGGAGCCGAGCAGGGCGCCACCGCACGTCGGGAAGCCGAGGCCGGTCTTTTAGGGTGAGGTTCTACCGGAACTTGTGTGCGTTTTGGGGTCCTTGTGTTTCTCAGTTTCTCATGTGCTAGATGGTTCGCCATTTGGTGCTCTAGGATCACCGGAACGGGAAAGGTCATCGCCGGTGCTCTTCGTCGCGGGTCAGCACGTCGTCAAGCCCGCTCCTCCGTCCCGTCTCCGTCCCAACCAGCTAGTGGTTTAGGGTCGTGGTGAGTTCCCGAATCGTTTCCTACCTTTGATTTGGTCGCGTTCGTTTCGCGCTCGCCGGCGTGTGGTCCGCCGCCGCCGCAGAGTCACCGTAGTGACCGACGAGCTCGTCGCCGGTCGGGTCTAGCCATTTAAGGTCTCTAGGGTGGTGTCTCTAGGCTCTGCTCGATGTCCGGTGGTGTTTCCCTTGCCGGAGGGAGGCCACCGGCGGGGAGCCGCCGTGCGCGCACGAGCGCGGGGGTCGGAGCGAAGCAGAGAGCGAGAGGTGGGAGGAGGAACTGACGGCTGGGGTCAGCCTGTCAGTGTCCCGTGCGGAGGCGCGTGAGCGCGCGCGGGAGGCTGACGGCTGGGGCCGGCCTGTCAGCGACCCGGCGCGGAGGCGAGCGCGCGCGGCCGCGGCTGGGCCGTGCTGGGCCGGTGCGGGGTGTGGGCCGGCTCGGTGGCGCGCGCACGCGGTGCCGCGGTCTGGACCATGTTGGGCCTTAGTGGGCCGACTGGCCGTTTCTCTTTTTCCAGCGATTTTCTATTTGCTTTTTCATTTTAATTAAAATGAATAGTGTTAAGTTTTGATATTTTTGTATGGATTAATCTACTGCACCAAAAAGTATGAAAATATTTCTAGATACTCTCTGTGAAGTGTAGAATTTAATAAAAATATTAAATACAGGATTTGGGTGTTTTCTGTATTAATTAAAAATCAGCACATTAAATGTTAAAAGGAACTTTGATGATTTTTAATAATTTCTGTGATGTTCCAAAAATCATGAAATTTATTGTGTTACTGTTTGGTACTAAAATCTATCTGTTGGTGCATTTTGACATCAAATGGAAATAGTTAAATATTTATTAAATTATATGTTGGTTTAAATGATAATATAAGGAATAATAAATGGAATGATTATTGATTGGTGTGATTTTTAGATTGATTGAGATTCTAGGTCAATCACCTTTATGACCTAGGGCAGTATGAATTAGATTATTCATGTCTAGCTAAGGTAGGGTCTTATACACATGTGTGGTTTATTTGTTATTAAATTTCGTCTGTCATTTCATGTGCATCACATTCATACATTCATTCATTGCAAACGTGTAGTGACCGAGAATCCAGAGGTAAAGTCTGAGGGTCCATCCGAGGAGACTACTCAGGAAGTTGTACAAGGATTTGATATTTGTGGAACTGACCCGGATCCGACACTCTACGAAATTCAAGGCAAGCCCCGGTGCATTTGCCTTCTCCTTGTGTTTTGAAAATATTTATTACTTGAGTTAATTATTTGCATTAGGTTAATAGGAGTTGGGTGACAACCAATTGATGCATTACCATCCTTGAATACCTGACAATACTTGAGAACCTGATTTATTGAAAAGTATTGCAAAATGCTTAGTCATGCCTAATATTAGTTTTGCAAAAATGTTATTTCAAAACTGTGATGATCTAAAAGCACAAGAATCACTTTATGGGACTGGTTATGTCCTTGTCGGTTGGCAGTGTTCCTAACTAGTTCACTGTCATCAACGAGGAAGGGTTTTTCCTGCTCGGTGATCGTGGCATTGGGTTAGAGTCCCAACAATTGTCACCGACGGAAACGGGATTTGAAAACCGAAGGGACAGGGGTATTTGGGTTAGAGTCCCAATGCACTGTCACCATCGGAAAAAGGTTTAGGGACCGTTCGTTGTAGGCCTGCTGGATCGAGACTTTGCAACTAGCCACATACTACGGAAAGCCTCTGACTCCGGTGGCTCTACTGCTGGAACCGACAACCACGCACTGGGAGTGGAGAGATGGCGAGAGTAGCGTGTACCCTCGTGGCCGTCGTGCCTGGAGACGAGAGGAGTACTGTGCTCTCGGGTGGCGCAGGACCGGTTCCGGGGTATGAAAAGCCGTGGTAGGCGGGGTTGGCGTATGCAAGCTTAAGTGCTACATACGCAGTGTGGATAGGAATCCCCAGCTGGGTATTAATCGATTCGAATCGTCGTTGCTCCTCGGATATGGAGACTTGATCCTTCGACCATTCAGCGAATAGTGGTTCGGAACTAGTATTGTTTTTGAGTGGATTAAGGAAATGAAAGAATGTTGATATCTGAGAAAGTATTTGGAGAAATGGATAATGATGAATAGTATTTTTGAAATAAAATATTGAGATAGGAATAGTAATGCTTTTCCACAAAAATTCTTGAACTCTTGCTAAGCCTTACCTTGACTTCCCTTAGCCTGCATTCCTGAGTCTAATCTTACACTTTTAGTCGGGTAAGTCTTGCGGAGTACCCCTTGTACTCAGGGTTTGTTAACCCCGTTGCAGGAGGGCAGCAGGAGACTGAAGTTTGTCTCGCTCCGTGCTGCGTCACCATCGTCCAAGAGAGTGAAGAAGACTAAGGTTAAACCCTTGGGCAGGGTCCGTGTAATATTTAACTATCTGTCGTACTGTTGTTCCAAACTCTACTGCTACTCTTCAAATTTATGGTTTGTAATAACCGCACTTAATTTTATTCGAATACTGGTCTGTAATATTAAGTACTATTTACTCTTCCGTAAATTCTACTCTGATGTATTTTGCTATGAAATGTTGTAAATCTGTAATGACTTCGCAATGGGATCCTGTCGGAGATAACGGGTGCTTATGTAGCCCGGCAGAGCCCGCTTGGGTCATATGGAACACGGGCCCGGCTGTCAGACGTCATTAGTGACGTTGACAGGTGCCTGTGGGCCACATGATTTAGGCGGTTCTGTTACAGCTGGTATCAGAGTATTCCATTGCTAAATCATTGCAGGTTACCTTTCGAAAAACTTCAAAATGTTTTGGATCATAAAAACTTAAACTGCTATTTTGAGTCCAAACTGCTTACAATCTTACCTTACTCAGTAGTTCTTATCTTGTTCTGTAATTTATCTTATTATGGTAGCAGGTGGAACGACATTATTAACACTAGCCCTATGTTTAAACTAATTATGCTTTGACTTGTATTGCATGGTTTAAAATTTGTAAGTACGTGCATGCATCATGATAATCACCCATGTTAATAACTCCTCCTTAAAATTGGGTGTATGGGTTAGGAATTATCACACCTATTCTTGTTAGCCTTGTATATCCTCATTAATTCAAACTTACCTTTCCAGCTAGCACGAACTAGGTTAACGGCGCGCAAGATGACTGGTCCTCGTGGAGTTCCACGTCACCAGTTGGCACCCCGCGGCAGTGACGAGGCGTCTGGCAGCCGTCCACCCCACCGCAGCCGCAAGGAATTGAAGAAAGAGATCAAGGAGCTGCACCGTGAGATAAGCCTCATGAGGGAGGACTTCCAGGTAGCCCGGGCTGATCATTACCGGGATGTGAGGACCAACAGAGACCTATGGCGGGAGATCGACCGCCTGACTCAAGAGAGGGATGAAGCTTTGGAGCAAGTTGGCGCGGCACGTGATCGCGTTGAGGAGCTGGAGGGGTACATTGAGAACCTTGAGTGGAACAACGGGATGCTGCACGAGGAAGTGCATAGGCTGAACGATCAGCTTAACCCGATTCTGATTCCATGAGAGGAGGAGCCTGAGGAGGGTGTGGTCATAGGACCAGATGATGAGTATTATGACAGTGAGACTTCAGAGGACGGTTACCTTGAGGTAGCCGACCCAATGGAGGATGTAGTCGTCGAGGAGGACGACGAGGAGGAGGTTGTCGTTATCGACTAAACTAGTCTTAGGACTAGTGGGGTTTAGTCTTCTGTATCCGAGTATTGTAATCGTAGTGCCAAGAACCATAGCCTGGGCGGGACTTGTTCCGTTTGTGTGTGTTGAACCTTGTTAAATTTGGTATTCTAAGTTGTAATGCTACAATGTTTTAATTATGCAATGTGAGTCCTTAGTGGTTGTCCTGAAACAGATGGTCAACACTCGCTCAAATGGTGCTGGTACTTCTGATGAAGGAGCTGCTCCCTATCCACCACCCATTCCACCAACTTTAGCAGATGCCATCGCGGCCCTGGCTAATGCAGCCAACGCTATGGCTCAAAACAGAGAAAACCGTGATGGGCGTCGAGGCCGCCGCGAAGATGAGGAAACCACCTATGTAGACTTCACTGAAACCCGTCCACCAGTATGCACCAAAGCTGAAGAACCTTTGGAGGCCGATGACTGGCTTCGGACTATGGAGCAGAAATTCAGTTTGATCCGCTGCACGGAAATCCAAAAGCCACTATTTGCGGCTCAGCAGCTGCGTGGTCCGGCCAGTGCCTGGTACGCCAACCTGTTGTCTGCACAGCCCGAGGGACATCAGCTTACTTGGGCAGAATTCCGCGAAGCTTTCCGGGCACATTACATCCCAGCAGGTGTGATGAAAATGAAACTGGACCAGTTCTTAGCTCTGCAATAGAAAGATTCTTCTGTGATGCAATATGTGAACCAATTCAACCATCTTGCCCAGTATGCTCCTGAACACACCAATACCGATCAAAAGAAGAAAGATTGCTTTGTCAGGGGCCTAAATTTCAAGATCCAGCGTAGTTTATCTAACAACCTCAACTGCTCTTATCACGAAGCTGTAAACAGTGCCATTGCTTACGAAGAAAGTGATCGTAAGCATCAGGATGAGAAGAAGAAAAAGAAGTCAGGCTTTTCTGGCGGTCAAAAACGCCAGAAGATCATCTATCATCCCACACACCACAATCGCCCCGCTTACCCTCAGCAACAAGTCGTGGTACGCACCGCGGCTACCTCCCATACCTCGAATCAACAGAACACCACTCAGCCGAATGCCCCAGGCGTTCATATCAATACACCTCAGACCACCTATAATCATCCTTGCTACAACTGTGGCAAATTGGGACATTGGGCTCGTGACTGTCCATATCCCAAGAAGTACAATCAAAATGCCCAGAAGGGTCCTGGACAGCAGCAACAGCAGCATCAGAATCAGCACCGTGGTCAGCAGCACCAGGTTCAGAAGGTCAAGCATGTCAAGAAGGCTGGACACGTCTATTATACTCATGTGGATGACATCCCTGCAGGAGAGCCCGTCATGATGAGTAGGTTTCCTGTCGCCAGTCACCCCGCTATTACACTTTTTGATTCTGATGCATCACATTCATTCATCAATCGTACATTTGTGGTAAAACATGAGATTCCAATTGGGGAAATAAAGGAAAACTTCCTTATACATTCATCCGGAGGGCGTATAAATACTAAGGAGGTAGTGCATCGAGTACCTATCGAATTGGGCGGGCATATATTCCCAACCACCATGATAGTACTCAAGGATCAGGACATAGATGTCATATTAGGTATGAATTGGATGTATCAGCAAAAGGCACTGATAGATGTGCTGAATAGGACCATAAAGGTCAACATACCTGGTAGTCAGTCTCAACTTCTTATCCAACTGCCACTACCCGTGAGAATGATTGAGAAGACAGTGCAGAGATTGTGTGCCACCTCAGTTCAAGAAATCCAAAATATTCTGGTAGTTTGTGAATTTCCGGATGTATTCCCTGATGATCTACCCGGTCTGCCACCTAACCGTGATGTAGAGTTCGCTATTGAGTTGAAGCCAGGAACTGCACCTATATCCCGCAGAGCCTATAGGATGCCTCCCAAGGAATTGGCTGAGCTTAAAATTCAACTGCAAGATCTGCTTGATAAGGGTTTCATCAGACCAAGTTCATCTCCTTGGGGTTGTCCTGCTATATTCGTGAAAAAGAAGGACAAGTCACTCAGACTCTGTGTCAATTATCGCCCACTCAACGAGGTCACCATTAAAAATAAATACCCTTTGCCTCGCATTGACCTACTCTTTGATCAACTAGCGGGAGCCAAGGTCTTTTCCAAGATTGACCTTAGGTCTGGTTACCACCAAATAAAGATCCGTCCTGAGGATATTCCTAAAACATCATTCACCACCAGATACGGCCTTTATGAGTATCTGGTCATGTCTTTTGGCCTAACCAATGCACTTGCCTATTTCATGTATCTCATGAACTCTGTTTTCATGCCCGAGCTTGACAAGTTTGTAGTCGTGTTCATCGATGACATCCTTGTTTATTCTAAAACCCCTGATGAACATGCCAACCACCTCCGTATTGTCCTGACCCGTTTGAGAGAGCACCAACTATATGCCAAGTTTAGCAAATGTGAGTTTTGGCTAGATCGAGTTCCTTTTCTCAGACACATTCTATCAGCTGAAGGTGTATCCGTGGATCCCAGCAAGGTGGAAGAAATCTTGAATTGGAAGCCACCAACCACAGTTCATCAAGTCCGGAGTTTTATGGGAATGGCAGGGTATTACCGTCGATTTATTCCAGACTTCTCAAGAATAGCCAAGCCCATTACCAACCTGCTGAAGAATCAGGTCAAGTTCATCTGGTCACCAGAATGTGAAAAGGCATTTCAAACCTTGAAAAAGCTGTTGACCACTGCACCAGTACTGGCCCAACCAGATATAGAAAAGCCCTTTGATGTGTATTGTGATGCTTCTGGTACCGGACTTGGTTGTGTCTTGATGCAAGAAGGAAGAGTCATTGCTTATGCCTCACGGCAACTCAAGCGTCATGAGGAGAATTATCCCACTCATGATTTAGAGTTAGCAGCTGTGGTACATGCCTTGAAGATATGGCGTCATTATTTGCTGGGCAGTACCTGTAATGTATATACAGACCACAAGAGTCTGAAATACATTTTCACTCAAGAAGAGCTGAACATGAGACAGCGAAGATGGCTCGAGTTAATCAAGGATTATGATATTGAAGTGCATTATCACCCTGTTAAGGCGAATGTGGTCGCTGATGCACTCAGTCGTAAAGTGCACTGCAATTGTTTGACAGTCAAGCCGTATGATATGTCCTTGTGCTATGAGTTGAAAAAATTAGGGGTGGAAATAATTCCACAAGGCAGCCTGACCAATATTAGTATTGAAACACCCATCCGGGATGAGATTATTGCCGCTCAGCGGGAAAGTAATGGAATCAAGCACATCAAGGAAAAGGTTCAAGCTGGCAAGGCAGATTGTTTCCAGATTGATGATGATGGTGTCGTGTGGTTCAAGGATCGTCTGGTAGTTCCAAAGGTGTCGGAGTTACGACAAAAGATCCTTGATGAAGCCCATTTGACGAGGTTTTCCATCCATCCTGGCAGCAACAAGATGTATCAGGATTTGAGGCAAAAGTTCTGGTGGAAAAAGATGAAGATAGAGATTGCCCGGTATGTCGCGAGATGTGACACGTGTCAGAAAGTGAAGGCTGTTCACATGAGGCCTGGAGGAGAGCTGCAGCCATTGCCTGTCCCTACATGGAAGTGGGAAGACATCAGCATGGACTTCATCGTGGGATTACCCAAGACTTCAAGAGGTTTTGATTCCATCTGGGTTATTGTGGATCGTCTCACCAAACAGGCTCATTTTATGCCAGTCAAGACTCTTTATCCTGCCTCTACCTATGCTGACCTATACATCAAGAATGTTATGAAGCTTCATGGGGTGCCCAAGACTATCGTTTCCGATAGGGGAACACAGTTTATCTCAAACTTCTGGAAGTCTTTTCACAAGTCATTGGGAACAAAAATTCTGCACAGTACTGCATATCACCCCCAGACTGATGGACAGACAGAAAGAGTCAATCAAGTGTTGGAGGATATGTTGAGGGCTTGTGCACTTAATTACCCTGACAAGTGGGACGAGTGTTTGGCATTGGCAGAATTTTCATACAACAACAGTTATCAAGAAAGTATCAAGATGGCGCCATTTGAAGCAGTTTATGGTCGTAAGTGCCGAACATCATTGAATTGGTCTGAACCTGGAGAACGGTGGTTTTATGGTGTGGACTTAGTCAATGAAGCCGAGGAAAAGGTCAGGCAAATCCAAGAGAATTTAAAGGTAGCACAATCTCGACAGAAAAGTTATGCCGATAAAAGGCGTCGGCCTTTGGCATTCAAGGTGGGAGATTATGTTTACCTAAAGGTATCGCCGATGAAAGGTGTCAATCGTTTTGGGGTCAAGGGAAACTTAGCCCCTCGTTACATCGGACCATTCAAAATTTTGGGACGTTGTGGAAAGGTGGCTTACAAACTACAATTGCCCGATCATCTCTCAGCCGTACACAATGTATTCCATGTGTCGCAGCTCAAGAAGTGCCTGCGAGTTCCTGACCAAGTAGTCAATGTCGAAGGGGTAGAACTAGAGCCGGATTTGACTTATGTTGAATATCCAGTTCGGGTTTTGGATATAAAAGATCGTGTCACACGAAGGACGACAACAAGGTGGTACAAGATTCAATGGAGTGCACATTCCGAAGAAGCCACTTGGGAATTGGAAGACTACCTCGCAGAAAATTTCCCCGAATTCTTTGCTACCTTGTAGAATGTAAACTTTTTAGTCTCGACATATGTAAACGTCTTCTGTTTTAGCAGATAGTTAGAACTAGCTAGTTGAGACTTGATCTTTTCCATTACTTTGTTTCAATTATTTTTCCATTAAATCTCGGGGCGAGATTTCTTTTAGGGGGGAAGGCTGTAATACCTATGGTATTACCATTTAAATAATCTGCCATGTCATCATATTTAAATTTAAGCATCTGCATATGATTGTGCTTAGGGCCTAGAGTGATTTGATTTTAGCTAAAGTATTGATTGGGTAATTAAGTCATTAATCAAAAATCAAAAATAAAAATTAAATAGAAATCAAATTAAACCCTAAAGTTGACCTAAAAACCCAATTCAAAATCTATATGGAATATGGGAAAAGTGTCTTAATAAAAGTTGTAGAGTTTTTAAAATGGAACAACTTTTATTTTTGGAGATTTTGAGGTTATATTATAAAAATTCAAATTTAACTCAAATTACTATATTGAAATTTATATTTAAAACTTCAATTTCAAAAATATTAAGAATCTTCAAAAACTTCCTACGTAGAAATTGTCAATCTCACTGAGTAGAACAACTTTCATGTTTACCAATTTTCAAGTTATTGAGAAGAATCAAAAGTAATTTTAAAATTTCAGTTTGAAATTCAAACCCTACTTTTACCCCCTTTTCTGTAATTCAAAATTTTGGCCGAATTTGAAATTGGTGTCAAAAGCAAAAATGATCTACATGAAATTATCTACAACTTTTGTATTCACCACTTCCTCGGATTCGATTGAGATCAGCTCGAATTTGCATCAAATAGCTTGTGACCTACTTGGCCTAGCACTGTAGCCACGGGGGGTCCCCCCTGTTCATCTTCCACGTCGCGCGCGCGCGTGCCGCGCGCGGCGCCGGGCGCCGTCCGGCCGGCGTGGGCGACCAGAGCCGCTGTCGAGCAGCCGAGAGGGGGGCCCCGGACCCAGCCGAGCTTATCCCCTCCCTTGCCCGGTGTTATAAACCACCACCGCACCGTCCCGACCTCATTTCTCCTCTCGCGGCCGCCGTCGAGCTCAATCGGAGTGCGGTGAAATTCACCGTGACCAAGCCACCATTGCCTCTTCCATCTCCAAGCAAGCTCGCTAGCTTCCTTGCGCATCGATTGGTGTCATCGGTGTGGGCTGTGGTGCCTCGAGCATCCGGGAACGCGGGTCGTCGTCTCCGCGTCCGGCCGGAGCCGAGCAGGGCGCCACCGCACGTCGGGAAGCCGAGGCCGGTCTTTTAGGGTGAGGTTATACCGGAACTTGTGTGCGTTTTGGGGTCCTTGTGTTTCTCAGTTTCTCATGTGCTAGATGGTTCGCCATTTGGTGCTCTAGGATCACCGGAACGGGAAAGGTCATCGCCGGTGCTCTTCGTCGCGGGTCGGCACGTCGTCAAGCCCGCTCCTCCGTCCCGTCTCCGTCCCAACCAGCTAGTGGTTTAGGGTCGTGGTGAGTTCCCGAATCGTTTCCTACCTTTGATTTGGTCGCGTTCGTTTCGCGCTCGCCGGCGTGTGGTCCGCCGCCGCCGCAGAGTCGCTGTAGTGACCGACGAGCTCGTCGCCGGTCGGGTCTAGCCATTTAAGGTCTCTAGGGTGGTGTCTCTAGGCTCTGCTCGATGTCCGGTGGTGTTTCGCTTGCCGGAGGGAGGCCGCCGGCGGCGAGCCGCCGTGCGCGCACGAGCGCGGGGGTCGGAGCGAAGCAGAGAGCGAGAGGTGGGAGGAGGAACTGACGGCTGGGGTCAGCCTGTCAGTGTCCCGTGCAGAGGCGCGTGAGCGCGCGCGGGAGGCTGACGGCTGGGGCCGGCCTGTCAGCGACCCGGCGCGGAGGCGAGCGCGCGCGGCCGCGGCTGGGCCGTGCTGGGCCGGTGCGGGGTGTGGGCCGGCTCGGTGGCGCGCGCGCGGGGTGCCGCGGTCTGGACCATGTTGGGCCTTAGTGGGCCGAATGGCCGTTTCTCTTTTTCCAGCGATTTTCTATTTGCTTTTTCATTTTAATTAAAATGAATAGTGTTAAGTTTTGATATTTTTGTATGGATTAATCTACTGCACCAAAAAGTATGAAAATATTTCTAGATACTCTCTGTGAAGTGTAGAATTTAATAAAAATAATAAATACAGGATTTGGGTGTTTTCTGTATTAATTAAAAATCAGCACATTAAATGTTAAAAGGAACTTTTATGATTTTTAATAATTTCTGTGATGTTCCAAAAATCATGAAATTTATTGTGTTACTGTTTGGTACTAAAATCTATATGTTGGTGCATTTTGACATCAAATGGAAATAGTTAAATATTTATTAAATTATATGTTGATTTAAATGATAATATAAGGAATAATAAATGGAATGATTATTGATTGGTGTGATTTTTGGATTAATTGAGATTCTAGGTCAATCAACTTTATGACCTAGGGCAGTATGAATTAGATTATTCATGTCTAGCTAAGGTAGGATCTTATACACATGTGTGGTTTATTTGTTATTAAATTTCGTCTGTCATTTCATGTGCATCACATTCATACATTCATTCATTGCAAACGTGTAGTGACCGAGAATCAAGAGGTAAAGTCTGAGGGTCCATCCGAGGAGACTACTCAGGAAGTTGTACAAGGATTTGATATTTGTGGAACTGACCCGGATCCGACACTCTACGCAATTTAAGGCAAGCCCCGGTGCATTTGCCTTCTCCTTGTGTTATGAAAATATTTATTACTTGAGTTAATTATTTGCATTAGGTTAATAGGAGTTGGGTGACAACCAATTGATGCATTACCATCCTTGAATACCTGACAATACTTGAGAACCTGATTTATTGAAAAGTATTGCAAAATGCTTAGTCATGCCTAATATTAGTTTTGCAAAAATGTTATTTCAAAACTGTGATGATCTAAAAGCACAAGAATCACTTTATGGGACTGGTTATGTCCTTGTTGGTTGGCAGTGTTCCTAGCTAGTTCACTGTCATCAACGAGGAAGGGTTTTTCCTGCTCGGTGATCGTGGCATTGGGTTAGAGTCCCAACAATTGTCACCGACGGAAACGGGATTTGAAAACCGAAGGGACAGGGGTATTTGGGTTAGAGTCCCAATGCACTGTCACCATCGGAAAAAGGTTTAGGGACCGTTCGTTGTAGGCCTGCTGGATCGAGACTTTGCAACTAGCCACATACTACGGAAAGCCTCTGACTCCGGTGGCTCTACTGCTGGAACCGACAACCACGCACTGGGAGTGGAGAGATGGCGAGAGTAGCGTGTACCCTCGTGGCCGTCGTGCCTGGAGACGAGAGGAGTACTGTGCTCTCGGGTGGCGCAGGACCGGTTCCGGGGTATGAAAAGCCGTGGTAGGCGGGGTTGGCGTATGCAAGCTTAAGTGCTACATACGCAGTGTGGATAGGAATCCCCAGCTGGGTATTAATCGATTCGAATCGTCGTTGCTCCTCGGATATGGAGACTTGATCCTTCGACCATTCAGCGAATAGTGGTTCGAAACTAGGATTGTTTTTGAGTAGATTAAGGAAATGAAAGAATGTTGATATCTGAGAGAGTATTTGGAGAAATGGATAATGATGAATAGTATTTTTGAAATAAAATATTGAGATAGGAATAGTAATGCTTTTCCGCAAAAATTCTTGAACTCTTGCTAAGCCTTACCTTGACTTCCCTTAGCCTGCATTCCTGAGTCTAATCTTACACTTTTAGTCGGGTAAGTCTTGCGGAGTACCCCTTGTACTCAGGGTTTGTTAACCCCGTTGCAGGAGGGCAGCAGGAGACTGAAGTTTGTCTCGCTCCGTGCTGCGTCACCATCGTCCAAGAGAGTGAAGAAGACTAAGGTTAAACCCTTGGGCAGGGTCCGTGTAATATTTAACTATCTGTCGTACTGTTGTTCCAAACTCTACAGCTACTCTTCAAATTTATGGTTTGTAATAACCGCACTTAATTTTATTCGAATACTGGTCTGTAATATTAAGTACTATTTACTCTTCCGCAAATTCTACTCTGATGTATTTTGTTATGAAATGTTGTAAATCTGTAATGACTTCGCAATGGGATCCTGTCGGAGATAACGGGTGCTTATGTAGCCCGGCAGAGCCCGCTTGGGTCATATGGAACACGGGCCCGGCTGTCAGACGTCATTAGTGACGTTGACAGGTGCCTGTGGGCCACGTGATTTAGGCGGTTCTGTTACACCAGTGGAAAGATTTATTTTCACTGGCCTCTCCCACTGGCGGCCCTGTGAAACGCCAGTGAAGATGGCTTATCAACCGCCACTATAGAGCTTCTGTGTACTAATGAATGTTAATTTAACCGTATCGCAAAAAGATTAACCGAGACGGGCACCTTAAAATGTCAAGAGGTTGTTCTACGCCTTGGTTAAGACCCACCTCAGAGCCTAGACAGCCCATCTCGGCCCGATAGCGCTCTCAACTTATATAAACGAGACACTAGGGTTTTTCTCTAGTCACCCAAACACTCCTCCCTCTGCTCTTCGTGACAGCGGCGCCCCATCTCTCCCTCTTCCCACGTGCCCCTTCCTTTCCCTACTGAGCACACCTCCGCCGTCCCTTCCTCTCCCTGCCGAGCGCTCCTTCCCTCCCTCACTACTCTCTATCTAAGCGGCCCATCCAGACATCCTCTGTCTCTCCTCCCTCCAACACCGTCTCTCCTCCTTCTATCCTCCCTCCAGTGCTCTCTCCCTCTCTTTGTCAACCGAGGGCACAAATCCAGGGCGGGGCAGTGTAGATTGATGGTGGGACGGCGTAGATCTAGGTCGAGGTGGCACAGATTGAGGGTAGGGCGGCGCACATCCAGGTCACCCGCACCTACGGCGGTGCCAGCAGTGGGGCAAGGACGCGGCGGATCCAGGCATCTCCCCTACATGCAGGACAACTGCTCCCCGACGGCCGCAACATTTGACATGTGTCGATAAAGAAATGATTAACTATGACCTTT
>JAHLJS010000002.1:4105733-4245216 GCA_038502445.1 Eremochloa ophiuroides
GCCGAGCCGGAGAGAGACAGGGAGGGAGACGACGAGTCCTGTGAGCGAGGGATGCCACCAAGACGGAACCTCCAGCTCGTGGCAGCCGTCCGTGGGAGCGGCGGACGGCCGGGATGGTGGTGCCGACCTGGTGCCGGGTCGCCGTCGGGGGAGATGCGGTGGTGGCGGTGCTGGACGGATCGGGACTGCTTTCTTGTTGACTCCCGTTGCAATTTGGGGAATGTTTGTTTCTTCCCCCTCTCTCTCTCTGCCTTGCCTTGCACTTCACCTATTTTTTATCATCTCAAAAACAATTGCCATAATATATTTAAATTAATACCTCTGCCTCCAAAGAAATCAATTTTAAAAATGTTTAAATTTGGTGTGGCCGAGTGTTCACCTCTTGTTTACGTGACACGTGGCGCACATCCATGCATCATTGTTAATTTCATGCCTTTTGATGGGTAACTATTGAATGATGCCATGATGTAAACAAGCTAGGCTCATGCTGATGCATGTGTGTTCCCTTTTTTTCATTTTTATTTCGACAGACCAAGCCAGGCCGGCCGGCAAATTACGTAAATGTTATAAAAGGGGGGGGGGGGGGGAGAATCTGCAAAGGAAGATATATATTTTCTTCGAGGCTGAGAAAGAATTGAATGGCCATAGAGTTTTTTTTAGATTAATGAGCAACTATGGAACTGGGACCATAGAACTGGGAACCAAAACATTGCATTATTTTTATTCCGTATACATCGTTGTGCAAAAGAGCAGAAAACAGGTGGTACAGTGCGAAAACAAAAACACACACACACACAGAGAGAGAGAGAGAGAGAGAGAGAGAGAGAAGGACAGAGCAGAACAGAACAGATCTCTGAACAAAATGCAGAGATGGAGCAGTAAGGGAAAAATTAAGGGTGAAAGCTGCTGCCGTATATGGTAGTGATTAGATTACTATCATGCGGTGGGAGTGTGAGTAATCATTGTAGAAGACACAAGTGCTCTACTTGGTAGCCTGTGCAATTATGTTCCTCAATGAGCCTGCCTCCTCCTTTGCGGCTTCCACCAAAGCGTCCTGTAAAAACACACGCTTATTCCACAATGCCATGATAGACCATCATCCCCTATCCTTAGAAGCACCCAGTAGTGCATTTCACATGAGCACATGAACATGCATGCTGGCAGCTTATCCTTTCCATTGTACTGACAAGCTAGCTAGAAATTGGCACAGTACAACCGGTATATTAAGGACTATATAATACAGTACACCTTTTTGTTAAAAGTTTGTCTCTTGTGAATCCACATGGTTATGTCAACAAAGGCATGGCAGAGCGCACTCATGTGCAGTTAGAAATGCTCATAGTTTTATACTAGTCAGAGCGCTTCTGAGTTCAAGGTAAAATAGGTAAGCTAGCTACCTGTGTGGTTACTAGACGTAGCACCGATTTCTTGTTTGATTCTTGAAGTTCACCGGCAATCAAAATCTCGTCCAATATAAAGTACGCCTGCAAATCCAGAAAAAAAAAAGAGTGAGAGGAAATGCTCTTGGTATTGTAGCAAATATGTGGTCGGCAGAAAGAGACACGCCTATATATATCAAAGTTTTCGCACCTTATGAAAATTGAATATCAGATCAAGCTCACAGACCTGCATGCAGTATGACAAAGACAGCAATCAGAAAAAAAAAAAGGGTCTTAGAAATGGGGGAGTATAAGGAAAGGATTTTGGAGGACTCACATTGCCAAAGTACCGATCCAATATCTCAACATAGTGATGGATGATTTGAAGGGTTTCCAGTTCATTGTCAGCGGGGTCAATGCACATGCAGAAGTAAAGGCTAGCATACCTGCAGGATGGTGCATTACATTTGCCATTAGGGTATAATCAGTGTTTGTGTTATGTTCTACTAGCTGATTACTGATTTGCAAGCGCTTTGCCTTTTACAGGTTACTAGTAACAACCAGGAATAAAAAGTTTCACACAGATCATTAATCAGGCATTACAGGTCCTCACCTCTTGTAGACAACTCTGTAACCTTGCCAGTCAACAAAATTGCACAGCTTGGGGCCTCTTGTCAGGACGAGCGTACTTATCTCTTTGATGATCTTGTGAATGAAAAGAAGCGATAAACCATGGGATACAATTGCATGCAAATTACTGTAGGCCCCAGCGAAAACAATGGTAAAATTGCAGCGGAAAACCTGCCGGTGTATACCTTGGATCTCTGCTTCTGTGGGTATGGAGTGTACCATTTCGTCAGCCTCACCTTCCCCTGCCTGCTGATGAGGAGCACAAAATGTATCTGGCACCAAAGCAACCAAAAAAAATGTTATGCTGCTGCATGAAAATGAAATTCTCCTATCTCTCCTCTCTTCAGCCTGAAAAAACAACGAAACTAAGATGACAAAACACTCGAAATCTGGCTTTGGAGGTCATGATGAGCTCAATTTCCCAGGTTCGTTCTGTAGCACTGACCATGTTCAGAAAAAACCTTGTGATTTCGTTCCCTGGCATGCGGGCCAGTTCCCTAGTCTCCCTCCGGTTCGCGATCCCAGAGAATGGTGGTACGGGGAATCGCGATCCCGGCGGGGCGTTTTTGCAAGATATTCGGATCCGAACCAAAGCAAACTAGGCTTCACGCACGCCACGGACGGCTGATGCTCTGGGAAATACGTTCTCGGAAACAACAGGTTCAGCTTCAGCAGCAAACGGTTACGGATCTCGAGCGACATTTCGGGGAAGATTAGAGCGCCATTAACGACACCATCATGCATTTCGAGTGTGCAAATGTGGGATTGGTCGAGGGCGATGGATTACCATGATTCGGGCTTCCAAGGAGATCGATCGTGGACCGTCGTCGACGTTGATCACCGCCGCCGCAGGAGACGATCGCCAACGAGACGAGAGGAGAGTCGAGGCCTTCACGAATCACGAACGATTTGCTTGAATCCCCTCCCTCCTCCGACTTCGCGGCAACCCTCGTCGCAGTTCGACGCATGTGGGCCCTATGGGTGGCATATATCCGCGCGAGGGGGGGGGCACATGGCCACGTCTTGGCCACTACGTTCATCAAACATTCAAATGGCTTCAGGTGTTTTTTTTTTTTCACTTTTTTATAATTTTATATTATCTTATACAACACTCTTATATCATCAACTAGTACAACAATATTGATACTTTTATGATTTATTAGTTATCTTTGTGTGATGATATTTTAATTTTTTATCCTTATTTTTCTATATAAATAATTGTTAATTGTCTTTATACCAACACATATCAAATTTTGTTGGTTTTATAGTTTTGTCTAACGAGTTTTTTTTTTATATTGATAGTTAAAATTACAGATTGTGTTTATAGAAATTGCAATAAACAAAATCTTTAATTTTATTATAAATATATGCAATAATCATTGTCTAAAAACAACTAAAATTTACTGTGCCCGTTTTATGATCGGGCACTAAGCTCGAACACCAGGAAACAAGAGGGAAAAGGTCGACACGCTGCAGGCTGATCTATAGAATGAATAGGACACCGCTGTGCTGCAGGCATCCGGAGGGGAGAGGCAGGCGAGTGTGACTGTGAGGTTGTGGAGGTTCACCATGGCTCTACCCGGGCATGCCTTGCCAAAACATCTTCACACCAAGAAAGGTGAAGAAGAGATGCTGGAATGCTCGATGCTCTTGGCCGAAGGGCAGATCCCCAAGCCAAGGGCGCCGTGGCATGGCAGTGAAGAAAGTACTTACGATGCAAAGGACAACACCATTTACACCATCAAATGCATATATGAGCTTCCACGAAGTTTTTCTTTCTTTCTTTTTTCCCCCGAAGGAACGGCAAAAGCTTCACCACAAGTTTTATTAGAAGGATAACAGAAGGGGGGGGGGGGGGGGAACAAGTCCCAGCTCAGGGTTTTTTTTTTTTTTTTGGTAACAGAAACCAAGCCAAGAAAACCACACTTGGGTACAACCACTAAACAACTCCGGTACCATGATATAACCACTAAAACTAGAACTTCTCATTCTCACATTAGGAGGCAACCAAAAACTTGGTCACAAAAAACCAATCCAAACCATTGACCTTACTAACTCCACAAAGTAATTTTAACAGATGGATCCTAAAACCATCTTTTTTTAACAGAATCCTTAAACCATCTTACAATTGACACATGGATTGGGTCAGCTGACGGTACAATTAAGAGGAAACACTCATCAGTCATTTCCATTGTGTTTTTCATGCCATACAACACCTAATAGGCAGCTCATCACTGGTTAATAATAACAAACTGGGTGGGGAGGGGACTTTTCTCTAGTATATCTATTTACAATTTACAGGTTACAATTTACAACATATAAGGAAATGCTTACAGTTGATTCTGGACAGCACAATTCTGATCTGATGCCATTATTAAGGTGTTGAAATCCTCCAGTAAGCATCATGCCAATATACAAGCGTTTTCACAACAGCTAGTCATTAGTCTCTACTGTCGTCCTGGAGTCCCGCTGTGTACAGCTTACCTCCATAGTTCTGCTGTGTGATTCCTTGCCCTGTTTGGCTGTTTGGCCCTAGTGCCACTCTGTACATTTAACTCCTCTTTATCACCTTAATGAATGGCAGAGCTCCTGCCCTTACTTTCAAAAAAAAAGGAAACCACGTCTCCAGAATGACAGTGGAAAATGTAGTTGGAAGATGAATACTTTGCTCACCTCGAGCAATAACTAACCCTTTCTCAGCTATAGCCAGGTAGTAGGACGCACTGTCGTAAATCCATGATTGAAGAATGCTCTATTTCCTAGCTTCCCCTTCAATTGTTAAGTGACAAAAGAACACGAATTTTTTGAGATGGCAGCAGCTGTGATGCATGTTTGTGAGAACTATTTGAGAGGGCAAACTCCCATGGTATTATAGCTATAGGATGTAGCAGAGATCATATCTCTTGACTCATGTCATATACATGTTGCTTTTGTTGGAATGATGGCATCTTGATCCGGCGAAATGAAGCACAGCGATCTTTCTTCAATGGAATCAGTTTACCAGAAAATAAACTACCTAAGATCCAGCTTGCTGTCTGCAAGGAAAAATGGAGATTATATTCACCGAAAAGGCTAAACTGTGAATTAAAACATCAAGGTAAAATTAATGTTCCTCTGATTTGTAGAGTGTACAGCATTTGTTTCTTTTTTCTGGCAGTAGTAGATCAGTGCCTTTCAGATTATGACCACTGAATTTTTGTTCATAAAAGGCCAAGAAGAACAAGGCGACTAACAGATTAAGATGTTTGTGATAAGTCACAAAAAAATAAGTTTACACATTCAAGCGACAGTTCTGTACTTTTGTGTTCAATTATAACAAATATACTGTGTTAATCAACTAACCGCTGTCTTTATGTCATGCTCCAAACCGCAATGGCTTAGGTGACGAGATGCGCTAGCTGCGCTTGCTACAAGAATGATTCCATGCGATGTACTTCCATCCTTCAAGCTTTGAACTAATTCATGAAGAGATATAAAGAGTTGGCCACCTCCATGCTGTGGAAAAAAAAAAATGATATTAGACAAGGGAACAAGCTGGCCACCTACATGCTGTGGAAAAGAAATGGTACATAAGGGAACAGACTTCGAGCTATACCACCCGAATGTTCACTGGAACAGGAACTAGGTTCCACTAATCCAAGTAAAATTCCCCAAATTGAAGTGAAATGTAACAGAAGTCTAATAAGATGGTGTATCACATCTCACACAATAACCTGGGATATTGTTTGACTGCCAGGCTTCCATGATCACTAATTGATCTAAAGCAGCTCACACCATTACACCACAACAGGATGCAGCAAAGGGCAGCTCTAGTAGGGTTTCAATTCACTGGCAACATAGCAGCAATTCATTGTGTGGTGGCCTTGGGAACACTGTAATAGGTGCCTACTTGAAGGGGCATTTCCACATACTCAGGTGTGGATGCATGCAGTAATTCGTTTGCCTTTCTCTTCTTTAATTAATATAATAGCACACAGCTCTCATACGTGTTCAAGAAAGAAGCATATAATTTTCAACTTTTTTCATATACCTTGACAATGTTGGAAAATTTTGAACAGAAGCTGGTTTTGCCGTGGATCAAAAATCCTACTCCATCAAATATCAATGTATTACTTTTTGGGTGAAGTGGGCGCTCAAATGATGAATTATGCTTCCGGGCATTCCTTTGTCGAATTAAATACCTAGGAAAAGGATATAACAAAATAATGATGAGCATCAAGGATGAACATTCTTACTTTATAAACATGGACAGCTTAGTAAAATTTTCTTGCCAGCATATCAGATTCTCAAAATACGATCAACACAGCAGCCTACTGTCATTGCGGTGTTTAAGAAGAAAATGAGTAGCTTTCAGTATACTGACCTAAAAGCATCTAGCTAGACTTAAATGTGGTGTAAACTTTCCATATTTACAGTGCAAATTAAACAAGTGTTAAACTGTGCCACTGTTAGGTATCCTATGATGGTTGACATAGTCACATACAGTTAGAATGGTCAAACCCATTAAACATGTAAATGTCTTTAACTTGGAATAGCTTAGCTTGAAATTAAAAGAAAAGAAGCATGTAAGCCTGAGTTTGAGGAACTAAACAGAACAACTACAGAATGACAAATTCTATGAAAGGCCATAACCATAGTATAAATGGTAATTTTGCCTTGATTACTCCAAGAAAGGTATGGAACAATGAATGTTCATGAATAAATATGCAGAGAAATATCAAAAGATTATTTTTCCAAAGGGTAGGCATTTTGTAAATGTGTATACAGAAGCTTCAAACACATTTAGTGTAGGAGCTTGCCTTACTTTCCAGGTGGCAGCATGACGCCGGCTTGAAGAGAATCAAAGAGCCAATTGGGATTCAACATCCAGGCATCGATAGCACAGCCATATAAGAACTTAGCTGTTGACACCTGATGAAACAAAAATCTGGAACCATTAATACAATACAGTGCAAATATAAATTGATAATTTTAAATTGAGAGTCATGATTCCTATAGCATGTAATTATGAAAGATGCAAGAAAACGAATAGATGGACCAAAAGATTGATAGGAGATAAAATAGCAAACCTTTTTAGGGGAAAGTACTATGGGAGGCTTCCAGCTTTGAAACTCAGTGATGTTCTTTCTTTTATCAAGCAGAAAGGGTGGCACTTTAGAAAGTACATAGCCACCAGATTTTCGTAAGAGGGACTCGATTTCTTTTTCCTTCTGCTTAGGAAATCCAGTCAACAGAAACTCTACTCCTTGAAATGTGGCTGCTTTATTATCACTGTACTCTCTGGTCTCAAGTGTCTCTCCTGTTCTGCTATCTGATCCTGCAAGAATTCACAAGAGAGGATTACCAGAAGAAACTAATGTTTTTGTGGATATATCGGAGTATATCACTCAAAAGACTGAACACTAATATTAAAAAGAAAAACTTACGACTGAATATTGATTTAGTCAGCATCCTTCTATTTCTCTTGGTTCTTCTGCTACTAAGCTTTGCTTCTGAAAATTGGACCCTTTTTCTTTTAAGATGTTGTTTACCAACAAGATTCTCTGCTGATTGTAAGACTTCCCGTGGGGCCTGTAGCTCCCTGATTTGATCTTCACTGTCATCCTGAGGACAATATGGCTGCTTCTGAACTGCAGAGGAATCTTGCAAATTTTCAGCTCCAGCACTATTTTCTATGAATTCCTTAGCAGCTTGCACACGCTGTACATTCTTATTTAGAATAGTGGGTGTGAATCTCTCCAGCTGACAAACTGGAATACCACCGTTACAATTTGATGTACTTCCCCATATGTATGACTTAGTTGCTATTGTGCTAAAATGCCTTAGTGAACTGTATTTCCTTTGCCTGAATGAAACATTAGAATCTGCTGGCTTGACTAAGGGCACACAAGATGGACCAGCCTCCCCATCTAGGTGTTGCATTATATGAAATTCTTTGGTATGCATAAATTCTTTCTCCTCTTCGTTACTATGGCCATGGTCAGGTATCAAACAAGTGGGACCTTCATTGCCTTCACTCTTTTTGCACAAAGGAGCCTGGTTATTGGGACCTTCATGGCCTTCGCTCTGTTTGCACACAGGAGCCTGACTACTTGGACCTTCATCGCAAGATATGCTACACGGAACAATGGAACATAAAGGATCCACCTGTGACAAGCTTGAACATACCACTTGGCAACACAACTCTTCAGTTTCAGCACGATGATTTTCTTCAAGGAAACCTTCAGCTTTGCAACAAAAAGATGCCCTTGAAGGGGCGACAATTTCCATGGATGATGCTCTAGAAGTAGGACAGCATTTATCCATGCTAATTGACTCAGAAATGTAGCTATTTTCTTCCTCAAACAAACCCTTTACATTCTTCTTTATACCAGCATTCGTTTGTGCAACAACTCCTGCAACTTCCTGGAAAGAGATGTATGTAGTAATGAGAATATGAAGAGTGCAGATGGGAAATGTCATGAGTTAATAAAGTTTATTATGATACTTTGCATTCATTCCGCAGGATATAAAAAATTAAATGATTGGTCACAAAGTTACCTTATGAATGTTTTGGCATGTTGCTATTGCTAGAGCTCCCAAGGTTCCATACAAAGAACCATTGTTTTGAGTTGACGCCTGGAGGCCAGTTTTCTTATTTCTTGAGAACGAAATTGTTTTACATAGAGCTGCTTGCTTTACAGAATCAGAGCATGGAGTTGGTTCATTTGGTAGCACACCTGGTGACTGGTTATTTGGGAAAGAATCAGATACATGGTCATCACTATCAGCATTTTGGCTAATCCATTTTTTATTTTGCCTCTCAGAAGAAGAATCCCATAAGATGTGTGTGTCTGCATCACATGGGGGACAACTAGGATGGGAATTTTGTTGCTTCAAATCGCCTGTGTTCTGATCTTGAGATGAACAAGCAATATGGACAAGGGACAGACCAACATCTTGGTATACATCAACCATTTCAGACTCATCCAATTCTGCAAGCCAATCAGTCTCATCAAGACCATCTTCTGAGGATCCACAAGCATGTTCTGGCTCCTCAAAGTAAAATTGTTTCCGGGATTCTTTCACATGTAGAGCAGCTTCTATAGCAGCTGCAGCCAATTTATCAGACTGAGAATCAAGTATCATCTCTGCAATAACCATGGCCTCAGATGCAGCAATAGATAGTTCAATCGCATCATTTACATCAGCATTACGGAGTTTTCGAACATCAGCCTTTCCACCATAGACATCGTGTCTTTTATGTCTGTTTGTATCAAGTTGATTACTGATCTCCTTGCAGGCCACTTCTGTCAGCATATCAGCTTGAGGATTGTTAGCCTCAAACTGATTCTGGGGGACAGCATTGACCTCTTGTTCTAGACCATCTGCACAAAGGCCATCGGATAGACCTTTGCACGTACCAGAGTTTGGCGTCTGACGATTACCATCGCCTTCAGTTAGGGAGGGTTGTGCAGCACTTTCTGAAGAGAGACGCAAAGAGAAAGGTAGTACCTGTAGAGGGGAAACAATTAAGACGTTATGACAGTGCAAGACAGTATCTGTTCGTGCTGTAGAAAGAAATAGTCAACATAATTCGGCTGCAACAACCCATTGCTGCTATGCAATAACTTCAGAACTCAGTACGCAATCCACCAAGGTGAACAACTGTCAGTATTAGATCAAAACATAGAATTCAACATCTTCAATAGGCATCAAGCCAAAGAAACATCATATGCACATTTTTGAAATGAAGGGATTAATGTCAGCAGTAGAGATGAAAATGGAGGACACCAAAAAAGAATTCCTAGTCCTTCCTTCAAAATATGAAAACCGGCAAAAGAGATATAAGCAGATTGTCAAAGTGTGCACTTAGTAACAAACCACTGTATTATCTCATAAGAAAAGGATGTTATTTATGTGGGATTGGGATTGAAGGCCGCGTGTAATATTCCGGCAGCAGTACCAAGGCTAAATCTGATCAAAGTAAAGAACAATGCCATCCTATTCTTACATTGCTGCTGACTGGTGAACTTGCAACCGTGTCCTCATCTCCTGACAAGCGCAAGATGAACCTGCTATAACTACCAGTGGCATTCTGACGATCCTGATGCTCCTGCGAAGGGCGTCCGGCAAACGCACAATTCTGCAACACGAGGAAGAGAGACCAAGACATCAGATCACAAATGGCGGTGGTATTCAGACTGGATTTCAGTATGTTGTTCCAATCAAATGAAACACTTCTGGCTTTGATTAAGACCTTCGGTAACCAAAATAATAGCTCAGAACCAACAGATTCCGAGCCAATTTGTGCAGAAAATAAGAAGAGAACCTGACAAGAAGGCGATGAAACGGCGCTAGTGTTGTTCCGGTGGTCGCCAACCGCCGGTGTGCCATACGGCTGAAGCCATTGCGGGAGCCAAGCAATATCCTGGGAAAAAACACTCAGTACGGAAAAGTTACTAGAAGCATTCCCCGGTTCCCATCTTGCTCGAGAGGGAAAAACTACATGCACTCAACCGTTCGACCGAGCAAGAGAGAAGGGAAGCAGGGACCAGGGAGGGAGGGAGGGAGGGGGGGGGTGTTACCTCGGAGAAACGCGGGGAGTGGTACCCGCATATCGACATGGCGGCCGAGCCCCGAGCAGTCGCCGCCGCCGCCACGGGACGGGAGTCGGGAGGGCAGGGGGCAGACGAGGGCCTTCTCGTTTCCTTCGGGGTTTTTTTTGCCCCTGTCCTCGCTACCTGACCTATCTATGTTTCGCGCCAGAAATCCAAGAGCGCGGGCGCGGGTGATTTCGACGGGAAGAGGGGAGGACCCCGGCGGCGGCGGGCGAATGGCAAAACGGCAAAACCATTACCCATTTACTATGGCCTCGTTTTTTTTTTTTCTTCGGAAACTAATAATCGCCTAAAATCTGGAGTATACTCCCTCTGCGGCAAAATAATTGGATGTCTTTCCTTTTCGGTAAGTCAGACTTCTTTATATGTGAGAGAAATGTACAGTTTTATATTTTTTTTGAACTGAAGGAGTGCATAAACGAGGGATTGCAAGGAAAACAGCTTATTTTCCTGTCTAATCCACGTACATTGCAGATGAATACATTTGTTTTTGTTTTTTACCCAACCAAGCTCTACAACATTTTTTTTTTGGGTGGTGGCGGGGACCTCTAAACGTTTTCTCGTCTTTGTAGTACAGGTGCTACCGTGCTAGACTAGAAAACACCTTTCAGTTTTCCCTGCACGCACCGCGACTTCCTCATTGTCAGATATTCATCAGTTATTCAAGCCACATGATGCCCCTAGCTTAGCATTTGGGTCTGGCATTTTTAACCACACTGTATAGCACTATAGTCCATGCATGACGCATGGTACTCCAACTTCTAAGCATGGCACTATGTGACACTCAAGCTATGTTACGGGGTACACAGCTGCAGGGAATGATTTACATCGCCAAACATTAGAGACAGGAGGCCATAAGACCTTACAATTTACACGATGCCATGCTCGGATTTCTTTTTTCATCTCCCATGGTAGAGTTAGAGACCTACACCAAAATTGGTCAAACGAGCCAAAACGCTCACCTCTACACAAGCCTTTATCAACATAAAAATTACTGCACGAATGAAGGTTCACCACCCATATCAGAAGGTACAGAAAACGGGTAACGGGTGCCGCTGCTCCAAAATCATGAGCCCTTCAAGTCTGTCAGAGCGGTCTTGGTGGCAGCAGAAATTACAGCATCCGAAGCATTGGGCAGGTAATAATATTTCCCTGTGCAGAGCAAAACAAAACAAAACAAAACAAAAAAGTTGCATTCAGGACAGTTCAACAGGGAAAAACTGGATTTGCGATATTTGGAAAAAAAAAAAGTGTCAACAGCCTAGATGGATTTGCCATTACAGGCCTACCTTGTGCAACCCTTGCAATTTCCTTGGCAAATCCCGTGGATACAAACTTGTTCTCAGTGTCGATGACAAGAAGGGACATTCCTGCCTTGTATATTTTGCCAGCCACCTCAAGTATCTCATCCTTCAAAAAGATAATTAAATCACATTAGCCAATGAAGCTACTTCGAATTGGTTTGCACCACGGTGAAGTTTGTTAAGGGCGGTTACACTGTTCCATCATTATTGGAAAAATAGACTACATGGTTCTCATATCATACTACTTTGTAGATATCAGTGGATGAGTAGTACCTTCAGTTCTTGAGAAGAAGGTCTTGGTGCATCTGAAGCAGCAGCAGCTTCTGGATCAGTGGATCTCTTCAGCGATACATTAGCTCTCCCATCGGTGATTGCAACAATCATGATACGCCCGACATCGCCACTCTTTTCAGCATTCAAACCCACTCTGACAGCCTTGAAGAGGAAACCTCTATTATCAGATCATACATAGCCTATTGCATGATTCAAAGCAATGCTTAGTTCTTACTGTACTGAGGCCATGAGCTAAAGGAGAACCACCACCACATGGTAGCTTCTCAAGACGTTTCCGGGCCATTGCTATCGATCTTGATGGTGGAAGCAAAACCTCAGCATAATCTCCACGGAAAGGAATAATTGAAACCTGAGAGAGATGCCAAGGCACAAAGCTAAGGCAGATCAATAAGCATTGATGGTATATGAACTATCCACATTACCACACACAAAAATGATGTATATCCTCAGTGGGAAGCACAATCCAAGATGACCTTCAGCATGGCAGGATATGCAACATGAAGTAAATGTTTACCTTATCTCTGCTGGTGTAGCTTTCTGCAAGCAACTTCAACGCCGCACCTTTCGCGTTCTGCATACGATTAAGAGCCATGCTACCACTAGCGTCCACAACAAATATGACCTGTCAAGTAATTCCAACCAGGAAGCGGTTAAGACTCATGAATAGACTAACACTGCAGCCGTGTTTGTGCCATACTAGAGCACACACAAGCAGACAGATAGTAAATGCGTTGTATTTATCACAATTTACAAAACATGCAAGCAACATAAACTACAGAGCCCCATAAACTACACAAGCAATCATGCGGAGAATAAGAGACATACTAGAGCACCTGCTTTTCGAGCCATTCTTTTGGCTCTCATGTCAGTCTTTTCAACAAAAACCTTTCTTGCCTTGTCACGTTCTTTCTCTCTGCGCAGTTTTTGGTATGGTGCAGCTGCTCTAAGCGTGGCATCAACAGCTAACCTCCTTACTGGACCCTACAACACAAATAATTGTTTATGCTGGGGGGCATTTTGTGAAAAGGTACCAATGAAAAGGTCAATTAGGTATACAAGGGAAGAATGCAGTAGAACTTAATAACAAAAACGTACTAACCCGGCCCTTTAGGGCTTGTACGAATCTCTTTGACTCCCTTTTTTTACGGAGATCTTTGACTTCCTTTTCTTTTTAATATAATGAATGATACACAGCTCTCTAGTTTGTTTGAGAAATCAAAAACATACTAACAGGGTATACCTTAGGAAGCATGGGCTTTATGTAACGGCCCCTATCTTCTGAGAAAATGACATTCTTTGCTCGCCCAGCTTTTCCACGTCGCCTTTGTGCTTGCTGAGCAAAGAAAAGGAGTTTATCATCTACTAAACCACCTTCAGCATCAAATATAAACTCCTCAGGTATCTGCTGGTCTTGCTGTTCATTTTCTTCTTCATCATCCTGTCCAACAAAACAGCTATGAGCTATGAGAAAACAAATGAAAAAGGCAGCCAGTTTGGTTTTTTTGGGGGACAATTCTCAATTTGATACTGGAATAATAAGGGCTTCCTTCCATGGTCCTGAAAATTTTAGCATCCATTATATGACACTAAGTTTATCTTTCATGCCCTATATGACACTACCATTAGCTTTTCCGTTCGAATGCCATTAAATGCCACGTGAACAAGACAAAATTGCCCCTGTGTGCTCCTGCATATCTTGCAACAGTAAGCTTATCCAGCTGTTAAATGCATCGCTCTGGCACAAACACTCCAATATCTGTGTTCAGTGTTCACTGCGATGTGGCTATGGTATGTGTTGTAGTCTTGTAGTTGTAGACTCACAGCTGTACCTTATACATGTGCATAGTCAAAGACATCCAGATTGAGAGATGCCATCTTGTTGCATACACCCTATAGTTTATAGGTAAAGTTCCATGAATATTGTCTTTGCTTTCATTCTTTGCTTAGAGCATCTATAGGAGTCGATAAAAAAGGAGCCCAATACTTGTTTTTGGGCTTGGTCCACGAAAAATGGCATTCATCAGTGCCCTAAACGACATGGCTATTCCCGATCATCCTATTCCGCCCACAAATCGGCCGCCATTCACCCTATCCTGGCCTTTGTGCCTTTTCTCCTCTCTTCCAGGTCCAGATGACATGCAACCATCACCGGCCAGCTCCAGTCACCCATCCGCTCCTAACTGCCGGCAGCTGGCCACAGGTGATGCCAGCTGGTGGTGGCTGCAGGCGATTTGGGCACAGCGCAACTGTAGATTACCCGATACTCCCCTCCTCGTACAATTTTGATCGGGTTCAAGAGGTCACACTAGTTTTGGGCACCAAAAATAGGGCAATCTTAGAAGGGCCTTTTTTCCCACCCAATAATTTGTTGCAATCCCACCAAACCATATTTTTTGGGCCCCTTTTTCTGTGCATTGGATATGCTCTTATGTACGTACTAAGTATACATTCCTCACATGGGTGGATCTAGCACCAAGTCGGCCAGGGCTCAAACCCTCACTACCAACACCGGAAGTATGGAGCCCTTCCTAATCCTCCCCTACAATCTGTAGTCATAGAAGCTTAGAAGAAAGGCTAAATGTAGAAAATAAGGACGAGCGACTCCTAGCATATGTTTCGAGGAGACCCTCCTAGCATATGTATCTAGATCCGCCACTGTTGACTCGCCATGCACGTTTGTGGGCGTAAGCACATGCATGTAATTGCTAGCTTCCATCTCTTCTTTCTTGCTTCTTAATTTCTTGCTCATTAACAGCACACATGACCAAGCCATCATCATCCTAGGGCGGTACCTCATATCCCTGTTCACCCTTGTGTGTTGGACGCAGGCTATACGTCATCCCGCAAGATATGTGGTAGCAGGGGCAACTCTGTCTTTTAACATAGCACTTAACGTCCTTTGGATGGAAAAGCTAACAGGAATGTCATTGTAAGGCATGGGAGATAAATTCAGTGTCAAATAAGGGGGGCTAAAATTCCCGTGCCATAGAAGGAAGCCCTCATTATTCCAATGTCAAATAGGGAACTCTCTTCTTCAATACAATAAACCCACCTCTTGGTTATCGTCTTCCTCGTCTTGGTCTTCTGAAGAATCTTGATTTTCTGGCGGTGGTGGCGGCGGGGGTGGGGGTGGGGGTGGTTGCTCTTGCTGCTGATCCTGTGGATTATCAGATAGGATTGAGCGAGGTAGAATGACTAGCTCTACCTGCAAGGAGCCAAGTGTGTCAAACATCAAACTTGTTGATAAAACACTTCCAAGTTGTTTACATCAATGTTGTTCAATACATATTGCTACTAGCTAATTTGTTTTTCACTCATTTGGTATAGTCAAGTAAAGAAAGGTAAAGCTATGAATGAAATAAATATGTATTCCTTAAATTCCTAGATGTATATTACGGTATTGCAAAATGAAGAATTCATGGCACAAGTAGACTTAACAGCTTTCTTGAGGTCATCCACAAATACTTTTTCACGTCCTTCCATAGCAGCAAGGCATTTTGCAACTCGAGCAGCATACAACTCAGCACGATGCCCCTGCACATATGCTTTGAATTATGATTGTAAGTTTATAAACACATTAATTTCTAGATTTTGCATTAACCTTACTAAATTGGTATATTCCAAACAAGCATGATTGTTGTAAATTAAAAAAGGAAATATGATGTGCACAAACAACATGATGGATACCAGATAATTTAGTGTATAGAGAACAGTGCAGGGCTATATTGACATAAGGATTTGGACCGCTGGGAAGAAATCAGGATTACAACAAGTACATAGTTGACTACACAAGGTAATAACAGATCTGGGCTGCGACTACAGGTACACAACAGAAGAATGCATCCAAGTCCTACAAAGTGCTTAAAGTCAGGTGATTCTGGTATAAAGCATCAAGGCCCAACAAGTTAACTAACCTGACAGCCACCTCTTATAGCTTCCATGACAAGATATTTGAGCTGCTCTGTGCTAATATTAACATCCTTCAGATACTCTCTTGCCAAAATTACCTGTGTGGCCATGTGTTCCCCTTGTGAGATGAACAGTACATAACAAAATTTCAAATTAATCCTACAAATCATGACTTCAAGTCTTCAACTAGTATAATGTCACGGTCAAATATAAATATCTTTTAAAAGCAGCAAAAACTAAAGAGTGAAACTCTTATCTTATGCAGCATATCATTTCCAGTTAATAATGGTCAGCAGTCAGCATTAACATATAATAGCCATACTTTCATTGGTGATCCCAGTCAGGATAGTGGGATAGCTGACAGAACTAAAATTCTAAGGTGTTTGCAAGCTTGCATGCAACACAAATTCAAATCCATACGGAACAAACTAGTGAACTGTATTTAAGTACATCCTGTTATAGGAAAGTTATGTGTTTACTGTTTTATGTGGAGTGCTAGGCTGCTAGCTTGTTTAGTCAATAGAGTGTGGTTAAGAGGAAAAACTACATGCAGACATTCATAATAGCAGTCCTGGGTGCCACATTCTTTTCATCTAATCTCTCTCTCTTTATTGCAACATCATGATTATATAACATTTTTATCATGAGGTAAGTAGAACACCAACAAACATGTCAGGTCTCCACAGTTTAAAGTCCTGTCATGCATTATGTGTAATATACTTTAATGCTTTCGTGTGGCCATTTGCTTCTCTGTTGCAATCATGTTTGTTTGGTACTTGCCGTTCCAATAAGCACCAAATAATTGCCAGAAATAATTTTCTGAACATACAATTTCAGAAGAAAGTTGTAGGAGTGTAAAAATAACAAGAACAAGGGACAAAAATAACCTATGTGTTGATTCAATAAAGGAGGTATATATTACAGTTACAACTCTACCTAACTATCCTCACACTCCTGGTACCTGAGTTTTTGCAGTTTCAGTTTCTTCTTCCACCATTTTGAAAACTTCTTTGCTAGACTCCTGAAACCGTGTTGCAATATCCACTGCTGCAACGCGATCATCAAAACTCATTGGAAGATCAGCACTGCAACAGCAAATAGTATGGTAATGAGAAAAGTATTGGGTATCGTAGTTCAAGAATGTCATAAAAAAATGTTATATTGGATTGCGGTAGTTCATGATAAATAAATAAATAAATAGAAAAACAAAAAGGTTACAACTGATCTTTCAGAGTCTAAAGTACCTTAAATTAATTGCAATACGATCAAGCAAGTGTTCACGAACAGATCCTTCCTCCGGGTTGTAAGTAGCAATTAAAAGTGGTTTGCAGGGATGGCGAAAGCTAATGCCCTCTCTTTCCACAATGTTAACTCCCTCCGTCAGGACATTCAGAAGTAGGTTGCTTATGCCATCGTCCAATAGATTTATTTCATCAACATAAAGAACACCTCTATGTGCTTCAGCAAGAAGACCAGGTTGAAATACAGTAGTCCCTGATCTCACAGATGCTTCAACATCAACTGATCCAATGAGCCTATCCTCCGTCACACCAAGTGGAATCTGTCACGAGGAACCAGAAACATTGATAAGCTAACAACATTATGGAGAAATGGCATAACAATTAGTCAGTGTGATATACCTGCACAAAAGGTGTCTTTACAATCTCAGTTTTGACATTACCATCAGAGTCATACTGTAATTGATCAGCTAAACCATCCTCCCATCTGCCATAATGAAACATCAGTGAAATGAACTGACACATCCCAGGGACAGAAATAAACGAGCCTGAAGTTTTTGTGGTTCGACTACAAAAACAAACTAAGAATTGGAATAAAAAAATAAATAATTTGAATGGTACAAGAAGGGGCCCTTGCAGCATTATTATATCATATAAAGTGTTAAAGGGCATTACTCGTCTGGGGAGCTAGGGTCAGCATTTGCAATTGAGCCGACAACCACTTCAATGGGTGGAAGCATAGCATGCAAACCACGAGCCATGACCGTCTTTGCCGTCCCACGCTTCCCTGAGATTGCAATGCCTCCAATCTCACAATCAATTGCCCCAAGAAGCAGAGCGGTTTTGATAGCATCCTGGACAACAATGTGAACCCAAGGGTTACAACAAGACACAGTCTGGAAATGTTTACGATAAGGAAACCATGGGCAGAAAACGGTGCTGCCTTGGAATTAATTTTAATTTTCTATCCACAAAGCATAGCTATAGATTAAATCGTGATATGTGCTAAATGTTAGCACATACACATACAGACGATTTAAATGCTGTGCATGTGTTGATCTTAAACCTTTGCTACAGCTTACTGCTTAGTGCTTACAGCCACAAGTTAAACCAGAACAAGGCCAGTCGATACCAGAACCGAATGCGGGCCCACATTATGGAGAACACCAGGAACACTTGATTCGCTCCACGAAATGCCTCCACCAAAATCGAGAAACATTGCCACTAGTCCACTACCGGCTACCGCCTACCGCTATCCGACAACGCAATCAGCAATCCAGCGACACCCAGAGAGCGCACGCAGCGGAGAGAGCAACGGCCGAGTTCCTCACCTGCCCGACGACGGCAGCCAGGGGGAAGTACTCCCTCCCGTACCCGCGCCCCGCACCGGCCTTGGCCGCGGTGGGGATGGCGCCGTTGGTGGACTCGAGGACCTCGGAGGCCGCGGGCGCCGCTGCCGCGAGGCGGGATTCCCGCGGCCGGGCGGCGCGAGAGGGGGCGGGGAGGGGGATGGCGGCGGCGGAGGGGAATGAGGTGGCGCGGCGGTACGGGAGGTGCGGGAGTGAGGTGGAGAGCGCGGTGGCCGTCGCCATGGTGGTGGCCGCTCTGGTGCGTCAGCGGCTCAGCGCCCGTGTGTGTGGGGGCGTGGCGTGGCGTGGCGCTATCGTCTCTTATCCTGGTTTCGTAACGGAAATCGCGTCGCGCGCATCTCGGCCGTCCGTTTGCTACGGCGGAGTATCCGAGATTCCGAGGCGCGGGTCCGACCGATGCTCGCGCCGACCCTCCTCCGTGCGCTCGGTGACGACAATGCTCGGATACAATAAAAAGTTGTTTGGTTCTCTTAATTTGTACCGTACTTGCATCGCCCACTCTCTAGTACGCTCGCACACGCTGTCTATGCGTGCTAGGCTGCCAAAAAAGGAAATCCAAATCCCTTTACCGCAGGCCAGGCTAGAGGAGGACACCTGCATCATGCTAGAGAAGTTCAAATAACCAAATATAGAAAACATGCACCAATGCGGCCAGGCCAGGCGATATGCGGCCAACCAAATAGCGGCCACGCCAGAGACCAGCCCAGGTCTTGCTGAACCAATTTTTTTATACTAAACGAACATAGAGGCCTTATTATACTTATAAAACCTAGGAATCTTGCTGCTGAAGTTGTTTCGGAGCGATGCAGGTAATGCATCATTCCACATTTGTCAGGTCCGAAAGAAGAAGATATGGGAAGCTGTTCAGCCTCGTCTTAGAACAACAGATAACTGCATTGCGGTTCTTGGTGATAAACAAATGCGTACCTCTGCAGGCCCAATTTTCTGCAAATCGCTTCAGGATGCAAGAGTGTCATAAATCTTTATGATGGAGCATCTTTCTTGTATCATGGAATCGTGTGTCATGTACCTTCCCTGCAATTAGTAACTATACGAGTAGAGCAACAGTGAAAGAATTTTCTTTCCAACTACTGAGATAATCACCATACTGGAATCATTCACATTTAGTTCCCACTTTTCATTTGGTTCCTGGGCATTATATTTACATTATTCCCTAGCTCAAATTCAATTGAAGATTCAAGGTTGACAGAATAGTCTTGAATAAATACGTGAATTATGAAGCAGGAGGAATGTAATTCCTATTTATTGATGAAAATTCTTAATGATGAAAATTTGAGGTCAGCTACATAACTTGCTCCTGGTCTGTGTGAACTGTGATGGTGACTTATATTGATCTCAGACATAGTTTGGAAAAGTACAAAGAATTAACAAAATATGGGGAAAAGATCATCACATTGGCTTGAATATGATTTTACGTAGTCTGCAGCGTTGATTTAGTTGTTGGTGATGCTATCATATTCCAAGCGTTCCAGAAGCCATAGCTAATTCTAAAATTAATGAATTCTCTACACTACACCCAATCCTTGTTCTGGTTGTTCGTTTTGCCATTTAAGCACATATCTAAGCATTGTACCCAAACGAACCACATTAAGGTCCCGTTTGAATCGTCAAAAGTAGAGATGGCTAAATTGGCTGCTAATGACGATATGGGCAATTTCTGGACTTCAGGTCTATAAACAAATTAGAGGCCCGAGTTCATAGCTTTCCATCATTTTGGATAAACTGTGCTCCAGTGTAGTCTAAATTGTATCCTAGCAAGACAAGCTTTGGATTCAATAGACAATAGGCATCACACTGGACACATTCCATCTGATTCAATGGACTGACCATGCCGCTGCTGACTGTCATGGGCTCAAGGCTCTGTAGCGAATGTCAGCTGTATATCAACCAGTATCAGCACTCACAGGGTCGTTCGTATGCTTGGTCGCCATTGATTTTGAGACAGCGTTTGGCAGATTCCGAGATATCCAGAGAGAACAAAACACGGGACGAATCAAACCACAACAACCTACACTTGAAAAATAACACTCTGTTCGGCTGGCTGGTACGGTACGGCTGGCTTGCTGATTGTTCTGAGAGAAAAACACTGCTGAATGGTGGACTGGTGCTGGCTAGACCAGCAAGCCGAACAGGGTGAACGATCAAGAGCGTACTAGTTCTAGCTAGCTGCAAGGACAAGAGCACAAGTGCGCATCACAGTGTCAAGAACTCAAGACCGAATCCGAATGGAGCCATGGAAGTTCATGGTCGTTGATCCATGCGTCTACCTAATACAGGTCTGCCTCCCTGTGTGTCTGGATGACGCAGTCAGACGTCGGGTACGCGACGCAGGTGAGCGCATACCCGGCACCGACCTGCGTGTCGTCCAGGAACGACTGGTCCGACTGGTCGACGGAGCCCTCCAGCACCTTGCCGGCACACGTGGAGCACGCTCCAGCGCGGCAGGAGTAGGGCAGCTCAAGGCCGGCCTCCTCGGCCGCGTCCAGGATGTAGCTGTCCTCTGGCACGTCGATCACGCTCTCCTGCCCTTCGGGGCCGATGAGCTTCACCTTGTAGACGGCGGCGACGCGCAAGTCTTGCCTTGCTCTGAAGCCTGGCAATGTCGGTACGCTCCTTGTCCTTGGGAAGCTCAGGTGCAGGGGCCGTTTTGTGCTGTTGTTCAGCAGAGGCACGTTCTTCTGTTCGACGGTCATGAAGTTGCAGAGAACTGATGGGGATGTGAAAGTTGCCATCTTTGGGTGTTTGATACCTGTAAAATTCGTAATCAGAACAGCGAGGGGTGAATATTACATTAGCATCCACCATGTATATGAAAATTAGCTACTCTCAGAGAACTATGCAAGCCACAGAACATAAGTCAGGTAAGGACTTCAACATAAGTCACAGAACACAATCAGAGAACTATGTATCTCTTTCTGGTTGAAGGGCAGGTGATTGCTGGTTGTCTGGAATTAGCCAGGAGACTTTGAGCTTTGTTGGAACTCAAAACGTGTTTTATTGGCAGGTGTAGTTTCTGACCGTGGAACTTTTTATATATATATATATATATATATATATATATATATATATATATATATATATATATAATAGAATGACTATACTATGCCCAAAACTACCATGTTCACTACCGTCTACCAGAAAAGGTATCGAGAGTTTATTGTTTCTAAGTAGCTGATAGCTTCCACAACATGTAACTGCAAAAATTATGGATCACAAAGTATATCCTATGAACTGAAACAACATACAAAGTTCTGAACAACTACACAACATAAACACTTTTGCTAATGCAAATGTGGTGCTGAATCGCTTAGCTATACAGTACAGCTAAGCAATCAAATAGGCCACTGCAGCTAACGTGTACAGCTGAACTGCTGAAGGAAGGCAAGTGCTAGTGCCCTACTGAATTAGGCAGTAGTATCTGTTTGTAAGAGACTGAGTTCTAGCAACGTTAACCGGTAGCTCCCATATTGTGCTTCCCCTGGCACTTTCAGATGACTAAAAGTATAAATTTTAAAATGAAACACTAAAAAAGTGGACACAGTAGGTTTCGAAGCATGTTGCGTTAGCATATCAGATTTTTCTTTCCCGAAAAGACTTAAATCTGTGGCCTAGACTTCTTCAATGTATAGTGATATACTGATATCAATATATTTACAAGAAAAAAGGTAAAAGGAAAAAAATGATTTATCCATCACCACCTTAATCCTTACAAGCTGGTAATAATTAATACTAGTATAAGCAACGAAGTCATTCCACCCAATTTGAGGGATAGACTTAAAATGCTCATCCAGAATAGGTTGATTCCCCAAACCAAATCCATAAAAAGACTGGACTAATATTCAAAAAAAAATGATTGCGTAAGCAATAAGAATAAAAGGAAGCAAGACAATTATCATGGCACGTATTGTATCCTTTGGGAATCTGCAGCAGCAAAACAAAGACTAAGAGGATTAGCTATTAAGTTGCGATACTTCGTATCCTTTGATTAAGTGACGCTACTGCTGGTAATGAATGGGGATTATTTGCTGATGAAGGTCAGGTTTTTGGATTGGCTATGTACATAGTACATAACACAGCCACTGTCAGGCAACTCCTGAAAAAGACCGGTGTAGAGGATCAGTATAGGCGAATTCAATGGCCCTGTGCGTACGTCAATAAGGCTCTGTTCGCTTGAGCTTATAAGTAACTTATTTCAGCTTCTTTTCAAATCTGAAACAGTAGTATTTTCCTCTGACAAGATATCAGCTTTCAGCTTACAGCTTTCAACGAACAGAGCCTAAGCATGTATTTCAACGCACAGTAGCACACGCTCATCGAAATTGGCCATTTTCTTCTCAGTTCAGGACAACTGACCAACCACATTGCCACGAGTATTCAGTAGCATCCACCGTTCACTCGTTGAGGCCTGAGGGCAGTGAAGAATGCATTGCATTTAAAAGATTGCTGGGGTAAGACTTGACCGCCTACTTGGATTCAAAACAGGGAAGTCAACAAAGCGAGAGAGAAAAAAAAAACCCTACGCATACGCATTCAGGAACACGAAACCTACGGCACTTGAAGTTCTTCTTCACAACTACACTAACTGAAACATGCAAAGGGCTAGCTCATACGCATTCGGGTAAAAGAGACGAATAATCCGAGCAGGGCTGAGCGAGCTTACCTCGCGCAGTCGCAGGTGCGCGGGCAACAGGGGCCGGCCGGACCGTCTCCGGTGCAGGCGCGAGGCGGCGAGGGGAGGGATGGGTGTGTGCGGAAGGAATGGAGCGGTCACGGCGGCTTGGGGATTGGGATGCGATGCGGATTACGGGATTAGAGTGGAAGCTGGCAAACTGCTGCGAGTGAAGACCATGGCGGCGTGGCGCCGAGCCAGCGGGCGTGGGCCCCTGGTACTAGCCACGCCCACACCTCCGGCGTGCTCTGGACGAGTCTGGGACTCTGGGTGGAGGAGAGGAGGGGGGCTCCGCTCGTGATTCGTAAATGGACCGACGCGGTGGGCTCTGCCAACCCCATACTGTTCCTGTTCTGTGGATGGTCGGCCCGTTGGGTCGGACAAAAGGTGGGCCAGCCCCGGAGCCCGAGCATCCCTGCTTGCTCGGTGTCACGATTCACGAACCATGCCACTAGCTCTCCTTTTTCCAGTTGGTTACTCATTGACATTGAGCAAGACACCGTTTAGACAGCTCAAAATTTCAAAAGTTTCGTCACATCAATATTTAGACACATACATGAAGCATTAAATGTTGATAAAAACTAAAACTATTGATAGCTTCGCAAAAAGTTACGAGACAAATCTTTTAAGTTTAATTAGATCATAATTTACACTTATTATAAAAGTTAGCACGTTACTACAGAAAAAAAAATATAAAATATTGAATCTAAACACCCCCTAGAACTGTAAAAGCCAGTCACTCTCGACCACCCAGCGTTATGGTCAGTATTATGTGACACAAGGAAATAATATGATCATTTAACTTTCATAAACTTTTCATCCTTTAATTATCATAATTATTCCTTAAAAACTTGTGGGAAACATTGAGGATGAATAAAACTTCTTAAAAAACGAAAAAAATAAAAGGATAAAGCTCCTTAAACTTGCACATCTCAGCCGTGTTTTGGCACGAGGGTTTCGGTAAAAGGGGCATTCAAAGCATGTTTTGACCTTGAGAGTAGTTGTTATTACTATAAAATGACTTATAGATAAATATACCAAAAATGAGGGTTCCAAATTTTCAATTTGTTTATATACAGGAGAGCCCATAAACACGTACAAACTATCATTACAATAGTGTAAACTCCTTATAAACTACTGGCAAACTAAAGCACAAAACTCCTTACACACGCATCTTAGGCATGCAATTGGCGCCACATCTTTCTCAGAGTATCCAATGTTGTTTAGATTGATGCGAGAACATGTAGAAAGGAATATATATAGGTAAATATGTCTTCACAAACAGTAATGCATAATTTATATTTAAATCACGTTTGTGGTATTCATGAATAATAACTATGTCTGATAGGGGTGGTCCAATTTGTCAAGTGATCAAGTTGAAGTAGCCCATCATACGACACAATAGTTATAATATTTTCTTCTCTTTTTTTAGAGTCTAGAAATATTAGATGTCTCTAAGTTAAGAATTTATTATATAATATACACAAGAGACAACTTTAATTATTACAACATCTCTAAAAAGAATACCGTTTAGAGATCGAGATTATAATAATTTTTTAGGCATATCATTTGAAACATATTCCACGGCTGTGTGATCCACTGTTGGAAGGTTCCTTTGACTGCGATGGGCATTGTTGTTCTTTGCTGCCTTCACTGCCTTGGGAGCCTAGTGTCGACTACTGAACCTCCTTGATAGCTTCTAGGTAAGGTTGGAGTGTGCTTACATGATATGGCAATGCTTCTGGTGATGTTTAGAAAAAAAATATTGTGTGTGATACATTGAAAGGTAGTGACGGTAAAAATACTAGTTGTGTGTTTGATTTGCATCATGATACCATACCATCCAGAATTATCTGAGCCTAAATACATCGTCTGCTTCACGATGTCAATCCAACTCATCCATCGCTGGATTGTCTCAAAAGAGAGTTAAAACATCAGACAAAGTCATTCCTCGCTCATGCATCACCGGTGTATCTCACGAAAGTTAAAACATCCGACGAAATCATTCCTCAAATTGTTCGACAACCTTACGTTGGATCACTCCCTAAACCAAAAATGTTGTAACATGCCACGTCTATAATATTTGTGATCATTCTCAGGTCACTTATGCCTCTTGGATGGACTATGCCTTTTACCACCTGTTGTGTTTATGCTTACACCAGGTTTGTTATTCAAATCAAATTACTAAAAGCATATTTCATTGGAATCCTTTGTTGTTCTTAACATCGCCGAGTTTTAGGGAAGGACACATCACCAGACATCGCAGCTAAGACCGGTTTTCTGACTGTATCAGTACATGACAATGTTCATCCCATCTAGCAGAAAATGACTTCACGAAGCCACGTGTTAACTAAACAATAAACATGAACGCTACTTTGATACCACGTTAATTGCGACATACCTCCTGCGTAGGTACTTTGGCGCGTGTTTTTTTTTTTAACACAAATCTTCTCTCGTTACTTGTGGACATGGGCGGCGGCAGGGGTATGCCTGGGTATTCATTGGAATACCCAAGGTTTGAGTGAAAAAAATAAATATACATAGTATACATGTACAGTCTATTTTCTAATTGAACCAAAAGCAAACAAACCAACTAATAGCAGCGGAGCAGGCCAACGTGGCCAAGGCTCAAGCAGTCAGCTGCGTGCGTATATACCACAAGTGAATGCACCTTTAATTCATTTGTTTTTGCTCTGCTGTCTACTTGGCTGCTTGCTAATTTGCTTAGTCTTTTTACATTCTGTTCTTTATACATTGTATTGTACTCCCTTCGCCCCTAAAAAAGAGTCTCTTTCGCTTCCTGAGAAACAACTTTGACCATATATATATATTTTTAAAACTATTAATATTTATGGTACATAATTAGTATCACTGGAAAGATTTTTTGAATCTAGTTTTTTTAATAAATTTATTTAGAGATACAAATGTTGCATATATTTTCTATAAATTGAGTTAAATTTGTGACACGCACACCAATGACGGCTCTTTTTTTAGAGACAGAGGGAGTAGATAAAGAAGAAGGGTACAAGAACTAGCATATTTGCATTATGGGAGAAAAGCAGAAAGCTACTAAAGCTGTAAATTGTAATAGCCTTTACTATTTTATAACATTTCTAAATTATTAGAGATACTGCTATAAATGTTACTATGTTAACAATATGTACTTTGGGTATTACTATGGATTTTGTATGGTCATTAGTGCACTTTGATTATTGTTACGGACGTATGGTCCAATATACTTGCATTGTAATTTTTTTTATATGGAATACCCTGCCAAAAAATGCTGGCTCCGCCACTGCTTGTGGATGATGGCGATGCAGTGTCTGTACCTTTTTTCTACGAGAAGATGCAGTGTCTGTACCTCATATGCTCCATCGAGAAAAAGATGCTAGAACATAGTACTAGTATTTCACAACGCACGATTTATATATTATATACTGCGTATATGAAAAAAAAAAGCCCGTTACGATTAGCGCAGAGTCGCAGTTTTGATTTCACAGAACAAAGATAAAAAATAATAATCTCCACGAAGTAGGCAATTGGGGTCTGTTTGGACTGCAGCGTGAGAAACGTGCCTGGGCCCAGGCATCGCTCCCGGGCGTTCGATATCGAGCGCCTGGGTCGGATGCGCTTCCAGGCCAGAACTGGAAGGATGACTAGGCAGCTGGTATTGACTGGATAAGTGTCCGTACACAGAAACGGCTCCCACCGCTCGCCCCTTTTCCGACGACTTGTTCTCACAGAGGCAAGGCAGGAAGCAAGCAACAGCAATAATCCTCTTCTAGTTTCATGATTCTTCTTCATCCTCTCCTCCTTCCATCGTCCTCCTCTGGAACTGGAAGAAAAGGCAAAGGTGACAACAGAACCACCCAAGCGATCCGTTTCTCACATTTGTCTCGCGCCACCATTATTGCCCTTGCCCGCCCAATCTGACGCCGCCGTATCCTCGCCGCGCCATAGTTTTATCATTGCGTCCACGCCTGGCCCACTCCAGCCCATCCCACTTCGCTTCCACGCAAAGAATTGATCCGTTTACCCCCACGCGTTTGGGGCTTCTCCATTTTTTTTTTCCCTTTCACAGTTTTGGGGCTTTTCTTCTCTCCCACCACGCGTTGCATCTTCTTGATGCGTTGCCTGCCGAGTCGAGGCAGACATAGGAGCCGCCGCGACTGATTTGGTTGGTTTAGCTCGTGCTTTCTTGATCCGGCACCCGCTCAATTCCGATTCTTTTAGTTTAGATTTGAGTGGCAGCAGGGCTTCGGCGGCGATCACTTTATTGGGTTCCATCAATTTTTGCCCCCGCTGGTGCAAATTGCGGATTTCTTACTGTCCCCGCTCTTGGACTCTTGATACCGGTGCTCAAGAGCTCAGCTTCGAGATCAAAACCAATTTGGGTTTTGTTTTTCCCCCCTTCCACTACCGACCAAGCTCACAAAGCTCCGTCTTCCAATGGACGAGTCCGGAGAAGCGAGCGTCGGCTCCTTCAGGATCGGGCCGTCGACGCTGCTGGGCCGCGGGGTGGCGCTCCGCGTGCTCCTCTTCAGCTCGCTGTGGCGCCTGCGGGCGCGCGCGTACGCCGCCATCTCACGCGCGCGCGCCGCGGCGCTGCCGGTGGCGGCGTCCTGGCTGCACCTCAGGAACACCCACGGCGTCCTCCTCGTGGTCGTCCTCTTCGCCCTCTTCCTGAGGAAGCTCTCCGGCGCGCGGTCGCGGGCGGCGCTCGCGCGCCGGCGCAGGCAGTACGAGAAGGCCATGCTGCATGCCGGGACGTACGAGGTCTGGGCGCGCGCCGCCAAGGTGCTCGACAAGATGTCTGAGCAGGTCCACGAGGCGGATTTCTATGACGAGGAGCTCATCAGGAACAGGCTTGAGGAGCTCCGGAGACGAAGGGAGGACGGGTCGCTCCGGGACGTCGTGTTCTGTATGCGCGGCGATCTTGTTAGGAACTTGGGGAACATGTGCAACCCTGAACTTCACAAGGGCAGGCTAGAGGTAATTGACAAGTAACAGTAGCTTCTACTTCACTCTGCTGATTCGCAGTAATATATCTGTTTGTTGATCTTTTCTAAATTGTGACGGCCTTGGAAAATTCAAAATCACCTCTTACAACAAGAAATTCAGCATTACCAATGATTGCTGAAACTCTGAATTCAGCATCACCTTCATACCAGTAACACAGCTGATCTGTCGCAATGCAGGTTCCTAAGCTTATAAAGGAATACATTGAAGAGGTTTCTACTCAACTAAGAATGGTGTGCGAATCTGACACTGACGAGTTGCTGTTGGAAGAGAAGCTTGCCTTTGTTCAGGAGACCAGGCATGCCTTTGGGAGGACAGCGCTACTCTTAAGCGGGGGTGCTTCACTGGGGTCTTTCCATGTAGGTGTAGTGAAAACATTGGTTGAGCATAAGCTTCTGCCTCGGATTATAGCAGGATCAAGCGTCGGTTCCATTATATGTTCGATTGTTGCTACCCGAACATGGCCTGAGATTGAGAGCTTCTTCACAGACTCATTACAGACCTTGCAGTTCTTTGATAGGATGGGTGGAATTTTTGCAGTGATGAGGCGTGTCACCACTCATGGTGCACTGCATGACATTAGCCAGATGCAAAGGCTTCTGAGGGATCTCACAAGTAACTTAACATTTCAAGAGGCTTATGATATGACTGGCCGTGTCCTTGGGATCACCGTTTGCTCTCCTAGAAAAAATGAGCCACCCCGCTGCCTAAACTATCTGACATCACCGCATGTTGTTATTTGGAGTGCAGTAACTGCCTCTTGTGCATTTCCTGGGCTCTTTGAAGCTCAGGAACTGATGGCAAAGGATAGATTCGGCAACATTGTTCCCTTCCACGCACCCTTTGCCACAGATCCTGAACAAGGTCCTGGAGCATCAAAGCGCCGTTGGAGAGATGGGAGCCTGGAAATGGATTTGCCCATGATGAGACTCAAGGAGTTGTTTAATGTAAACCATTTCATTGTGAGCCAAACTAATCCTCACATTTCTCCACTCCTCCGAATGAAAGAGCTTGTTAGAGTCTATGGTGGGCACTTTGCTGGAAAGGTATGTTTGTGACCATATTGAGTAGGGACTAGTGACCTTTAATTATGCTAGCTTCATAGCTTATGATTGTGATTTATCTTAGAATCTAGGCCTGTAGTTCATGTTGCAGATAGTTATTTTATTTTCATCAATAGTAGTTTATCTTCAACGATTTGCACATGCTGCTAGATAATCCATGGTTATCATCTCTTGCACATAGCAGTATCTGGTGGGATTGAAGAGTTTATTCAGCGTTATAATAAGACTTATTGAAAATAATTAATGGTGGATATTCAACCGATGTTCAGTATTTCTATTGAAAACACTTGTGCATGTATTTTGTTTAACACTGCTGGTACTTATATTTCCTGAAAACTGTTAAAAGTGCTCTCTTTCAAAATTCAATTGCTATATGTATTTTTACCAGCCATAACTGTGATCTGATCTGTGTAGCTTGCTCGTCTTGCTGAGATGGAGGTTAAGTATCGATGTAACCAAATCCTAGAGATTGGTCTTCCAATGGGAGGACTTGCAAAATTGTTTGCTCAGGACTGGGAGGGTGATGTGACCATGGTTATGCCAGCAACAGTTGCTCAGGTATTATTACTCTTGAGTTCTAAGTAGGATTTTTTTTTAGGGAGGAGTTATGAGTAGGTTATCTAGGTGAAATACAAACACTTTTTGAGTTTTAAGAATTTTTCCTTGAATCTCTCCAACTTTCAGTACCTGAAGATTATCCAGAATCCAACATATGCGGAGCTCCAAATGGCTGCCAACCAAGGCCGCAGGTGCACATGGGAGAAGCTCTCTGCGATCAGAGCAAACTGTGCCATTGAACTTGCATTGGATGAATCTATAGCAGTTTTAAACCACAAACGGAGGCTAAAAAGAAGCTTGGAAAGGACAGCGGCTGCTTCGCAGGGTCATTCTAACTATGTTCGATTCCAAAGTCCAAGGAGGATACCATCATGGAGCTGCATCAGTCGAGAGAATTCTTCAGAATCTCTCTCAGAAGAGATCTCTGCAATTGCTGCTTCATCCACGCAGCAAGGTGCTGCTCTTGTTGTCGGTGCACCAATGCTTTCTCACCATATTCAGCGCAATTCTCATGATGGAAGTGAGAGTGAATCAGAAACTATTGACCTTAATTCCTGGACCAGGAGTGGCGGGCCTCTAATGAGGACAGCATCTGCTGACAAGTTCATCAGTTTCATCCATAATCTTGAGATTGACACGGAATTAAGTAAGCCATGTACTGTGGAGGGTGTTACTGCAGGTATTTTGTCAGAATCAACCTTCCAAAATGATCCACGACCTAACAATAGCTCAAGTGTTACCACTCCAGGTAGATGCACAGAAAATTCTGAGGCCGAGTCATGCAACAATGTCAACACCAGAGCCAGTCAAGCTTCTACTCCCACAAGCATGGCTGTTTGTGCAGGAGATTTGCTGCAGCCTGAAAGCACTACTGACGGTATCCTACTTAACATTGTGAAAAGAGATGCCCTGCAGGCTAGTGTGACTGAATTGGCCGAAAGCTCCTGCGCCCAAGGATATGTGGCAACTTGTGACGCCATCTCAGTGTCTGACTGTGCTGAAGATAACAAGGATGCTGCTGACTCGAGCAATCACTCACTTGATAATGATGATTTTGTAGTTTCGCGTCAACCTTCAGCTGATGATTAGATTCTTCTTGATTTTGAAAGGTCATTATATAGCTCACAACAGCAACGCTGTACAGGAAAATTGTACTTGCTCTATTCAAAGAGCATGGCTAGCATATATGTACGGATGCAAATGGGTTGGACCGCGAATCCGCACGGGTTTAGGGATACACATATGCTGTGTTAATGTTGCATCCATTGTGAAATTGTTGGTTGATGCATGTCTGATGATGTACCGACATGATGTTGCCAACTGTTGGATCAATCGCTTTTTATCTGTTTGCGTTGTGCATGGTGAAAGTTTCTCAGATCACTCTGCCTGCTGTTCGGACAGTGCTGAAAAATCACTTCTTGTGAATATGCAACCATCTATACATGCAACTCAATTCTTTGTCTTGTGAATATGCATAGATTTAAGCTATTGATGATGGTGCATACATCATGAAATGGCGTGAGTTTGGCATTGATATCTAAAATATCCAAATCATCTGTTCGCTACATGTAACAAGCTGCGGTTTATTAGTCTTGCAGACACTTGTTACGACATGCCAGATCTCAGATTAGCAGAATGCTGCTAACAATCTGACCTAATCCTCGAACGCCTTGAGGTTGTTGTTGACGGCTGTGAAGCCGCCGTCCACCATGAGGTTGAGCGCGCTGACGTACCTCGCCTCGTCGCTGGCCAGGTACAGCACCGCCTGGGCGACGTCCTCGGGCATGGCGTCGACGCCCTTGAGGTTGGCCTGGCCGCCGACGAAGGCGAGGAAGTCCCTGAGCGCGTCGCCGGCGCGCTCGCCCTGGGGCAGGTGCGGCATGGACAGCGCCGTGGGCACGGCGTAGGGGGACACGCAGTTGACGCGGATCCCGTGGCGGCCGAGCTCTGCGGCGACGCTCTTGGTGAGCCCGACCACGGCGTGCTTGGACGCCGTGTACGCGTGCGGCCCCGCCCCGCCGACGGCGCTGGCCACGCTGGCCAGCGACACGATGGAGCCCCGCTTCCGCGGGATCATGACGCGCGCCGCGTGCTTCATCCCCAGGAGCACGCCGTGCACGTTGACGTCGAGCACCCTGCGCGCCTCCGCGCAGTCCACGGCGCGGATGTCCGTCACCTTGGCGCCCGTCACGCCGGCGTTGTTCACCATCACGTCCAGCGCGCCGAACCGCTCCGCCGCCGCGTCCACGGCGCGGCTCACGTCCTCCTCCGACGTCACGTCGCAGTGGACGAACATGACGTCGCCTCCCATCGCGTCCCGCAGCTGCTGCCCGGCCTCGTCCTGGATGTCCGCGATGCAGACCTTGGCGCCGTGCTCCATGAAGAGGCGAACGATGGCTTCGCCGATGCCAGTGGCGCCACCGGTGACGAGGGCCACCTTCCCTTCCAACCTGTGCTTCGGGAAGAAGCGCGCGGTCAAATTTGAACTGAACGACGAAAACACAGCTACCGGATGCAGCAGCTCCGTACACTAATATGATGATGCAACTGAATTTAGTCTCAGATTCATGAAAGATTTCTACATAAACCTCATGGCTGGTGTGCATGAACAATACCCCGATCGACTGTATGCCGATGTATACTGCAAGTTTGGAATAGTAGAATGGTTAAGGATACACTTGGCGCACAACTTCCTCCCAAAAAAGAAGGGAACGCTTGGCTCACTAAAAGACAAGCACAGCTTCTCAGCCCTTGCATCACATATCCACATTCCAAAAGTCATCAGAAAAGAGGGTGGATCCTTCGATTCATCGCATTTTGCAGCGAAACCGTGGAGATTTTGATCAAGATCTCGCACGATCGGCCTTCTTTTCAACAGGGTTTCAGCTGCAACAGCAACCGAGCTGTGGGAGCGCAGAGAACCAACGCACGAGCCATGGAAAGAGGGGATGGAGGAAGGAGAGAACAGGGCACGCACCGCTTGGTTGAGGACGACGGCGGCGAGGATCCCGCGGCGGCCATCGTGTCTCTAGATCGGCGCCTGCCTCGTCCGCGCTCCGGCGGTCGCCGCCCGAATGCAAGTTGGGAAGGCGCTGTCAGAATCTGAGTGGAGCTGGCGTCTGTGGCACATGCGCCAGTGGAGAAGTATCGGCCGCCGCACCGGCACCGACCGGGTGTTTCGTGTGGGGAAGTCGCATCGCAGCCGTCCACGTACCCAGCACCACTCGCCCCGGTTCAGTTCTATCGGCTCGCGCCCATGTGGCTCGCACGTGGCCAGTGGCCACGTTGGCTTTCGGACGTTTGCTTGTGTCGTAGAAATAGAATGCCTTCACTATCGGCATGACTTGTCTGCTAGTGGTGTTTATGCTTTACATAATCTGGCGAAATTTGGGGCCTACTTTATTCACTACCATAGATTTAGCAAGCCATAGTTTTAGCCAACTTTTAATTTGCTATTAAAACTTACCAACATCTCATAATTGGCTTACCAAATCTATGGCAACCTTTTTACCTAAGTTTTGCCTTGCCAAATCTATGACGTGGTAAATTTTAGATGTTAACTGCACACCCCGACAAGGACAAACGCAAAGGCAAGGATTTCTTATGACATGTTGTGTTGTCGATGTACAAGTGCTTCGTACCACAAACACACAGATTTGCACAAGTGGTTAAGAAGATGGCTTGTTCTATTTTTAATTCTCTTTCAACCCACCAAAGGATTTGCAATTAGAAACACACACTCATAAAGACGGTTGGAGGGTGTTAGCAAAGCTCAAGAAAGGACGGAAAGTCAGTAGAATCACCAACCTCCGAGGGTGGCAGCTTGAGGTTATGGCCCCGTTTAGAAGGAAAAAATTAAAATTTAGACACTGTAACAGTCGAAAGTCTTTTGCAAGTGTCCAATCATGATCTAAGTAGGCTCAAAAGATTCGACTCGTGGGTTTTGCACAAACTATGTAAACATGCAAAAGATTCATCTACATTTAATGCTTCATATATGTGTCCAAAACTTAATAAGACTTTTTTGTTTAGAATTTGGAAGGGGTCTAAATAGAGTCTATGTATAACCATTTTTCTGTGACTGGCTATTGGAATACCGGACACGTTGGTATTACCCCAACAGACACAAACCTCACCACCAGCCAAGGACCGAAACATCTGACACACGAGGCTTCCCAAAACAGAGTCTTGCTCTTGCACTCCCCACGGGCACCGGACACGTGCGGTATGCATGGGCTCAAAAAACCAAGTTAGCTCCTTATGTCTCTGGGTTGGCTTGAGCATTTATATAACACCATCTATCCTCACGTTACATTCTCTTTATAATACGACTTTCCTATTCAACTCAAATTCAAATGAAAACCAAGTTTAAGACATTGGAGTTGATCTTCATAAAGCCAAAACCGCTTTCTTTCACCTTCATCGAATAGAGGATGCCAACATGATTGATTTTGAATTAATTCTATCTTGATCAAATTCATCTTGAGCAGGTGACTTGATTTCATTCAAGTATGAGATATTCCAAACGCACAAGTCTTTACTAATGCTATTGGAGTCTCCGTATCAATATGACCTTCAAGCTTAGATTAGTTTATCGACAAAATGAAAATACTTTCTTCTTCACCATAGATAGGTTTCTCAGCCGCCAAGACACCGCTTGCCATTCACCCTTACCTATCATTTTTGTTTTATACTCTCTTTGTATTGGAAAAGAAAGTCATTTTAGACAAGGTTTTGATAAAACATTAGGAATATAAATCATGAATAACTTTTAAATTGTTGAGTTTGAAAATATGAAGTCTTTAAATATGCTTTCATAAAAAATATGCATATATCACTTTTCAATAAATATTTTTATAGAAATATGAAGTTAAATTCATGCTTTGAAGACCATGTCATTGTCCTAAACTGTAACATCCCTGGTGTTATTGTAACTAAAACCTACTATGTCATCATGATTGCATGTAAATCATCTCGCATTCAACCCTGTTAGTGTGCATTAACTAAAATAAATTTTATTCTTGCATGTGATTGTGCATAGGTGCTTTAAAGTGATTTATTATATAAATGTTTGTGTTGTGTGTAATTATCTGAATCCAATTGGAAATTAAAAAGAAATTCATTTATAAACCCTCGAATCGGAGTCAAAACCGTAAATCAAAAACTAAAAGGAATTTGATGAAAATGACTTAATAGAAGTTGTAGATCTTTTAAAATGGAACAACTTTTATTTTGGGAAAATTTGAAGTTGTTACATAAAAATTTGAATTAAACCCTAATTACTGTTTTGAAATTCAAATTTGAAATAACATTTCAAAAACTATCAGGAATCTGACCAAATTTCCTCAATGAAAGTTGTAGGGATCAATAAGTAGAACAACTTTTATCTTTATAGATTTTCAAGTTGTTGAGAAATTTTTGGAGAATTTGATGAAATTGCAAATGAAATTCAAATTGGGGATTTACTCCCTTTTGATTAAATTCAAAACCATTTCGAATTTGGATATACTTCAAAAGGAAAAAATGATATTCATAAAATTTGGCACAACTCTTGTCTTTGGAATTTTTCTGGTTTCTACATGGAATAGATTATAATTAGCACAGATTAACTTTGACTCTAGGTGGCGCTACAGTACCGGACCCCCACACTGGCACAGGGCACACGCGCGTGCGCCGGCCACCATCCAGCCGGCCGAGGCCTGGACGCCGCCGCCCCAGGGTCGCAAGGGGACCCCGGACCAAGCCTCGCCCTTATCCCCTCCTTCCCTTTCTCCTATAAGAAGCCTGGCCATCTCGCTCTCTCTCTTTTCTAGACCGACGCTGACGAGCTCTCGTGCACGGAGGAATTCGTCACCGTTGCTCTACCTCTGTCCAATTCACTTTCCTCACAGCTCCGCCTCATTGTTTAGATCCGTGTAAGCCCGCTCTTGCCGTCGTTCATCGTCGGAAAACCCCTGACGACGTCTTCTTCTTCCCGGAGTCCGGCCGCGGCACCGTCATGTGTCCTCGTCGTGGACTGCCATCTCCGGTGGTGTTTTTATCATATTTTTTCTACGTTTGGGAATCCTAGTAGCTTGTTGAAGCTCATACAAGAGACGGTTTTGCATTTTCTGGTCAGAGCGAGCCGGAACACCGTCGACGCCCTCTGTTCGGGCCATCGGAGTAGCCGTCATCGTCAACAACCCGTTCCACCTTGCCGCTGTCCTGACCAGTGTATCTATAAGCTTTGGTGAGCTCCTAAGTACTCTAGAAGTCGTCATTTGAGGTTATGAAGAGCCAAAGTTGCTGGAACGCGTGGTGCCGCCGCTGTTGTCCGCCATGGACACCGGCAGCTCGCCATCGTGCCGGAAAAACCTCGCTGTAGAGTTTAGGTGCATCCGCCTGCTCACGGGGAGTACTCCGTTGTGGTTCCCGTGGGCTGGGCCCCCGTCTCCGGCGAGCCTCCGCTGCTGGTGCTCCTGCGCTTCAGTGAAGGAAGAAGAAGACCCCTCCCTGTGTCTATGACGCGTGGGTCCCGTTGTGTTCCCAGTATGCATCAAATTTCACAGATTTAGTATTTTCTTTAAAAATTTATATCTGGAGCTTGGTACCTCCTAAATTAGTGAAATTTGTTTTGTTAGTTTCCTTGTTAAGTGCTCTACTTGTTAGATCTATAATATGTGCTTTGTCATATATATTTTTGTGCTGTAGAAATTGGTTTTGAAAGATCGTTTAAGGATTATATTAACTTGCTTTTGGTCGTATTGTGAGAAATAATAGTCCAAAAATAGTGATTCCAATTTTGTTAGTCTTATAATGACATTCACTAGCTGATAGAAGAATAAAATCTGCTGTTTGTTTACTGTTTTGAGGATGTTTTACTTTAATCTTGTTAAATGAGAAATAAATGCTTGTTTTGCTTTTTGTTTTTGTAACTGCGTTTATAGAGCTCCAACTGACATGAGAATTTTGTGGTAGACTCTCTGAGTGTTGTGTGATGTTTGTTTAAATTTTCATGATTTATGCTGCATGTTTCACTGAGTTATCAATTTATCATGTTTGATGCCTAATAAGTGGATTTAAATGCATTATAAATGATATCTGTGTAAAAATGGGAAATGATGCTCCACTGCCTTTTCATAATGTTGTGGTAGCCTAAGAATCAATAATATAGCCATGTTGTTTTAGAAAATGTTGAATTTCACGTTTATCTTATTTTCCAATGTATTGTTGCATTATAAACTTGTTTATTTTGTAATAATTAAATTATAAAACCTGAGCATGTGAAATTTGTACCTTGGCCATGATTTGTAATCAGATAACTCTAATTAAAATTTAGGATTCATTTGAGACGTTTACCATATAACTTAAATAATTAAATAATTTATAAAACAAATAGTTGAGCCCTAATGACCTAAGATTTTTGTGACCTTGGCATTGTGTGTTTACCCTGGATCATTAACCCTAAATGGTCTTTGGTATCCTTAGTAATTATTTGAATTCATTATTAACTTGCTTAATAGTAGTATAAATTGATTAATGCGGATTTCAACAATTATTAAAATAAAACCCTAAGTCGATAATCGATAAGTTGGTTTTGTTGGCTTGCAACTTTATCGTGAAGGAAAGTTGTACTCAACTTTTTAAATTAAGTTTACCTTATTTACTTCATAATTTTGTGCATTCCTTACATCATGGCATACATATCATAATGTTAAGCATGCACTATTATCTTACGTGTAGAGATTGGGTTTTTGGAAGGATTGCTTGACTGATCCCCGACGGAAGGATTATTCGTCAGGAGAAGTCAAGTGGGTTTTCTCTGATTTTCTGGAAGAAGTGATTCACCTGCAACACAGGCAAACCCCGGTGCATTCAGCCCCTTCTTTATGATTTATCAAAATGTTTATAATTTGAGTTAATCTACTACATTAAGTTTATAGGAGTTGAGTGAAAACCCAATTGATACATTATCAAGCTTGACCACTGAAATACCACCCTTGAAACCCTTTTAAATAAATTTTTTTAAAAATGCTTAGCCCTGCTAAAATTAATTTAGTTTTGCACCAAATGCTATTTTTGAGTTATTGTGATATACCATTGACTAAATTCATGAATAAGGGAATTGGTAATGTTCTCGTTCGGTGGCTGTGCATCTGATCAGTACATTGTCACCGACGGAAAGAGTTTTGCCCGCTTGATGGTTAAACACTTGGGTTAGAGTCCCAAAGCTTTGACACCGGCGGGCAGGGAATTGAAAACCGTTTGGTTACCTTGTGCTTGGGTTAGAGTCCCAATGCATTGTACCAACGGGAAAAGCTTTAGGGACCGTCCGTTGTATGCCTGCTTGTGACCGAGACTTTGCAACTAGCCACATACTTTGGGAAGCCCTGTCTCCGGTGGCTCTACTACTTGAAGCGACAACCACGCACTGAGAGTGGAGAGATGGCGAGAGCAGAGTGTACCCTCATGGCCGGCGTGCCTGAAGACGAGAGGAGTACTGTGCTCTCGGGTAGCGCAGGACCGATTCAGGTTTTGGAAAAGCCGTGGTAGACAGGGTTGGCATATACAAGCTTAGGTGCTACATATGCAGTGTGGATAGGGATCCCTAACTCGGTATTAATCGATTCGAATCGTCGTTACTTTTCGGTTATGGAGACTTGATCCCCTGACTTACAGCGGAAAGTGGTTCGAAACTAGAATGTTTTTGCGGATGAATATGTAATTGAAATTAAAGGATACATGTGAAAGAACGGAGATCTATGGTTATTGATTAAAATAATATTGAGTTAAAATATTAAAAGTAGGGTTAAAGATTAGTATTATTTTTCTGCAAAAATCTTTGACTCTTACTAAAGCCTTACCCTGACTCCCGTCAGCCTGCATTCCTGAGTCTTATTCCCTTTTCTTAGTCGGATAAGTCTTGCGGAGTACCCCATGTAATTAGAGTTTGTTAACCCCTTGTTGCAGGAAGGTCGAACATATGGTTTTAATTGGAACCGTGCCGGTTGGCGGATCAGGATGGATGATGATGTGTATATGATATAACTCTTGGGCAGGGTGTCTAGTTGTATGATACAACGCCATTATAAAATTCTGGTTTGGGATAATGTAATTTATATTTGTAATATATGTTTATGTAATACTTCCGCACCCTTTAGTTTGATTCAAATTATGTGTGTAAACTATTGTAATACTTGAAAGATCTTTACAATGAGATCCTCGGGGAATCAGGGTTTTCGAGGAAACCCGGCAGGCTACTTGGGTCAAGGGGAACTCGTGCACAGTAACCGAAGGTCCTTAAGGACGATGATGGTGCACGTGGGCCCGGTGATTTAGGCGGTTCTGCCACATAAATGACTTATAAATCTGATACGGAGGGAGTATGACATTTCAAATATATGCAAGATATATTATTCCTTATTTCATACTTAGCACATAAATTAGATCTTTAATCATTCACTCTATTCGCCTGACTGAATTGTATAGTTGGCTGGATTTTTATGAGAAAAAAACTATTTTGTGGCTGAAAATATCTTGAAACCTACCTCAAGCGTTACAAAGCGATTGTTACCGCTAAATCGTTCAAAACTCACTAAAAAGGTTAAATGCACTATCAAAATGTTATTCAACCCAACCATTAAGGCTCTATTCGCTAAACCTTAGAACCGCTTATTTTTCAGCAGTTCTGTAGTATTTTCCTCTCACAAGAAATCATCATCAGCGTTTATTTTCAGCGGTTTCAGCGAACAGAGCCTAAATCGCCATATTATTCACTTGAGCTTACTAAGCAAACAAAATCAGCACTATTTTTCATCCATTAAATAATTTTTTCTAACAAATCAGTTCAACATTTCTTGTCAATCAGCAGACTCTGCCTTTTTCGGCTCTGTTCGATAAAACTAAAAACCGCTAAAAATAATTGATTATACTGATTTTTTATAAGAGTAAAATACTCTAGAAATGTCGAAAAATAAGCGGTTTTAGGAAGAAACCAACGGAGCCGAAGCAACCGTCCCTGTCTTCTCTTTTCTTTCACTCCAAGCCGAAGCAACCGACGCGTGCCAATAAGACCGGACTAGCCCACCCTTCCGACCCCACCCGCTGACATACGACGCCGGCGCCGCGCACACAGCCGCACCAGCGTCCACCCAATTCACGCAAAACCCTAGCGGGGAGAGAGAAGACGCGAGGAGAGAGTGCGAAAGGAGGTGCGCGGCATGGCGGGTGCGACGTCCCCGGCGGCGGCCGCGAATCTGGCGGGCAAGTCGGGCGTGCGGGTCGTCGTAATCGGCGACCCCGGCACCGGCAAGTCCAGCCTCATCGTCGCCCTCGCCACCGAGCAGTTCCCCGAGAACGTGCCCCGCGTCATGCCCCCCACCCGCCTCCCCGCCGACTACTTCCCCGACCGCGTCCCCATCACCATCATCGACACGTCATCCAGGTACTCCCGCGCATTTCGGTTTCGTTAGATCTTGACGGGATGGATGGATACCTTGCGTTGAGTTGATTTGGCGACTCCCTGTGATTGCAGCCCGGAGCAGAAGCCGAAGTTGATCGCCGAATGCCAGGCCGCCGATGCGGTAGTGCTCACCTATGCCTGCGACCGGCCCGCCACACTGGAGCGGCTCAGTTCGTTCTGGCTACCCGAGCTCCGGCGACTCCAGGTAATGCCGCGATCCTTAATAGGGCGTGGCGGGGCTTCGTGGTGTAGGTCTATAATCTAGATCACTTGCGTTTGATTGTCTGATTGTCTCTCGGGTTGCCGGTTGCCCCATTGTGATTTGTCTTATCCGTGTCGTGTGATGCAGTTGAAGGCTCCAGTTATCGTGGTGGGGTGCAAGCTGGACCTGAGGGACGAACAGCAGGTTAGCCTTGAGCAGGTTATGGCGCCTATCATGCAGTCCTTCCGCGAGATTGAGACCTGCATCGAGTGCTCTGCTCTTCGGCAGATCCAGGTCAACCCACATCTTGTACTTGATCGGCATTTGTGCCCCCAAATGTCTCATACTTATCCTTAGTGATATCTGAACTTTTTTCTGACACATTAGAATACGGCTTGCTTATAGTGCTCCAGACATGATAGTGTGTGCCTATTCTTATCATTTTTGTCGTTTGCAAGTTCTGATTGATAATTATCGATGTTGACTTTGTTTTTTGGCAGGTTCCTGAGGTCTTCTACTATGCCCAGAAGGCAGTACTTCACCCAACTGCTCCGCTCTTTGATCAAGAGTTACAATCTCTGAAGCCTCGATGTGTGAGAGCGTTGAAGCGGATATTTATTTTATGTGACAATGACAAGGATGGTGCTCTCAGTGATGTGGAGCTCAATGAATTCCAGGTTTGTGTTCATCAAGGCTACCCTGCTTTCCATCCAGCAGTATACAACATCACTACTTAATCGTATACCATTTTGTTTCTAGTGATGCAGAGATTCTTTTTCTTACTGCTTTACAGGTCCGATGCTTTAGTGCTCCTCTTCAGCCTACGGAAATATCAGGAGTTAAGAGAGTTGTTCAGGAGAAGATGCCTGAAGGTGTAAATGAAAGCGGCCTTACCTTGACTGGGTTCCTTTTTCTGCATGCCCTCTTTATTGAAAAGGGTCGTTTGGAAACTACATGGACTGTATTGAGGAAATTTGGTTACGACAATGACATCAAGCTTAGGGATGATCTCCTTGCAATGCCAATTAAAAGAGCTCCTGATCAAGTATGTTTTTTTGTTTTTTGATTGATACATATATTTTAATGTCAATATTACTTATTTATCTATATATCTTTGTCCTGTTCCAATCTGTCCATTTTGATATCCATCATTGTACTCCCAGTGATTTCAGGGATTGTATACACTGATCTAGTGTATCAGTGTGTTTTTATGTTGAAACTGAATTTTATACTTTTGGTGCTTGTTAAAGCCATTTATGGTTAGTAGTTTTAACTGATTTTGCCATTGTTCTATATTATTTTATATATATATATATATATATATATATATATAGTTCACAGCCTTGCGCACTTAATGCATTAGTGCTGATACTTCTAATATTGCTTCAGTAGTGTTCTGGGAACTAATATTAGTAGCTTCATGCAGGAATATAATATCTTTATTGATGGAATGTTGGTGAAGTAATAAAGTCACTTTTTTTTTTCTGCAGACTCTGGAAATGACAAGGGAAGTGGTCGATTTCTTGAGAGGGATATTCAACATGTTCGACGTTGATAACGTAAGAAGAATGTACAAATTCTTTTTTATTAAAGAAAAGTAAACTTCCCTGATACACAACTGGTGTTCAATGATAAATGAATTGCTATTAGCAGTTTAATTAATTATAAACATATTCTTTTGAAGTTATATTGTATCGGGTTTTTGTTAGTATATTGTATTTTATTGATCGCTAAACACTTTTTTACGTGTATCCAGGATGGAGCTTTACTACCTACTGAGCTGGAAGACCTTTTCTCAACTGCACCTGAAAAGTAAGATGTTAGATAAATCAATCATTCTGCATATACATTGGAACTGTACTTGTAGTACATTTGATAATGCTCATCTATGGAAAGCATTGGAAAATCCTGTGTTAATTCCTGTAATCAATTGATAGTATGTGTTGTTTTTTATTCAGGCTTTGTGTCATATATTCATTTTTCTCTGTTATGGCATCACCTTTTCTTTTTGTGTGGCATATTTCAGCCCATGGTCTTCCGATCCGTACAAAGACTGCGCTGAAAAGAATGTGTTGGGTGGTCTGTCACTTCAAGGGTTTCTGTCAAAGGTATTTTGTCTCATCTTTAGCACATGATGCACAACTAATAAACGGGGTTTTAAATGGGGATCTTATTGTGAACAAACATATTTGTTGTAGAACCTAATCTACCTCTATTATGTTTATTTGGTGCATTCTTATGCACCATTTACTCAGCTGCCTTTGTTGCTTTGAGAAGAGTCCAAACAAATCTTATCGAATGTGATATATGGAATATATGACAAAGGTGGAGTCTTGGGGTATTTCGATCGGTCGGTCATATACATATATGCCTGCGTTAGACATCAAATAGCTTCAATTTGCATTATCCGTAGGACATCTTATAGTGTCTATATGGTGAATAACTTGACATGTTATTTAAAATTGGACAATATGCAAGTTGCTAACATAATTAATATATGCGCTAAACATTTCAGAAAAATGTCGGCTGAACAATCAAATTCTAAGTTGAAGTGTGGTCTGTTAATGGTGATACTTCTTGAAAGTGGAAGTATGAAAAACTATAGATGTGCTACTGAATGCTGGCAGCATGGCAATGCATTTTTCTGTTAATATGTTATTTTATCATGCTATATTGTACATTGCTTTATATTTGCTGCTGCTGAATAAGGATTTTGCCTTGCAGTGGGCTCTCATGACACTTCTAGATCCGACAAATAGTTATGCCAACCTTGTATATGTTGGCTATCCTGGTGAGTTTAGTTCTGCATTTACTGTGACAAGGAAAAGACGAGTGGATCGTAAAAAGCAACAGACACAGCGCAACGTTTTCCAGTGTTACGTTTTCGGTGCAAGAGGCTCTGGAAAGACGTCGTTGCTACAGTCATTCATTGGAAGGTATGACATACTTTTCCTGATGATTTATGCCACATTTTTTCAGTTGGTCGGCTTTAATTCACTTGTGGTCCTGGTATCAGGCAACCTTCTGATGCTCTGCCGTCTAACAGCGAACGCTTTGCAACAAACTCTGTCGAAATGGCTGATGTAAGTGTTATGTTGATGCTCTATTTTTTTTCACTACAGATGTGTTCTGTTGATGCTCTATGCTGATATATTATTATTTCTGTTTTCAACAACTTGAATCCATAGTAATTGTGAATATACTCCCTCTGGTCCAATTTATAAGGCATAGTCTGACATGGCATGGTCTCCTAAATTACACTTTGACCATTCATTTATATTATATTATTTATAATTATTGGATAACACATTTGATTGCAAGTCCAATAGTATTTAGTTTCTATTACAATAGTTTAAAATTGTTTGCCAACGTATTGGTAAAGAATTATAAAGTTACTCTTGACATTTGTGAAATGCCTTATAAACTGGACTGGAGTATCAGTGAAGACAAAATTCCTATGCCATCCATATTCACTGTTGATATCCAAAAAAGAAAATAATCAGCAGCATGTCTTTATGAAATGTTGAATGGGCGGTCTGATTGTAGTAATAATGTCTACTATATTATCTCCTTGATATATCTATAACATCTTAACGGACTAATTCTGTTCTGTGTAGACTATTACTGTCCTATCTGATTCCTTATTTTCTGCGAGTACTATTGATTTTTTCTAATTGTCATTGAGTGGGTTGTTAGGCATAGGCTGTCTATTTTAGTCTGATTCAATTCTTTTCTTTTCTTTTCTTTTCTTTTCTTTTTGAAGGGAACTAGAAAGACACTAATACTGCGAGAGATTCCTGAAGGTGATGTGAGATCCTTACTTTCTGACAAGGAATCATTGGCGCCGTGTGATGTAGCAGTATTTGTTTATGATAGGTACACACTCCTCTAGGGCTTTCTTTTATTTATCCATAATATGTAAGTATCACATTAAAGTTTATAGTGACTGATTGTTCTCCCTATTTGTGTATTTGTTAATTTTTTTGGTAAAACCTTCATCAAAAGTTAATCGCATATATTTTCTTCTAATTTCATGTTTGTGCTAACTTGAAGTATAAATCATTTGTGTTAACATGGTTAGATATATAATGAGCTTTATGATAGAAGTTTGGGTTTAAAATAATACCTTACACTGTTAAACAAGATTTAGTTTTGTTATTGCATTGTCTGTTTCTGCAACTTTCTGTCTGGTGTATTATTTCATGGCAGTGGGCTGAGATTGTGTTTTTCATGACCTAGCTTGCCAAGAAAAATGAAGTTTTCTTTCAGTATGTCTTGAGTCTTGACAAAGTTACTTGATTTAGGCACTTAGGCAAGATCTTTCTATACACGTCAATTTATTGTTTCAAGTGGTTACTGAGTCGAACTGACCTTTTCTGACCCCTAGTTATAGTTAAATCCCTGGTTATGTGAGCCACACTTCTTACAGTTGGTGATGGAGATCACAATGGACAAGTATTGGAAGTCTTTTCACAGTAATTATTGTTGCTCTTGTAGTCTATTGTAGAATGAAACACAAAACCTAGAAGAACCTCCAGGAGGTCAACAAATAATTCTTGTTTATACTGTTATATCTTGTTTTGAAGCCTGTGATGTGGATCGACATAAATCTACTCTGCATGTATCACAAAACAGCCTCTGAACCTGTTATTGGCAGCTGTGATGAATATTCTTGGCAAAGAGCTAGAGACTTGCTTGTGCAAGTGGCTACACATGGAGAAAATACTGGTTATGAAGTTCCTTGCTTGATAGTTGCTGCGAAAGATGATCTTGATCAATCTTCACAAGCTCTGCAAGAATCAACTAGAGTAAGTTTTTTACTCCCTCCATCCCAAATTGTAAGTCATTTCAAGAATCTTAGAGAGTCAAACTATTTCAACTTTGACCAAGTTTATATAATAAGATAATAATATTTACAATAATAACTAAGTATTATTAGATTCTTCATCAAATATATTTTCTTAGTATACTTATTTGGTGTCATAAATCTTCATATTTTTCTCTATAATTTTGGTCAAAGTTGAGATGGGTTGACTCTCCAAGATTCTTGGAATGACTTACAATTTGGAATGGAGGGAGTACCATTTAATTTAATTCTGTAGTCATAGTGGAACCAAGATAAGATATCAGGATGAGTTTCCAATCAAATTTATACATACGTTACTGTAAGTTGCTGTATTACCGCACAATTCTATCCTAGGTTTTGTGGCTCTTAGTATTGTCATAGGTTTTTTTCTTGCCAAAAAAAATCGTATGAATCGTAGAAAAACTAAACAAAATGAAAACTAAGTTTGATAAGGTATGTGCTAGTTCAATCCTCCAACCGCCATTGGGTAGTATAAAGTGGTTAAAATTTGATAAGGTACTGTATGTTCTAATTCAATCCTGCAACTGCCATTGGGTAGTATGAAGCTATTAAAAGTGCAGAATGGCTTATTGGTTGAAATATTTCGCTAACAGTATTTGTACTAGTTGAACTATTTCTTTAGTAAGGTCGCTTTCTGTCGTTTTATAAAAGCTATGTTGGTCAATTAGTCCCCATATAGTGCATAGAAGCACAGGTTTGTATGCAATCCACTTAGAATCCGGGTTTGCGGACCAACCCTCTTAAAATGGCTTATATCTGGATACATATACATGGACCAACCCACTTGCATCACTTAATTAAATCTCTTGCAAATACTATGCAAAAGGTGTTCATAGCTTCACTTTTCTGTTGTCCATGCTCCTCTGTAGTATCGGTAGAAGACCTACTTATCTAGGTGAAGGATAACTTAGTATTATTGTGACCATAGAATGGAATTCCTCCTAGGCCCTGTTTACTTGGTGAAAAGAGGTGAAAAAGTACACTGTAGCACTTTCGTTTGTATTTGACAACTTTTATCCAATCATGGCCCAAGTAGATTCAAAAGATTCATCTCGAGCTAGCCAAGCAAAAAGTACAAACATGCAACAGCTGCTACTTCATTTAGTGCTCCATGCAGGCGGAAAGTACAATCGATGTGACGGAGAAAGAGAAAAGTTTTTGAGAAGTAAACAGGGCCTTATTTATTTGCCAGAAGAAGTAACTGTGAAAAAATCTACTTTCCAGGTGAGCCAAGACATGGGAATTGAAACACCAATTCCGATCAGCGTGAAGCTGAGAGATTTGAACAACATTTTCTGCAAAATAGTACATGCTGCGCAACAGCCCCATTTGAGCATTCCAGAGACTGAAGCTGGAAAAACACGCCGGCAATATCGGCAACTTCTAAACCGTTCACTAATGGTTGTCTCTGGTGAGTTGCATGCACCTTTGTGTTTTTTGTGAATGGGTTGAATTAACATCATACTGAACATAGAACTATGAGATTACAGGTTCAAGATTAGAAATCTACCTGTCTACTGATGCTTTCCGTAAATATTTTCAATGTGAAAATTCTGAGGTCTGACTTATGCTGTTTACTAATAATTTGCAGTTGGAGCTGCTGTTGCAGTTGTTGGATTAGCTGCTTACCGGGTATATGCAGCTCGGAAGAACTCGTCCTCTTGAAGCCCCCCTCCTGTAGAAGTGGGAAAATAAGGTGCTTCCTTCCTGCAAATCACTTTGCAACCTCAGCTGGATCCATGCTGGTTGAAGTTCGCCGCAGGAAACCAACATTTTTGTACAGACATGTCATCAGCTATGAATTGTCTGTCCGGCCACTTGGGGTTTCAGATTCTATATAATATAGACAGACGTCACCCGGCTCCATAAAATGCCGTATCTGATAATCTGTCGGCTAAATTGGCTCAGCTAAGTATTGCTATTACTAGCCTAAGTTTTTGCCCTCTGTGTTGTTGCGCTAGTCTGGTATTGGCGTTTATTTTCGTTAGCAAACATGCTGAGACATTTAGTTGAGGCATGAGTTGGTGTTGTACCGAGATATCTTTCGGGATTATTCAGTTGGATTTTTTTTAAGCGTAGTATTCAATTGGATTTGATAAAAGTGCATGCTGGCTCGCTATCTCCTTGCGTGTTAGTGCTGGCCTCGTGGATACGGTTATATACTTTGTATGGATGGGATATACTTGTATATGGATGGTATGTATTGTTGAACTATTACATGCAGTCACTATAGCCGGTAGCACAATAAAATAAATATGCTCCTTCCTGTTTGGAAATAGTTGATGTTACTATTCCTTTAAAACATAGATTTGATCACTATTTTAATTAAACCATAAAAATGTACATCTGACAAATTTATGTTCATTATATGAATAATAATAAAGGTATTTTGTAACATAGATGTAGTTCTACGTGATCACCTATCGTAACGTGAGGTAGGCGGTTGTGATTACGATCCGGTAACAAATGGGCGTAGATCCGGTGTCGGCCTGAACGGGTGTCGAGAGTAAAGATTTCACATGATTTTACGTCCATGCATCAAAATGAATCTATATATCGTATAAATTTACATCGATGCGAGGGTAAACACAAGACCATGCTTGGACGATCTGAGCATGGGTCGGCAAAACAAATGCAGCTGCATCTCTAGCCTTGCAGAGAAACAGTGGAGGGAGAGAGAATCCAGTAGACATGTAGGCACCGGTCGCTAGCTAGAGACCGAGACGGATCGGAGGAGACGCTCACGCAGACAGCAGGAGCATCCATGAGGGCCTCAGGCGATGATGTGCAAGGGGCCGATCACGCCGGTCCGGGCGGCGCGAGCGACGGCGGTGGCGGCAGAGATGCACGCCGACACCCACGCCGTGAGCGCCGCGAACACCATGTCGACGACGGACACGGTCAGTGCCCATGGCACTGACATCCTGCCCCGCCCTGCCGCTGCCGCTGCCGACGCCGGACCCTGGCACTGGCAGCACTCGAATGCTCGATTGCTCGATCGTTTACGTGGCCCGGGAGGCAAAACCGATCGCCGGAAACGTAACACCTGCCGCTGCCGTGCATGGACCAGCAAGATAAAGGTGGACCGCGGGCGGGAGATCACGAGTTCCGCGAGAGTGGATGGTTTTTTTGTTATTAGGAAGGAAAAAGGATCGGGCGATCGTCTGGGCACGTCACGGCAGTCGCTGTGCTGGATTATTGAAGAAAATGAGACCACCACCACGTATTTAATTTATGTACATCAAGTCATTGCTGTGTGATGGATACCTCCATACTCCATAGCATGCAATTTCGAAACGATTAGTTGTTATCTTTTGAGCCGTCTCAAAGTAACTCAATGGTGTTGTTCGGCTTCTCCAAATCAGCAAGATTTTGGGTTTTTTCAACCAAAAAATGATCTTTTTCTCTAAAAAAAGATCAGCATAAGTTGAAATCAGTATTTCTTTTCAGATTAGTGAACAACACCAATATCTTTTTCACAACTCTTCATGAATGAGTAATAAAAAATCTGCATGAAACGGTCTATTTAGAGGTAATTCAACATACTTGTCCTAAGTATATAGTCTGTTTTAAATTATTGTTCTTATTGACAAAATCTGTTGAAAGCTCCACCAATATCGATAACACCAGATTAGTTTCATTAATTTTTGTGACATGTTTTGAAAACACATTTATTTGGGTTTATAGGTGTTAATATATTTTATTCCTAAAAAAATATGGTGGTAGCAATAGAGCGTGACAAATTATTATTATTTTTTTTGGGGGGGGGGGGGGGGGGGGGGGGGATGATTACTCATCAATAACAATATGACCACCAAGAAAGTCTACTGTCTGTCTAAAATACTTGCTCATATGTTTGAAATTTGGTAAGCAAAAGGTCATAAACTTCATTTGGTGTTCAGTCTCGTCGATATCTAAACAGTTATACACATGTATTTCTCCCCGTATTGACATGTTTTTCATGGTGGAGTCCGATTTTGATAATGGAGGCCCGAAAGGTAGAGTTTGGTAGATATGACACTAGGGTCTAGAAATTCTGGTAAAATAAAATGTTAGGGACCAAAGCAAAGCTAGCAATTAGATTTTGTACGTGTAAACATCGATTTCCACTTTTGAATTTTGATAAATGAAATTGTAGGCCATACTTCTGTCTCACAAAACGCTGCCGTGCACATTTAATGAGTAAATGGTAACTTAGCTGCATAGTGTTACTAAGTTTGAAATCACCGAGAGTCTGTTTGGAATACAGAAATTTCATAAAAATCGTATGGGAATTTTATAGGAATCGGTTTTTTCTCGTGTTCCAAACATACCATCATAAGGGGGAAAACCTTGATATGTAATCTGACAGAAAGGCTAAATTTTTGGTTTAAGACAAGAGCATTGAGGATTTGGCCCAACTAGGATCTTCTTGAGTCCTGACATGTAGTACAAAAATAGAATTATTTGTGCATGCCAAATACCAACTTTCTATGAATAGTTAAGTCATCGGTAAAAATAGAAAAAAAATTTGGAGAACATATGAGCCAAAAGTAACCATATATCAGTTATTGCTTCTAGTTCCATATCTTCCCGTTGCCTCGGATATAACTCATTAATAACAACGACAAAAAGTACAAAAGAAGCTAACACCATGGGTGTGATTGGTTCTCTATCGGTATTGCTGGGTCGATCCTTAGAAGACACTCCGGTTGGCCAGTAGAGCTACACTGAACACTGGTTCCTGCATGCGAATGCACGAGTCAGACAGACATACAAGCAACCAATTGCTCCTCAGGTTTATGCGCAGTTATGGCTGATGTTGTTGCAACCAACCAATCACTCTTCATGTACACTAACTTTTATGAAATGACCATAGTACCCTTTACGTGGGAAACCATTTGAGCTCAAATGATCACTCTATCCTATCTAAAGCCTTAGGCATCTCAATTTTTACCATAAAAGCTTTCTAGCAACCTTGCACTCATGTAGCTCTGTATATAGGTGCATGGCCTTGGATCAAACATAATGATTGTGCAAGCAAATTATGTTGCCTTTTACATAGTGATTGCTTTAAGGTAAGAGCATTGAGGATTTGGCCCAACTAGGATCTTCTTGAGTCTTGACATGTAGCAAAAAAATAATGGATAATATATAATGAATTATTTGCGCCTACCCAAATACCAACTTTCTACAAATAGTTAAGTCATCGGCAACAATAGAATAAGAAAATTTTGGAGAACATATTAGCCAAAAGGAACCATATGTCAGTTATTGCTTCCATATCTTCTTGTGGCCTCGGAGATAACTCATTAATAACAACGACAAAAAAATACGAAAAGAATCGGACACCATGGGCGTTATTGGTTCCCTTATCGGTACCACTGGGTCGATCCTTAGGAGATAGAGTCCGGTTGGCCAGTAGCGCGCAAAACAACGTTTTGTTTCCCGGAAGTGAGGCTGAACATCAGTTCCTGCGAGTCAGATGGAGATACAAACAAACAACCGCTCCTTAGGTTTATGAGCGGTTCTGACCGATGGTGTGCAACCAACCAATCACTCTTCATGCACACTAACTTTTATGAAATGACTATAGTACCCTTTACGTGGAAAATCATTCCAGATCAAATGATCACTCTATCCTATCTAAAGCTTGAGGCATCTCGATTTTTACCATAAAAGCTTTCTAGCAAGCTTGCACTCATGTAGCTCTTTTATATAGGTGCATGGCATTGGATCAAACATGACACACATGTTGGTCAAGGATTCATATACATCATGCGAGTATATGTCCTAAAGACCTGAACCCCTTAACTACACTGAGATTGTTTGGATTCCTAATGCTCCCGGTGGTGTTTTATTAATGCCTAAGAAGACCCATAGTAACCATGTAAAAGAATTACATAACCATTCGTGTAACAAATGTAGCTTGATGTTTCATTGCAAGATTTTCACAGACATGCTCAAACAAGAGCTTCCTTATTATTTTCACCACTCGGAACGTACTTTTCGATAGCATAGTGATTGCGCAAGCAAATTATCTTGCTTTTTGCTAAGTTTTATTTTATAGGAGTAGGTCTCATTTGAATTGTGAGTTCTTTTCTGGTTTGTGTTTCTCTGTCTATAAAAATAAACTAGTTGCTATAAAACTTCTACTATGTGCTTATTATACTGTGAAATCCGTTCGAAACCAAAGGAACCTCGCCCGGTGGACCTGTACTTGTATTCCGATGACTTGAACCAGCGGCGGCAACGGCCGTCCGACCGGCGACCGACGACAGCGTATCCGGCTGCCGAGGCACGTACCCCGATACCCGTCCAGGTCCCGGTCCAGGCGCAGACCGATGCCACCCGCGAACTGCCACGCCGCCCACGCGGCGGTCCGCGTCCCGCCACGTGCGATCCGCAGGCGCTCCATCAGTCGCCGGACCCGGACTTCCGGTGGGCCGGTGATCCATCCATCCATCCATCCCCACGGCACCGACATCTCCGCAGGCCGCAGCTGGATTGCGTTGCTGGTCCCGCTGACTCCTGGGCCATGGGGTGGACCAGAACCCCTCTAGGTCCACGCGTCATTGACCCACCCATGTGGACGTGGATGTGGATGTGGATGTGGACGCGGTGGACGACGGCTGGAGGCCTTTTCCACCGAAAACCAGCCCGGCCGCCCGGCGGGGAGGAGGAGGAATCCCGAATGCCCCCCTCCTCACGCACGCTCCTCGCCATCTTTAGCCTGGGCCCCACCTCCGCGTGCCACGGCCATTAAAGCGGGGCCGACCCGGCGCTCCCTGCGGAGCCTCACTCGCCCCGTCCCGTCCCGTTCCGTTCCACCGACCAGATCCACCCCCACCCGCACCCGCGCAGAGCCAGCCATGCCGGCGCCGCCGCTGCTGCTGCCGGCGGCGGGGGAGCCGTTCCGGGTGTTCGTGGGGTACGACCCGCGGGAGCACGAGGCGTACGAGGTGTGCCGGCGCAGCCTGCTGCGGCGGTCGTCGATCCCGCTGGACGTGCGCCCGATCCGGCAGGCGGAGCTCCGCGCGGCGGGGCTCTACACCCGGGCGCGCGGCCCCACGGAGAGCACCGAGTTCTCCTTCACCCGCTTCCTCACCCCCTACCTCGCCGGCTACCGCGGCTGGGCGCTCTTCGTCGACTGCGACTTCCTCTACCTCGCCGACCTCGCCGACCTCCTCGCCGCCGCCGTCCCTCCCGGCGCCTCCGCCGCTGACGCCGACCGCGTCGCCGTCGCATGCGTCAAGCACGAGTACCAGCCCGCCGAGGCCACCAAGATGGACGGCGCCATCCAGACGGTGTACCCGCGCAAGAACTGGTCCTCCATGGTGCTCTACAACTGCGCCCACCCCAAGAACGTCGCCGCGCTCACCCCGGAATCCGTCAGCACCCAGTCCGGCGCCTTCCTCCACCGCTTCGCCTGGCTCGACGACGACGACATCGGGGAGCTGCCCTTCGTCTGGAACTTCCTCGTCGGCCACAACCGCGTCGACCCCGCCGACCCGGCCACGCGACCCAGGGCCATCCACTACACCTCCGGCGGGCCCTGGTTCGAGCGCTACAGGGACTGCGAGTTCGCCGACCTCTGGCTCAAGGAGGCCGAGGAGCTCAGGGCCGAGAAGGACAAGCTCAAGCTCCTCAAGGACAAGGACAAGGACGACGCCGGCATCAAACAAGAGGAGGAGGAGGAGGCGGCGGCGGCGGCGCAGGAGAAGGAGAAGTTGGTGATCTGATGGATTCATCGGTGATACTGCATTGGATGGATTGGTTCGTTCTGTGCTGTGCTATAGAGAGAGATTTCATTCATTCCGCAACAATGTAGTATTTCATCGATCTGTTACTGCTGACGCCTGAGAGATTAGGATGATGATAGGCTTGTATGGATAAGTTGGAGGGATAATGATAAGAAGAAAATTGGTAGCTGTTATCGGTGGGTATGTGGATTCTGAATGCTCGTCATCGCTTAAACGAATACCAACCGTATGTTCTTCAGCGTTGCATCGCCCCTACAATTCTCCTGAAATAGACACCACCGGTGGCGTGTCTCTGTAATGCTGCCGCGGAAAGAATGCGACTTCTTCCTGCCTCCGATCTGCATTGCCGGAACAAAGACGATGTGCTGTCCCATTTTTTGCTAGATTGACACTTGTGCATTTTTCAGTTTTTTCACCTCAGGGAGATGGGATCTTAAAACATTTCTTCATGTGCTGCACGTTACTGCATTTGGTAACCTGGGAACATTTGGCTGAACATAGATCTGTGTACAGAGATCTTTCAGTCCCCCCCCCCCCCCCTTATTCAATGAGTTAATTACCTGTGTGCCATTATAAAAGTTCAAAATGACCTGTGTACCATTGAAACTTTGAAAAGTTCCTCAATATCCATGTCCAAAGTTTCTTTTACCTGTGTGCCATTCCCGTCAGCTTGCCGTTTAATTCTACCAGAGATGCCTGCCAACCAGAGCTAAGATTACCTTTTTGCCCATCAGCGTTTCTAGTCAATCCTTAGTCTCTCGTGAGCTCAGTCCCCGCTAGTTCGTTACCCACCCACTTGAACGCAACCCTAGAGCTGAAGGAAGAGGCGCCGCCGGCCGAGCGCACGGAGGGAGACGCAGCCGCGGCTGGGCACGCGCGCCTCGCGGGGGGAAGGCGGAGCGTCGGGTGGCCCCGCGACGGTGCGTCCGCGCTGCGCCGCGCGCTCGCGAGGGCGGAGCGTCCGGAGGCCACAGGGATCCGCGGGCCTCGCGTGTCGGGTGGCCGCGGCCTCGCGCGGGGAGGCGCACCACAGGGCCGGCTCGCTGGGAAGCCGCGGGAAGAGGTCGAGGAAGGCCCAGGTCGCGTGCTCAGCAGGCAGGAGACAGATCTGATGCGGATTTCGATAGGATGGCGGACCGGCGACCACCTTGGCTTCCCGATGGGTGAGTGTTCCTTTCCTCTTGAAATGCATGATATTAGTACCATATTCTGATCTTGTTAGGACTGAATTAAACTGGATATACGTGAGTTAACTATACGCTATTAATCTGTAGGAATGACATCGAGAGCAGTTTCAATCTAGAAATCAGGATAATTAGTCCAACTATGCGAGGACCATGGTTTGGCATTAACAAAGTCGTTGATTCAGACATCACAATTTTTAAAGACCTTGTTGATGAAATTATTGATGAGTTTCCTTGCGGGTATGGTGATGTAGTGAAGCTGTTCTATTTTTGTGCTGATAGCAAGTCCAACATACAAATTCATTCTGACCAAGACTTAATGGATATGTTTGTGAAACATATGAGCTCAAAGTGTTGTTGCATGTCAATTGCATACCATCAACCTGATGCCGATCCACCTGAAATTCCACTATGGGACAATGTTACAGTCCCATGCACCCCATCAATGCCAGCCCCTAGCCATGTAGAACCTAGCAAAGGAACTCAAACTGGGACTGTTACAGAACCAGAAAATGACATGGTTGAGGCTGAGGATAATTATCTTATGAATCCTGAACCAGAGAATGAACATGTGGGGGTTGATGAGGAGGGGTTGTACCTTGACATAACACCTGCTTCTCATGCAAATGTTGACACAATTGAGAAAGAGGATGAAGATTATGATTCAGGTTCGAACTCCGAATCAGATCCTATGTCTGACTCTGATCTGGATGCTGAGGTAGATGAGATTGTTAATGATAGATTGCCATCTCACATGCCTCAAGTTGCATACGACAAAGATAACCCTCCTATGGTAGTAGGGAGCATCTATCCAAACATGAGTGAATTTAAGTTGGCTCTTGCTACATATGCTATCAAGAAAGAATTTGAGTATAACATTGAAAAGAGTGAACCAGGGAGGTATCGGGCATGGTGTGCGGGAGTGGAATATGGTTGTGACTGGAGGATTCATGCATCCACTATGAGCGATAAAGTCACTGTACAGGTAATTTCTTTTTCATTTATTTTTTAGTTTGTTCATATTTTTTTATTTCACTACTTTGTTCATCCTTCTAAATTTATTTAAGTCTGATTGCAACCGATCTTTGTAGGTCAAGGTGGTAGAAGGAGGGGATCCTCATGTATGTCAAAGTGGTAGGAGGATTGGGTGCTCGAAACATGTTACCAGGTTTTGGATTTGTGAGAAGATTAAGGATTGGTTAGCTGAGGACCCAACCGTGCGGCCCAAAGAACTTAAGAGAAGATTGAAGGATAAATGGAAGGTCACTACCAGCTACAAGAAAGTGTATGATGGAAAGCAACTTGCTATGGAGGAGTTGTATGGTAACTAGAAAGGAAGTTTTGACAACTTGTACAGGTTTAAGGCACAGATGGAACAATCTTGTCTTGGCAGCTTTGTTGTCATTGATCATCATACAGTTGAGGATAAGATCAGATTCAATAGGCTTTTTTTTTTGCAATGAAACCTTGTGTTGAAGGTTTCCTTAGAGGTTGCAGGCCTTATCTGGCTGTTGATAGTACATTCTTGACTGGAAAATTCAGAGGTCAGTTATGCATTGCTTGTGCAGTTGATGGGCATAAATGGATGTACCCAGTTGCTATAGGAGTCATTGATTCTGAAACCAATGAAAACTGGATTTGGTTCATGGAGAGGCTTAAGGAAGCTATATGTACCCCACCTGGTTTGACCTTTTGCACAGATTGTGGTCAGGCAGTCATGACAGGAGTTAGTGAGGTATTCCCAAATGCGAAGCATAGGGAGTGCATGTGGCACTTGGTGCAAAATTTTAAGAAAAGGTTCCATGAAAAAGTTTTTGATGAACATTTGTGGGCTGCTGCTTATTCTTGGAATTCATATTGGTTTGACAAGAATATCGAGGCCATGGCTGAAGCAAATGCAGCAGCAATATTGTACTTGCAGCAATCTCATACAAAATTGTGGTCAAGAAGTCAGTACTCTACATTGTCAAAAGTTGACTATGTCACCAATAATTTAGCAGAAAGCTTCAACAATTGGATAAAAGCTGATAAGGGGATGCATCTAGATGACTTGATGGATACTATAAGGCAGAAGCTTCTAATTAAATGGAATCAGAGGAAAAAAATTGCACATAGAATGGAAGGAAAATTTTTGCCCCACATCATAAGTAAGCTAAAGAAGTAAAGTAGGAACCTTGACATTGATGTTGTGACCAGCTCACTTGATGGCATTGCAGAGGTTAGGGCAAGGGCAGATTCTACTTACAGGTTTGTTGTGAACCTGCATGAAAGAACATGCACATGTAGAGTATGGGATGTTTCTGGATTATCATGTAAGCATGCAATTGCCTACATCACCTCTATACCTGGAGAGAAGATAGAAGATCATGTGGACAACTACTACTCTGTACAGAGCTTCTGTAATACCTCTGGTATTACAATTCAATTAATCTGCCATGTCATCATATTTAAATTTAAGCATCTGCATATGATTGAGCTTAGGGCCAAGAGTGATTTGATTTCAGCTAAGTATTGATTGTGTAATTGAGTCCTTAATCAAAAATCAAAAATGAAATTAAATAGAAATTAAATTAAACCCTAAAGTTGACCTAAAAACCCAATTCAAAATCTATATGGAATATGGGAAAAGTGTCTTAATAAAAGTTGTAGAGTTTTAAAAATGGAACAACTTTTATTTTTGGAGATTTTGAATTTATATTATAAAAATTCAAATTTAACTCAAATTACTATATTGAAATTTATATTTGAAACTTCAATTTAAAAAATATCAAGAATCTTCAAAAACTTCCTACATAGAAGTTGTCAATCTCTCTGAGAAGAACAACTTTCATGTTTACCAATTTTTAAGTTGTTGAGAAGAATCAAAAGTAATTTTAGAATTTCAGTTTGAAATTCAAACCCTACTTTTACCCCCTTTTCTGTAATTCGAAATTTTGGCCGAGTTTGAAATTGGTGTCAAAAGAAAAAATGATCTACATGAAATTCTCTACAACTTTTGTATTCACCACTTCCTCGGATTCGGGCTGGACCAGCTCCAATTTGTAGCAATAGCTGGTGACCTACTCAAACTAGCACTGTAGCTACAGGGGGGGACCCCCCTGTTCATCTTCCTCGGCGCGACGCGCGTACCGCGCGCGGCGCCGGGCGCCGTCCGGCCGGCATGGGCAACCGGTGCCGCTGTCGAGCAGCCGAGAGGGGGCCCCGGACCCAGCCGAGCTTATCCCCTCCCTTTCCCGGTGTTATAAGCCACCACATCGCCTTCCCGACTCCATTTCTCTTCTCGCGGCCGCCGTCGAGCTCCATCGGTATACGGAGAAATTCACCGTGACCAAGCCACCATTGCCTCCTCCATCTCCAAGCAAGCTCGCTAGCTTCCTTGCGCGTCGATTGGTGCCATCGGTGTGCGCTGTGGTGCCTCGTGCGTCCGGGAACGCGGGTCGACATCTCCGCGTCCGGCCGGAGCCGAGCAGAGCACCGCCGCGCGTCGGGAAACCGAGGCCGGTCTCGTAGGGTGAGGCTCTACCGGAACTTGTGTGCGTTTTAGGGTCCTTGTGTTTCTCAGCTTCTCATGTGCTAGATGGTTCTCCATTTGGTGTTCTAGGATCACCGGAACGGGGAAGGTCATCGCCGGCGCTTTTCGTCGCGGGTCGGCACGTCGTCAGGCCCGCTCCTCCGTCCCGTCTCCGTCCCAACCAGCTAGTGGTTTAGGGTCGTGGTGAGTTCCCGAATCGTTTCCTGCCTTGAGTTGGTCGCGTTCGTTTCGCGTTCGCCGGCGCGTGGTCCGCCGCCGCCGCCGAGCCGCCGGAGTGACCGACAAGCTCGTTGCCGGTCGGGTCTAGTCGTTTTAGGGCTCTAGGGTGGTGCCTCTAGGTTCTGCTTGTTGTCCGGTAGGCTTCCCTTGCCGGAGGAAGGCTGCCGGCGGCAAGCCGCCGCGTCACTCGCGCGCGGGCGTCGGGAAGGGCAGAGAGCGAGAGGTAGGAGATGGATCTGACAGGTGGGGTCGGCCTGTCAGCGACCCGGCGTGGGCGAGCGCGCGAGCGCGCGGGAGGCTGACGGCTGGGCCCGGCCTGTCAGCGTCCCGGCGCGGAGGCGAGCGCGCGCGGTCGCGGCTGGGCCGTGCTGGGCCGTGTGGGCCGGTTCGGTGGCGCGCGCGCGCGCGGCCGCGGCCTGCGCTGTTGGGCTGTAGTGGGCCGAATGGCCGTTTCCTTTTTCTAGAGATTTTTCAATTGTTTTTTCATTTTAATTTAAATGAATAGTGTTAAGTTTTGATATTTTTGTATGGATTAATATACTGCACCAAAAAGTATGAAAATATTTCTAGATACTCTCTGTGATGTGTAGAATTTGATAAAAATATTAAATACAGGATTTGGGTGTTTTCTGTATTAATTAAAAATCAGCACATTAAAGGTTAAAAGGAACTTTAATGATTTTTAATAATTTCTGTGATATTCCAAAAATCATGAAATTTATTGTGTCACTGTTTGGTATTAAAACCTATTTGTTGGTGCATTTTGACATCAAATGGGGATAGTTAAATATTTATTAAATTATATGTTAGGTTAAATGATAATATTAGAAATAATAAATGGAATGATTATTGATTGGTGTGATTTTTGGATTGATTGGAATTCTAGGTCAATCACCTTTATGACCTAGGGCAGTATGAATTAAATTATTCATGTCTAGCTAAGATAGGGTCATATACTCATGTGTGGTTTATTTATTTGTTATTAAATTTCGTCTGTCATTTCATGTGCATCACATTCATACATTCATTCATTGCAAACGTGTAGTGACCGAGAATCCAGAGGTTAAGTCTGAGGGTCCATCTGAGGAGACTACTCAGGAAGTTATACAAGGATTTGACATTTGTGGAACTGACCCGGATCCGACACTCTACGCAATTCAAGGCAAGCCCTGGTGCATTCAACCCCTCCTTGCTATTTAAAAATATTTATCACTTGAGTTAATCTATTGCATTAGGTTACTAGGAGTTGATTGACAACCACTTGATGCATAACCATCCTTGACCAATTACCAATAAATGATAACCTGATTTGATTAAAAGTATTGAAAAATGCTTAGTCATGCTGACGGTTAGATTTGCAAAAATGCTATTTCAAACTATGACGATACAAATGAAATGAATCACTTTATGGGACTAGTTATGTCCTTGTTGTTGGCAGTGTTCCTAGCTAGTTCATTGTCATCAACAGGGATGGTTTTTCCCGCTTGGTTGGCCAACTGCTTGGGTTAGAGTCCCAACTTTCGTCGCCATCGGGAAAGGGATGTGAAAACCGGGTAGTTACCAGTGTACTTGGGTTAGAGTCCCAATGCATGGTTTCTAACGGAAAAATACTAGGGACCGTTCGTTGTCAGGCCTGCTGTGATCAAGACTTTGCAACTAGCCACATACTACGGAAAGCCTCTGACTCCGGTGGCTCTACTGCTGGAACCGACAACCACGCACTGGGAGTGGAGAGATGGCGAGAGTAGCGTGTACCCTCGTGGCCGTCGTGCCTGGAGACGAGAGGAGTACTGTGCTCTCGGGTGGCGCAGGACCGGTTCCGGGGTATGAAAAGCCGTGGTAGGCGGGGTTGGCGTATGCAAGCTTAAGTGCTACATACGCAGTGTGGATAGGGATCCCCAGCTGGGTATTAATCGATTCGAATCGTCGTTGCTCCTCGGATATGGAGACTTGATCCTCACACCTACAGTGAAAAGTGGTTCGGAAATAGGATTGTTTTGAAATAGATTAAGTAAAGGAAAGAATGTTGATATATGAGAAAGTACTTGGAGAAATGGATAATGATGGATAGTATTATTGAAATAAAATATTGAGATAGGATTAGTAGTGCTTTTCCGCAAAATTCTTGAACTCTTGCTAAGCCTTACCTTGACTCCCCTTAGCCTGCATTCCTGAGTCTAATCTTACACTTTTAGTCGGGTAAGTCTTGCGGAGTACCCCATGTACTCAGGGTTTGTTAACCCCGTTGCAGGAGGGCAGTAGGAGACCGAAGTTTGTCTCGCTCCGTGCTGCGTCACTATCGTCCAGGAGAGTGAAGAAGACTAAGGTTAAACCCTTGGGCAGGGTTCGTGAAATATTTAACTATCTGTCGTACTGTTGTTCCAAACTCTACTGCTACTCTTTTATATTTATGGTCTGTAATAACTGCACTTAATTTTATTCGAACACTGGTCTGTAATATTAAGTACTATTTATTCTTCCGCAACTTCTACTCTGATGTATTTTGTTATGAAATGTTGTAACTCTGTAATGACTTCGCAATGGGATCCTGTCTGAGGTGACGGGTGCTTATGTAGCCCGGCAGAGCCCGCTTAGGTCATATGGAACACGGGCCCGGCTGTCAGATGTCATTAGTGACTTTGACAGGTGCCTGTGGGCCATGTGATTTAGGCGGTTCTGTTACAGCTTCAGGGCTACATATGATGGTACAATCCCTTCTATACCAGACAAATCCATGTGGCCCAAAAAAGAGCATGCTTTCTTCATGCATCCTCCATGGTTGAAGTCAACAGCTGGTAGGAGAAGGGAAAATAGATACAAGGGAGCAGCAGAGGGTGGCAGCAAAGGAGCCAAGGGTAGGCATAAGTGTCCAATCTGTTAGCAATATGGACATCATTGGAACACTTGTAAGGATGGTGACCCAGCAGACATAGCAGCAATGCTTGCTAAAAGGTAACATAGAGCCTAGACTTTATAATTATTTTTACATGTTTACATTGTTGCTAACATATCTATCCATGCAGAGGTCCACCTAAAAAGAAGAAAAAGAAGATGATAGTAGCAACTACTGAGACCAGCATTGTGCCTGCACCACCTCCACGAAGGATGGTCTTTCCAGTTCTACCTACTGTTGTGGATCTATCAAAGAAAAGGAAGAAAAAATCATCCTCATCAACTGGTGCGAAGAAACAAAAGAGTACTTCCAATACTTCAACAGCTGAGGCTAGTGACCCCTTGTGAGGTAAGCTATTTTTCTATATTTATCTCCTCACCACTTTAATAGGTTAACTAAAGTTATGTATGCATGTCTCCTTTTTTCAGAGGATCTGGAACAGGATCAAATCAGCTAGATCCAATAATTTGTTCATCTAGTGAGCAGCACACAGCTAACAACAGGGCAAGTCAGCAGCAGCACAAGAACAATAAGAGGGCCATTATGAAGAAATTGACTCCAAGCAAGGCTACTCCAGCCATGTCAACCCGCAGCAAGGTCCCTAGTTCCACTTCTAGTCCGGCCATGGGAACTCGAAGCAAGAAAAAACTAAATCTTTGATGAGTTAGCAACTGTATGGCATGCTTTTGTAGCACTTAAGGTCTGTATGACCAAGACAATGTTCACTCATTAGTAAAGGTCAATGTGACCATCTTTTGTGTGCAAACTTGATTATGTAATCAAGCTGGCCATGCACGTCATTAGTAGTGAGGTCAATGTGACCATCTTTTGTGTGCAAACTTGATCCTGTAATCAAGCTGACTATGCACGTCATGGCAAATTTGAACCTCGTTTATGTACGAATTTATTTAGTTTAAATATTTATTGTGGTTGTTGCAATTATTGATTATTTTGGATGCATTTTAAATTTATTATTATAATTATAATGTATTGAATTTAAGTACTTATTTTGGTTGTCACAATTATCAAATTATTTAGATGCAATGCAAATTTATTATTTTTATTAGAATTTTTCATGTGCACACTGCACACATACACATTGTCATAGTGGTATAGAGGAAAAAGTGAAGTTTTTTTGTGCAACACATGCTGTTACAGTGGCGCCAGAGGAAAGAGCGAAATTTTTAATGCATTCTACAACCGAGGGCAAAAACATCTTTTTTTCATTGGCCGTTAACAGCTGTTACCGTCAAAACCAATAGAAGTGGCACACAGGGAAAGAAAATTTTATGCGATGGTATTGAGGTACTTTTCTTTTCTTCAGTGGTACCTAGGTCATTTAAATCTTTTATAATGGCAAACAGGTAAAAGACTCTTATTCAATTCACCGAACCTCGTCGGCAGAAGTGCAGATGCATCTGTGTTCTTGTGGACCGCTGTCTGTCCGTGGAGGACCTGGCGCCTGTCGGTGCGTGGAGACGATCCAAGTCTCTCAGGAGTCATGACAGCTGAAAGTCTCTCAGAACAGGCCTTTGCCATATGATCTAATGCGACCAGAATCGTCTTCACCTTAGTAGGATCTGGCTCGGCCTCGGCTTCTCAAGAGTCATGATGCGGACAGCGTTGGCTTTTGTACGAGCAGTAGTAGATTTGAATATACTTGTTTAATGATGTTGTAGTTGTAGGGTCTTCTTTTGTCTCAGCAAGCCAAGCACACTATGAGTGAAGGCTGACCTACGTGCCTACTTATTACTGCATAATGTTAAGCGTAATCTCTTCGCTTTGGCTTATATCATATAACATCATAGATCAAATACGTCGCAGCAACAATAGATAATGCCGAATCATCCTACTATTGGATTGAGAGAGAAATATGATTTGTGATATGGGCAGTTGGGCTCACCTTTTTGCCAAAGAAGATTTGGCCCAATTGGGGTCTTTTTTTCCCCCCCAATCTCATCGACCGGGGGTCTTGGTGACATATCGCATAAAGAAATGGATGGTACGATGAATTACTTGTACCTGGCAAAATTCAGCTTCCCTACAAATGATTAATTCATTGTCAGCAAAAAGAATAGATTCAGTTACTGGAGCATATCCAGATCAAAAATACCCCTCTGAGAAGCTGAGAGGTGAATGCTCGTTGATAGACTTGGGAGAATGCTCATTGATAGCAATGACTTTAAAGGTATGGTGATCTTGTCTGATTCTTGGAAGCCTGAATCTATCTATAGGATTGTTTCTCGTCGACTTTAACTAAAAAATGCCGTATGGAGATGCATGCATGTGCTAACTTTATGAAATGGCCATAATACCCTTTACATTGCAAAACGTCAATCACAATGGGCCAGTCTATATCGAAATCTTTAACTAACTTTAGTTTTTACCATTTTTTGTTTAAGAGTATGTTTGGTTGTAGACCAGAAAAGTTTTAACCAACTTCAGTTCTTACCAGATCTGACAGCTAGCCAACCTCCCCGGCCCTCCGCCCCCCAAAGCTGGTCCTTTCCTAAGGCCACCAGCACTAAAAAAGATGCACATGCTCTCATGGGCGACTGGTTACTGGAACTAGCTCTTAATCCAGAGACCCAGGTTCGATCCCTGCATCCCCTTATAATTAAAAAAGCGGGGTGCCCTTCCTGTCTAGTTTTATGGTCTTTTCGGAAAAAAACACTAGAAAAGATAATGGGGGCACCTAGCCTCACTGTTGGCTATGTGGTTGTCTAAGGCTCTACTCTAGCTTGCCACCAGACTCCAAGACGTGTTCCTTCACCCTGTGGACCCTAGACCCTCCTTCGGTTGATCTCCTCTTCCCGGGGTTCCAGCTTAGCTCAAGATCACCTGCTAAGCTAGTGATCAACACCTACCTCAACGCCCGATATCAACCATTTTATTTCTCTTGTTCTTTTTAATTATTTTAAATACATCTAGAGAGTTGTTACGATTATGGATATTTATTTCAGTCTCATATACAAAGTCGAGAAAAAAAACAATAATGTAAACCATTAGTGTTTGACTACTAGTAATCACATAAAATTCTAGTAGAACACAAGAACAACCGCATAGGCTTCTAGTAATAACTAAATAATTTATGACCTAACTTTTCTGATCAGGCAGATGTCATTAAATTTGCTTTATTTGGAAGTTCATGGTTTACAGCATTTTTCGCGGAGCAAGTTGCCGAGGTCTGCGGACAAACAAGCTATGATATGAGCCTACGAGTCCCGAGCCATCTCATGTCGCTCGTGCGCTGAAGCCAACGGATATGTAGCATCCGGCCTGCAGCTGCAAATCAGGTGGCTGGTGTGATTCCAGTTTATGGGCCGTGCCCCACCCTGGGCCCAAGATTGGCTTGGTCGGATACGATTCGGGCAGGCCCGTGCCGGGCCGCGGGCGCGGGAGCAGATGATTGTCACGCCTCCTGCGGCAGCCGACCCCCTTCTTCTCTGTTGCCTCTCGTATCTCGCCATCTAACGCATGCGCGATGCGAGCGCGAGCCGCGCGTCGTTCCCCACCTCGCCAGTCGCTCTCACCTCTCGCCCTGAACCATGCTAATATTCAGCAAGTCATATGTGGCGACGGCTGTGCTCGACAGCTTGAGCAGGGAGGGCTATATGGGGGTGCTGATTCATGCTCTGCTCGTGTGGTGGTTCTCTACTGCTTCCTCGGAGAAGAAAGGCATGCAATGACTTTTAGATGAATGTGTATTCACTTCAATTCACATGTGTTAGAGTGGATTGATATGGAAATTAATTTTACTTTAATCCACTTCAACACATGTGGGAATTGAAGGTGGATTTAGGTCCTGTCTCATATCCTTATACCATCATATGTGGCGTCATGGTCGGAGCTCAGCGTCACCGACGAGAACGCTGTAGTGGAGCTCCAACGAGGGGAGGGGGGGAGGGGGGAAGAAGGCGGCCGCTGCAGGCCTTAGGTCGTCAGAGCTCCGATGAACCCTACCGCCCGTGGTGGGTGCAGTGCCGATAGCGGGGCGAAGATGAGGAGGAGGGAGGGTCACCGACGAGAAAGCCACTGCCGGATACACTGGGGGAGGAGGCAGGGTGAAGGAGGAAAGGCGCGAGAAGGCAAGCTGGTGAAGAAGAAGACACTAGGTTAGGGTCACGTGCTTCAACGGGTCACGGCTTAATGTCCCCCAATTTTGAAGAAAGCTCGAAATGTTGTTGACTCGTGATCCACTGGCAAGGTGGCCTTCCTTTAGTCGGCAAGTCGAATAAAGCAAATAACCTTCCATTACACGCAAACTAATTTACATGGAAATGTATTTCCATTTTATTTATCTCGTCCTATTTTGAATTTAAATACATTTAGATAGTTACTGTTATTATGGATATTTATTTCATCTCGTATATAAGTTGAGAAAAAAAGCATAAATTACTTAGTGTTGAACTAATCACATAAAATTCTAGTAAACAGAGTAATGGTTATTTTTCTCTAGCTTATTATCACGAGATGTTACTTTGCTGATGAGGCAGATCCCATCAAATTAGCTTTATTTGGAAGTTTATGGTTTACAACATTTTTCACTGAGCAAGTTGTTGCCTAGGTAGGTTTTTTAGCAACAGTTTCGCTTAGGTCGTCTACACGCAGGGGTCACGAGCTGAGTGAAGCCGCATCTGTATGCATTTTTTTTCATTGAGTATATGTAGCCTGCAAGTACGGCCCGTGCTCCAGCCCCGGCCCAAGATTGACTCGGCTTTCGATTCGGGCAGGCCTGTGGCGGGCCACGGGCACCGAAGAAGGGGATCATCGCAATCGGATGAAAACGGATCGGAAATTGATGGATACCATTCATATTATATTTATTTTATATTTTTACTCGGATTTAAATTCGAATACAGATATCATCGGATAGGATACGATTAGATATCGATACCATAAATATACGATTTGAGTAGGGATGAAAACGGATCGGATATGAACGAATATCACTGATATTATATTTGTTTTCATATTTTTGGTCGGATTCAGATTCGAATACGGATAGTGTCAGCCATGCCGAATAGGATACGATCGGATGTTGACATCATAAATATACGATTTGAGTATCCGGATACGGATACCGTATCGGATATTGATTATCCGACATCGGATACGGACCAATCCGAAGACCTCTGAAAGGATACGGTCGAACGGACGGTCGAATAAATATCCATACTATTTCCATCCATAGATTTGAGCATTTGGATATGGATATGGTATTAGGCTGACTGCAGCACGAACGCTACGCTACCGTCTAGTAGCGAAAACGCTGCAGCGCCATACGCGATCGCGTACGCTACGCGCGCGAGCCCGCTATCTGTGACGCCTGCGCGGTCATCCTTTACCGTTCCCGCGCGGCCCCACTGCCGCTAGAGAGGAGAGAGAGCACGTCGGAGCCGCCGGAGGAGGAGGAGGAGGGGCCGCCGGTTGCTCCCCCACTTCGCCGGCGAGCACGAGCAGCCGGCCCGACGGGGAGCACGAGAAGCTGACCTCTGGCTGCCCGCCTGGGAAGGAGAGGCTAGGAGAGAGAGAGGATGGAGAGGGAAGGAGGGAGCCGCACGGGCGAGCCGAGCCGCCAGGCCGCGCGGGCGACCGCCGTCGGGCGTACCGCCATCGGGCCGCTCAGGCGAGAAGAGAGAAGAGGGAGGTGAGAGAAGAAAGAAGAGGGAGGGTGGGTGGGGAATAGAAAAAGGAAAAAGTAATATAGAGTATGGATGGGTGCGGAAGAAAGTAGTATAGAGTAGAGAATCTCGATGACCAGGACAGAATATTCCTTTTAGAGGATGAATTTAGAGTATGACGAGTGCGGATAGCCTTAGATGTTGAATACGGATACAGATATAGTCGGAAAATATCCATACTATTTTCATCCCTACACGCTGTCCAATGCACACGCTGTTGTTGTAAAAAAAATTAGAAAAACTCACGTGCCACGTGTCGTCCTTCCCCGCCTCGTTGGTCCCTCCGGCTGGTAGCTGGTCACACGATTTGTATTTAAGCTCGTTTGTTGGTTAGATCAGTCTTAGTAGAGAGTTTTATGGTGTTATTTTTAAAACTATCATGTCATGTTGAAACGACCTCGATTTCCACGAAGGGAAATCCACAGGCTCGAATTGTAATTCAACAGATTGCTTGGGACAATCCATGAAATTACCCATATCTCAGTTGACACCAGGATCCATACAACGATAATTAAGTCTTACATAAACATTTATTACATCGCCACACTGGCGGAATCAACATTCAGAGAAGCTTTAGAAGATGCGGAAGCGATTCATCCTTCACGGCCAACTTGAGTGTAGCACGTGACCCTATTCCTCGTCATCATCTCCCTCGAAGTCGTACTCATTCTCGTCACCTGACAGCAAATTTATCAGTACGATTTGTACTGGCCACGGAGCCCACCTATGCAGCATTTGCTTTGTGGAAAGTGGATGCAAGGCTATACAAGCAGACCTATAGGCTGAGGTTTTCCTATGCAGCTGTAATCAATGTTTAATTAGTCAAGTTTTATCACCAGTTAACACCATTTTCCCTTTTCCCATCACCACACCTCACATACCCACACCTCACTCTTATTCGACAGGCCCAACTCCCTCTCGGGCCTATCTCAGCGGCACACTACCACAACGGGTACACTGCCGGAAAAATGTCATCCAGGGAGAGAAAAGAATATGCTCTCATTTAATAGTGGTTGCAGAAACATTAGGAAAGGTCCATAGCCAACGAGTTGACTTATGTATCGATCGATCAACCATACACTCTGCAGAGTTTTTACTACTCACAAGATTAGCCATCATCGATGCTGTACAATCATCTAGGCAGAATTCCGGGTGCTTGCTTGCCTAGGTCGATGCCACCCTACCACTCAGCCCTGGGATATTCCGGATCCAACACCGTCATGCTGAGACTGGGAGACGCAGTACCGGGCCCCATCAGTGGTACTGCGCATCTAGAACGGTACGGGAATCCGCCATCCGTCACCGTCCACCCTTATCACCTCTCAACCTAGCAGTAGTGGCACCGCCCTACCAAGTAGTCCAGCCGTCTCCCGCCCATCAGAAGCGAGCGAGTAGCAAGGGAATCCAGATGTTTCCGGTCACTAGTCAGATCCTAGGTTGTGACCAAGCAGGCATCTCCACTTAGGGGATACTCTCCCCGTGCTATCACAGCACCTCCGTCCACGGGCTTCAAACCACCAAGGCTATCCCACCCGGAACCTCCTCAACAACTTTACCCGCCACAGGTATCTCACTTTGGGGATGCCCAGGTTGCACCCCCGGCACGACTTGCCCCATGGGCTTGTCTCACATCCCACTTGGTCGACATCAACCCTTACCACGCACCCAAGACGCACGCAGCACTCTCTCCCAGTGGTTATAATCAGTTATACACCGTCCCAATTCCACCACATAGCATATAGCAAGTAGAAAGTAGTGGAAGAGTAACAGTAAATTAAGCAGCAGCTAACCTAACAGCGGATAGCAGGGTAAAGTCTTATCAAGGCAGGGAATTCAAATATACTACCATGCAACCAATCCATACATAATCATAAAGCAATAGCAACAATGTCATTTGCAATGCGTAATAGGATCTAAGGATTTGGTGGGACGTGGCACCTTCGTAGTCGTCTCCTAGCTCCTGTAAGTACTCGTGGTCGTCTTCCTTAGTCAGATCCTCCTCCGGCTCTGAAATCGAACACGAAATAGTCGCGTCAGCGACTCCTATAGAGTATTTCAGAAAAATCCAATAAAATAAAGAGCCAAATGCACACAAACACAGTCTTAGATTGTAGATCTCATTTTTCTGAGAATTTTGATATATGGTGCGCAATTTTTGGACATCGTATGAATAAGTTATGAATTTCCGAAGATTATCCTATTTTCTGAAAATGGGAAAACTGGTCGGTTAATCAGGGGCAGCTTGGGATTGGTCCACGTGGCGCGCGGGTCCAGTAGTGCGGCAAGTGGTGCCTCAACAGAACACAGACCCGATGGTCGCCCACCAGGTGTTCGATGCTGGTTCCCAGAGAGTTGCCGGAGTTGGCGTAGCTCGGCGTGGCTCGGCGGTGGTCGGTGGTAGCTCGGCTGTGGTTGGGGTATCTCGGCGGAGCTCGGCATAGTTCGGCGGTGGTCGGGGGTAGCTTGGCGGTGCTCGGCGTAGTTCGGTTTAGCTCGGCGGGGCTCGGGCGAATCGGAGATTCGGGGCGCCGAGGGTGCCGTTCTCCCGAGGTCTCCCGCGGAGGTTCGGGCGAATCAGACATTTGGTGCGCCCGAGGGTGCCGTTCTCCCGAGGTCTCCCGCGGAGGCTCGGGCGAATCGGAAATTTGGGCGCCCGAGGGTGCCGTTCTCCCGAGGTCTCCTGCGGAGGCTCGGGCGAATCGGACATTTGGGCGCCGAGGGGGCTGCTTTCCCGAGCTCTCCCGGTGAGGCTCGGGCGAATCGGAAATTTGGGCGCCGAGGGGGCTGCTTTCCCGAGCTCTCCCGGTGAGGCTCGGGCGAATCGGAAATTTGGGCGCCCGAGGGTGCTGCTCTCCCGAGCTCTCCTGGGGAGGCTCGGGCGAATCGGAGATTTGGGCGCCGAAGGGGCTGCTCTCCCGAGCTCTCCTGGGGAGGCTCGGGCGAATCGGAGATTCGGTGCTAGCAGGGTTCCAGGGCGTCTGTTTAAGGCGGCGGTGTCTCTCCGGTGCGGCGGACCATGACAGGGCGGCGATGGCCATATTTCGGCAAGACAGGGCTCGGCTTTCCCCAATTGGCGTGCTCAGGCAGTCGTCCGACCAGATGGTGGCGGATTAGAGTCGTGGTATGGCCTCCTTCTCTCCCTCGGCATACGGCGGTTCTCCGACGAGGTGGAGGCGCACGTAGCCAAGGCGACAGTCGTGATTCGGGGCTCGGCTATCTAGCGGCGGTGCCGAGGCAGACTTGGCGAACCTCGGCGGCCTTTCTCCGCAGCGCGAGGCGACCGGGGGTACTCGGAACGGATTTAGGCGAGGCGGAACCTGTCGGCGGCGATGTCGTCGCGACGGTGAGGTTCCGGCGGGGCTAAGGAGGTCCTCTAGGAGATGTATACGCGTCCAGGGTCTATGGCGATGGTATACCAACTACCAATTTTGGCTACCGAGCTTTCCAAGGTGCTCGGTTGTGGCGGCGGCGTGTCGCCGACGACGGCGGAAGGCGGCATCGCGGCTACGACCAAGTATTGGTTCAATCGAATGCGGTCTTGTCAAATTGGTGAGGCCAGAGAGGCATACAACACTCTGGTGGCGAACTTTAGCCACGGCATGACCTTCTTTTGGCGACGGCTCGCGGCGGCGCTCCGGTAAGGTCGTGGCGCACGCGGCCAAGGCGATTCAGGCTTCCTCTAGCGCTTAGATCCGCGTAGCTAGCTCGAGGGGGTCGTGGCGGTGCTCCACGACGCTCTAACCTATACGGGTGCTAGTCGGATTGCTCGGAACGGGTGATTCGGCGTCGGAACGCGTCGGTGGTGAGCGCGCTCCGCCGAGAACGCGTCGTGCTGCGTTCTCGGTCTAGCAAGCTTGTAGTCCGGGGGTTTCGGCCGGTCGAATGAGTGCATGGTGCAGGTAAGGATGAAAACGGTCGAACTCGGTCGAAAAACCCCTCAATTGTTTTCTACTTTCATATTTCAAATGCGAAAACGAAAACGAAAACGGACAAGTCGAACACGAAAACGAACACGAACTTACGGAATACCTAACATGTCGGAAACGAACCAATTCGAGCGGAATTTTATCGAACACGGTCGGTATTCGAAAATTTAATACGAAACATCGACCCCATTGCATAGCATTAAATAAGTGCATGACCAATCGACCATCTGATCAAATACATAACAAGTCTGCAACAACTAAGAAGTGCACGATGTAGTTCAAGTGCATAGCATTCAACAAGTGCACGACAGCACGACAAAATACATAACAATTCTAGAATAAGCAATTAACAGAACATCTAGAGTTCATTAGCGTCATCCATGATATCAGGATCACTTTCCATGTCTTTTTCTTCCTCAATGTTCTCCTCAGCGTCCTCTTCCCAATCCTTGTTATTGTCCTGCAAGTTCACAGTCAATTAAAATTAGATGCAACAACTAGCAGCTAGTACATGTCATCACAGAAAGCCAGGAAGTCAATAAATATACCTCAATTTTTAGCTTAGCCACAACATTAGTCAAAGCGTCAACCTCAAGATCACTCACAATTGATCCAACCTTAGAATCTGAACAAAAAAAAATTGAAAGGAGCATTATCCTCCTGCAATTATAAGTGTCTTAACTAAAAAACAGATTAAATGAGCACCTTTGTTTGCTGCAGCTGCAGCAACCCAATCCTTTGTGCAGATTAATGCTTGTACCATCTCGGGATCAAGACGACTACGATAGGGATCAACAACACGACCAGCAGCACTAAAAGCAGACTCAGATGCTACTGTTGATACTTGTACAGCCATTACATCTCTAACAATTTGTGAAAGGATAGGATACTCTTCTGTCTTGTTTTTCCACCATGCTAAGATGTCAAACTCACCAACAATTTTTAGCAGTGGTTCCAACATATACCTCTCCAGATCATTTGACTCAGCCATAGCATGTTCACTCACATCATATAAGAAACTTTCTAGTTCATGGTCTACGTTGCCCATTAATATATCAGCTGTGTCTGTGTTACTAGGTGCATGCGCAGCTATTTCAGTAGTGTCCTTTGATGACGCAGAAGCAAAACTATTAACATAAAAGTTGTACAGTTTCTTTACTGTACTCATAAACTCATCAAGTTTAGCTTCATAACCAACCCCATGGAACTTCTTCATGTAGTACTCTATGAGCCTTTTCTTATACCTAGGGTCAAGAAAATAGGCTACAGCTAGAACAGTGTTGGACTGGTCCCAATATTTATCAAATTTTTCACTCATAGCAACTGCCATTTCTCTAATTGTAACATCTTCACCAAAGCACCAGTCATCAAGCAAGAGCTTTATATCACAGAAACCTATATAAAATAAGTTTGCAGTAGGATATGAAGTGCCAGAGAGAATTTCCGTGAGATCATAAAATTTCTTCAAGCAACCATGAATTGTCAGTGCTTTATCCCATTCATCAGGAGATGGAGAAATATTGGCATACCTACGTCGATTTGAAGACTTCAGCCTAATAAATGCATCCTTGTAGTACAAGGCATCTCTCAGCATTAGATAGGTAGAATTCCACCTTGTCGAAACATCCATGTGAATACCCCTCTTTGTATCCAACCCAGCTTCGGTGGCACACTTCATAAGCTCTTCCCACTGCAATGGAGACCCTTTCACAGCTAGCACAAGTAATTTGACCTTTCTGAGTATTCCTGAAATGACTTTCAGCCCATCTCTAGCAACCAAATTGAGAATATGGCATGCACATCTAACATGAAAAAACAACCCATCACACACTAGGGAACCACTAGCGTTCTCTTTCAGATCTGAAATTATATCATTGACAGCCACTTCATTTGAACTAGCATTATCCAAAGTCAGAGCAAACAGTCTATTCTCAATGTACCATTTAACCATAACTTCAGTGAATGCCTCAGACAACTTTGCACCAGTGTGCCTACCTTTTACATTGAAGAAAGCAATAATTCTCTTTTGCATACACCAACTATCATCTATCCAATGAATTGTAACACACATGTATCCTTTGTTTTGGCATGAGGTCCACATATCCATTGTTGCACTAAAGCGGCACTTCATAGTTTTCAAGTGTGCATACAACGTTTCCTTTTCTTCAAGATATTTGTCCATTATATCTTTCCTAACAGTGACACGGGATCTTATCGGAAAGCTAGGACGGAGAGATTTTATGAAATCAACAAAATACTCATGCTCAACTATATTGAAAGGATATTCATGCCTGGTTATTGCCAAATTTAATTTCTTCAAGCTAGCTTCTTGGTCATATTTGTAAGGCTGAACATGAGCAATTATAGAACCAGGGGTCTTACCAACTGTAAGTTGTTGCTGTCCCTTCACAACACTATGTTTTGACTTCAAATGGTTCTTGAATGCAGTGGTTCCACAAACTCCCTCAGCTCTATACCTCGTATCACACCTAGAGAAATTGCAGTATCCCCAAATCTCTTCAATCTGCCTTCCTTGCTCCTCTACATACACCTTTTTCTTGGTGAAATAATTCCAGACCCATGATGTGCATTTCTTATGCCTCTTGACAGAATTGTGAGCCTCATCTTCATCCTCCAGGTCATCATTGTTGACATTAATTGGAGGATCTTCGGGATTAACATTTGGTGCACAAGCGGGTAGAGCGCCACTGCCACTCCCAGTGCCACTGGTGTCAACAATTGGAGCACAAGAACCCACCACTGACTCTGATGCTGCAACTGATGCTGGGCTTTCACAAGTTCCAGATGCAGGCCTTTTGTCCCTTGATCCTGCCAAGAGCCAAGTGAAAGACATGTCACTGCAACTGCAAGTAGACAGTAAACTGGATTCGTGGCTACCTAGCTAGTAGTCAATCCTACAGCTTTCATTGATTGAATAAAAAAATCCATCAATTAGTACCTGACGATGGAGGATCTGTTGCTGCCGGCGGCGGTGGCGGCGCAAGAAGTTGACGCACACTCTTGGTCTTATTCTTACCCTTGCCCTTCACTCCAGGAACGGAAACAGCTCCTCCACTGGGTGCCATCGATGGGTGGAGACTGGAGACGTGATGGCGGCGGCGTGGATTCGTGGAGTGGTGGCGGCGGCGTTAGCGCCTAGCAGCCAGCAGGCGAGAAAGAAAGAGGTGCCTGACGGCTAGGAGGGGAAGGCTGAAGGCATATATACCTAGGGTTGTGAACTTGTCTTGGGCTGGGCCAGGTGGGCTACTAATTTGTGTTTTGCAGCAATGGACCAAATTCGGTTCGAACCGAATTTGAAATATAGACACAACCGAATATAATATGGAAATATAGAAATCGGTCGAAAAAAGCCTAAACCGAATTCGTTCCGAATTCGAATTTAAAATTCCGTATTTCGAATTCGAATTTGATGTTCCGAATTTTTTCTGAAAATACGAATTCGATCGGGTCAGATATAGAAAACGGTGTCGGTCGGTTCGGGATATTTCCGTTCCGTTTTCATCCTTAGGTGCAGGTGATCTTCCCGAGCCGGTAAGGGCTCGTGCCTGCGCGTCCCGAGGGTGGAACGCCATGGCAAAAGCAGGGCAAGGTTCGGACATGGCGTGCGGTGGCTCACCGTGGTGTCGGTGAAGCTAGGATGGCGGTGCAGTGGCGAGTCGGAGCCGTGCAGAGCGATCGCAGTGCCGTGCCGCTCCTCGTCCGCAGCTCGGGCTTCTCCTCCGTGTCCGGCTCCGGCGTGCTCCGCGGCGGCGGCGCTCCGGCAGCTTCTCCTCCTCTGCTCCGCCCTTCTCCTACGCTCTCTCTCTCGGTTTGGTGCGGTGTGCCGGTCTGTGCTGCGGTGGCGGCGAGGGGAAATGAGGGTAGGGCTTCGGGGTGCTCCAATTTATAGGCGAGCTTGGTAGGTTCCCATGGCGGACGGCCGCGATTGATCTCGGTAGATCAGAGGGCTTCGGCCGCTCGACGCTAGGGCTTCAGGGTGCACGCGGGCTCGCTTGGCGGCCAAGGAAGGAGGGGACAGGAGGGGGACAGCGGGGTCAGGGCTCTGCCATGCTGTCGGCTGTGGGACCGGGGTCACGCCATTCGCGTGACACCCCCGGCAGGCGCGTCGCCTTCGTGAGGAAGAAGAACAGTGGGGGGCGAGAGCGGCTGACAGGCGGGGTCGGGTTGGCAGCGAGCGCGAGTGTGTGTGCCGGTCGCGCGCGCGCTGCCGAGCCGCAACGTGGGCCGCGCGCGGTGAGGTGAGGAGAGGAAGGTCGGGCTGGCTTGGGCTGGCTTAGCGACCCGGCTGGCCGAAACGAATGGCTGGCCTAACTCTCTTTCTCCTTTTCTATTTTCAATTTAGTGTATATATACATATATTGCCCATTTTAAATATTGAGTAAATACAAACATAAATTGCAATAAATCCTAAATGTGATGCATAAGTTATTATTCTATGTGAATGGAATTAAAATGCAAACTACACTCCTTTATTTACCAATTTCATAATGAAACCTATATGCTTGCACAAGAAAAATGGGTTTTCACAATAAATAAATGAAAAATTTTAATTGGTTGGGATTTTTAGATTGTGTGGATTTTTAGGGTTGTTACACATGTGGAATAAAATGAAACATGAATGAAACACTTGCTTTTATGTTTCAACAGGGATCGGAGTATCATTCTATAATTTCATTCATATTAAATTTAATGACTCAAAAAGAGTTGATAACTATGTCAAAAGAGTTTTATCCACATGAAACTCTCTTATTTCCTATATCCTTAAAAATCTTGCCATATTATCAAAAGTACTTACTGGTATGTGGCAGCTCATTAAATATAAATAAAACTCTGATAAAATTTCATTGAAACTGGCCTTACAATGTTGTATGTATAGCATATTATTTTTGAGTCATCTGCTGTTACATTTTTTAAATAGTTACATCCATTATATATACTCTGTTTAATGTTCACTACCAAGGCCCTTTGAAAATTTCTGGTTCATTCGGAACGAAGCTTAAACTGTTTTCCGGCTCCTAACGCATATGCATTGATGGTGCCTTATATATGCAATTGTTTCTTTGGCAATGAACCGAGCTGTTCAGAGCAAATGCTTGCTATGCTAGTGGAGTTGCGGATGCAATCTCTGAAGTTGCTTTGGCATTCGTTTTGGAAAAATAGCAGAATGCCATCATTATGTTTATCTAAATGCATTTGGTGGTTTGAACTGGATGCCATCAAGCGTAGATATCCACTACTGAGCTATGAAGCATGCAACGTGACTTCAATGGACTCCCTAAGTCTGGTTGCTATTACCAACCCTGGTACTTCTATTTGGTTGAGTGAGCTCATGCATGGTGTTCATTCACATTTTTTGTTGTATTTTCAACTCTATTTGGTGGTATGTATTTTTCAGATTTTGTCACTTAGATGTTAAGCTTCTGTTAGATTACTACTGTGTTACAAGCATTCATCTGTATACATGCATCACAGTCAGTATTGTTCAGTATACGTGGCCCATTGTTCGTGGTTGATTTTAGGGTGTCTCAAAAACAAGGAAGCTTGCCTGGGCACGTGTGGAAAGTAGGAGCTATCTTCAGTTGTTGAATAAGGGCCACAACAGGGTTTGTGAATAGCTTTGGAGTTCACCCGTTGGATGTTTTTTCTTACTCTTGGACTTGTGGAGTCATGATCTTGTTGACGGTGGATAACGTCAACTTTTATTAAAACTTTAGACATGAAAGGACACATGAATACACACTAGTAAAGGGTTTTAACTAACAACTTCCACGAGTTTTGGTGATTTCATATTTTTCAAAGAGTATTCCAGAAAAGGATTAAAAGAGGGTTTAAAGTGCTTAAAAGTCGCGAAACGTGTCACGGACGAAGACATCGCGTATTGGACTACTAGAAGTATCTAAAAGACACCAGAGCGGAGGCGGGGCCAAAGCCCACAAGGTGGGGCTGGCCGGCCCCCTAGGCATGCCGCCCGGCGCCCTAGGTCAAGTGGCGGCGCTTCCCTTCTAGAATTTTCCTCCCACGCTTCCTTGGCACCTAAGTAAAACATCTCTACGTCGATCTAAGATCGGTTTGATCCGACGGTGCACATAACGTGAGACGCGGATCGATGACGTGGCGGTTCCTTGCCTTCTACTCCACCTCGGCCTATATAATGACGCCCCAAGGCCCCTCCTGGAGGCATTCTACACCCCGGTGCTTCATATTCTCTACATAAATTAGGGTTAGGGACCCTCTAGTTGATCTAGTTCTAGTTATAGTTCATCTAGTTGTAGCAGTTAGGAGAGACTAGTTCATCTACATCTAGTCTTGTTTAGAGATTAGAGAGATAGAGTAGGAGAGTAGAGATTCTGGAGGAGTTCCGGCCTATCGGTGCTTCTTCGTGGCTGTATTCTTCTGAATTCAGCTTCCTCGCCCGGAGCTGCGTTCTGAGGTACTTTTGTATTCAACATTCTAATTCAAGTAATCAGTTGTTCTTATTTGTTCTTAAGTTTATAACTCATATTGAATGCTTTGATCTTTAGGACCATATAGATTGAAATAGTATTTCATAGTGTAGGCGTGGTGCCTAGGTTAGGTTTACTTGTGATGTCCCCTGATTGGCCGGATAGTGGTAGATCGCGTAGGTGACAGCTACGTTGAGTCTTCTGTAGTCCACTTCCCGTTGATAGGATCGATAGGTGTATAAGTGTTTGGTAGGAGTGAACTCTGATTTCTGCTCTTATTCAGGATACTGCCCAGTTAGAACGGTATTATACAAAACTTACCGATTGTTGGAACTAGATAGTCAATAGCTATTTCCTCTTTCTTAATATTATCTAGCTTAATTGTTGGGTTAAGTCTATAGTCTTGGTCATTATCACCTATTGTTCCCTGTGGATACGATATTTAAAACCTCCGGGTAAAATGCTAAATCCGTATTGTATCTTGGCGCTTGCGGATAATCTTATTTAATAGAGTGTAGTTAATTTATACCAACAGATCTCATCAACATTAGGCAAACTACGAGCTCCAACATAGTTAAACTATGAATCTACAAAAGCCTAAATGAATTATAATTTAGAACAGAGAAAGTATATCGTATTCTTGAACGCTAGAGTGATCCTTCACATAGGGTCCTAAATGTTGGAATTAGCCGTTTGTGATATGCAGCTCATACATTTTTCCCTCTCGATTAGATTTGTTTGTTAATCAGTTTTACTAGGAATCCATGTGTGACGTCAGACGAATGGCCTCTAGATAAAAAGCACCCAACCCAACAGCTTTAAATTCCTTATGGATGCTTTAAATTCCATGCCTATCTGTCTTTATGGCATGCACAAAAGTTTTGAGCCACCAAAATCTATAGAGCCTATCATAACACCTGACTATGAGCTGCGTCCATGTCTAATTAATATGATTCGGGATAAACTCTTCTCGGGAGAAGGTAACGAAAACCCATACTTACACCTACAAGAATTCGAGCAGACCTGTGCATGCTTGCGCATAGCTGGCACGTCCGATAAAACTTTAAGATGGAAGCTTTTTCCGTTCTCTTTGATCGGAAGAGCTAAACGGTGGTATAATCAAGCCGTAGGAAGTATGCAAGGGAATTGAGAAACTTTGTGCTCTGAATTTTATTTATATTTCTTTCCCATCCATAGAATAGTTAACCTTCGAAAAGAGGTTCTAACTTTTAACCAAATAGAACAAGAATCTCTTAGTACATCATGGGATCGATTTAATGAACTTGTTACATCTGACCCTGACCTTGGTTTCCAGACCCCGTGCTTATTCAATATTTTTATTTGGGTCTTACCAAGAATTCTAGAAAATCCCTTGATTTATCCTCTGGAGAAGCCTTTCCTTATTTGCCTATAAGTAAAGTAAGAGTTATGATCAACAAGGTTGCTCTAGCTAATTTCGAGCTCCCCGAGGAAGAGATGGAATCATACCCTGAACAAAAAGAGGAACTTTTGGTAGCGAAAACACAATCACTCCAATCCCAAGATTTAGCTGTCAATGCTAAACCATCGAAACCCCACTTTGATGATTTAGACTTCCAGTTAGGTAAGATGCTTGTAAATCAAAGTAAATCAGATCTTCTTAGAAGAGCATCTTGGAAAAAGTGTCGTCAACTTTCTTTCTCCCCTGAAAAACACTGGGAAGAATACAGGGATGGTGTAACACCCTAGGTGTTAATTATGCATTTGCACACAAAACCATTCATCATCTTTAATGATCATGTTTACATGTGAAGAATTTAAATAAGTTTTTAAATTTTATAAGATGATTTCATGTGCTTATAATATAAACATTAGGGTTTACATTCTTAAATAGCTTGGATCAACACCAAAAATTGATCAAGCAAAGTTGATGTGTTTGTTAGCCTAAAAATATTTGAATCCATTTTGGTTAGGTTTAAAATACATTTATATACATATTTATGATCTGAGTAGGATTTTATTTTCTAAGCCATATATGAGCTTGGACCTTAAATAAAAGTGATAAAGAAAAATATTTGCTACAACTTTGATTTTATAACCTAGAGCTAATTCTAATTTTAAATTAGTGTTTTTAAGATCCTAAATTGGATTTATTTAGAAAATAAAAGAAAATCAAATTTTATCCATATTTAATGTTTAAATCCTAGTTGGCAAAATATTGAGAATATGACTTTGGTGTAAAAAGCAAAGTTGTAAATCTCATTATTTGAAACAACTTTTATATTGTAAGTTTTTGAAGTTGTTAAGTAAAAATTTGAATTTCAAATCAAATTGCAAATAAATTCTATTAGGCCAAATCTGTATTTCAAAATCTAGGCAGAATTTGGATATGGTTCAAAAAGAAAAGTTGTAGTATTCAAAATTTTGAGCAATTTTTATTTTTGGAATTTTTTAAGTTGTTACATGAATTTAGGAGTAATTAAAAAGGGGAGAAATAAATCGGCTGTACACTGCCCATACCGCGCGCTGCCGCTCGCTGTCGCCGTGTCGCCGGCGTCCTGGCTCGCGCCCCCGACGCCCCGGCCACGTCCCTAACTCAGTTAAGGCCTTGCCCTTGCTGGCAGTGGAGGAGAAGCACCGTTGCCCCTCTTCCATCGTCGGTGGCGGCTCGCCATTGTTTGCCCCTTGCTGGTCATGGCGAGGAGCTGGCGCCGCCGACGATTTCTCGTCGTCGCGGTCTTCCAGCGACACCTCTAGCTGCGTCACCATGTTCGCGAGACCTCTGGCCACCTCACTCCCTCGGCCGTGGCCTATAAGTAACACCGGAGGTCGCCGTTCTTTTCACATCATCTCTCTCGGGTCGTCACCAGCCGCTCACGGTTTTTCATCAAATTGGAAAGCCACACTCCACCATTTCCAAATTAAGTTCACAGCTAGTCCAACTACTTCCTTGTGCATCGATTGATCCCACTGGTGCAAGCTATGGTGGCCTGAATCACTCGGAACGTTATCGTCTTCCTCGCGACCGGTCACCTAAGCCACCGTGAGCACTTCGCTGCAGAGCCACTCTTGTTCTTTTGCCTCGTGTTTCTGTTCCCTTATCATGTCACGGTGCTCACCGGTTCGTTTTTGTAAACGCTACCACACAGAGGCTGCTGGAACGCCATTGTCGTCGTCGGTTCACGCCGCCGCCACCTCTGTCCCTGTGAAGCCGCCGTCCCCGAGTCGTCTCCATCCAAACCAACCACACACAAGGCCTCGGGGTGAGCCTCTGACGCTAACCGAAATATTATTTTAAACTCTACCATTTCCTTGTGGCCAGAACAGTGGTGCGCCGCCATGCCTCACACAACCGAGCCGCCACAACCGCGGTCATGTGTACTTAGAACCCAAATCGGCCTAATTAGTTACACCAGTAGATGCGCAAGGTTACTAGGAGTACGTTGGCAGCCTCGCCGTGATCGGAGGTGCCTCTGATCGACGGGAAATCACCGGTCAAGGTCACCGGTGTTCGAGTCAACACGGGGGGACAACCAGGGACCATCGTTTTGAAATTTGAAAACACTCAGTGGGTTAAGTGAAGAGGCTGTGACTCATAGGAATAGTATTGCAATGGAGCGCGAGTTAATTTCCAGAAATTCTGAGGATTCTTTTGCAAAGTCACCATCGCCCGTGCGGGAGGCCGACTTGGGCCGCGCCTGTGCTTGCTGGGCCGATCCAAGTCGGATTGAGCCCGTGGCCTTTTTCCTTTTTCTTTTGTTTTATTGATTTCGTGAATAAATGAATAGTATCAGCTTTTGTTATTTTTATATCTAAATAAATACAAGTGATAAAATCATGAAATAAATTGTGTGTACTCTTCATGAGATGCAGTTTTATAGAAAAATATGAAATGGGCATTTCCTGTACTTCTGTCATATATTAAAATCCATTCTTTTAATTAATAAAGGAGATACTTAATGATTTTTGTGGCTTAAAATATTATTCCAAAAATTCTGAAAATTGGTGTGAGTGCTATTCATGCTACTGTTTACCTTCACAAAAAGTTTCGTACTATTTTGAACACTTCCACTGTTATAACTATTTTTAAACTAAATTTAAATAGTGTTTTTCCTTAGTAAATAAAACACATAATGCATGGAAATAATATATAGTCAAGTTGTGTGATTTTGGAATATTGTGTGAGGACCATGAAACACTTACCCCGCTGTTTCATGGCAATAATAGTGCTTTGCTAAATTTAACCTTGCTTTATAAATTAAAATCAACATTTTATGCTTTATTAGGAAAATAGAGTTAGGTTTTGTTGGCTTGCAACTTTATCGTGAATAACTTGTCATGTCTATTCAAACACTACTCTGTGAGTTTACAAACTTCTCTACCAGAGTAGAAATATGCACGTACTCAGTGAATGATAAAAACAAGGTTATCATTTTATATAACGAATCCAACATAATCTCTGCTATGGTTACATGAATGCATTTTTATCACATCACATGTGTTGGTATTTATTAAGTGCAAAATAGAATATGAAAGATTTCACAAGCGCACAGAATACCGTTGTAACATTTTATCGGGTGTATTCTAGGTATCGTTATTTATATTTTACCACAGGGAAACAATGGTTAAAGAATCTGATAGCTACCATCATGTATCTACTAACTTAGTAGACCAACTAGACTATAATAGGGGTAAGTGATAAATGATAGGAGTTATGCATAGTAATCACTTATAAGATAAATGAGTAGTCTAGCTAAGTTGAGAGGACAATAGGAGAGTTCGGTTCCTAAATACTTCTCTATTACTTGGGTTCTAAGATAACTAAAGGATAGGTAGGTGAAGCAATCACACAATAGCACTTTGGAGCAACAGTACCCTTCCGATTCTCGAATAGACTGGGAAGGGGTAATCGGGAGAAGGATGCCAAAAAGCTCTACGAAACACCAACTCCGACGTGGTGGAATACGAAGACCGACAGAGCTGTCACCTCTGGGGCTACCACAACTAACCGTAAGAATTGGGCGCAATCTCAGGTAAACACTAGCCTAGACACCACATCTACACCAATGAATACTACTCTAATCACACGTGATAACTAGAGCACTTAATAGGAACGGAGATCCTATGCCAAAGTATAACAACTATACTAACCAATCACATAATAAAGCATATAAGTAAATAGAGAAGATATATAAAAGCATAAGTCTTACAAAGATAAGATATAAAGATATACCAGACCCCTGAAGACTTCTCCAGAACCGAAGCATGGCTCCGCTCTCCCTAACTCTCAACTAGAACTAATCTACTACATTGGAGAGAGGTTATCCTTCAATGGGCACCTCTCCATCCAATCCCTAACTAGAGAATATGAATTATAATAATGAAAGGGATGGAGCCTAGGGGGTCCCTGGGGCTATATATATAGGGGCGCCAGGCCTCCCCTCCACCTTGGGCAAGCAATATGGTACTAAGCCTTCCCACCATGTGCACATAGGCTTTAATGGGCCAAATTCTGATTTAGGCCCAATTAATCCTGCAGCCTTTAATTAATCCCGCACCTCAGGTTCTAGAATCTTCCAGTGTTTGTAAAATCCACATCTCTTTATTCCGAACTCCAAAAATAGCAAACCATAGGTCCGTTTCGATCGTCTCGACAAACTCTATGCAATGGTGAACCCCAATTCCTCATTTGAGATACTTTTAATTGGTGAAAAATTGAATATCCTTTTATGCCCTGCAAAACAAGTGAGAACACCAAAACTCGTGGAACTTGTTAGAATCAAATCCCATAACTATGTTGTGTATTGTTTTATGCCCTTGATTCATGTTTATTTGATGGGTAAAAATGAGCAATAACTACCGTCAACAACATATCATCATAACATCACCATCTAGCATATCGTAATGCATTTCTTCCATTTATCCATCTTATCCATACATATAGGATCAGAAGAAGAAAATCTCATCGAGTACGAGATAGTCGAAGAGAACTCTCCGGAGTTTCCACCCAAAGGCGAAGAACCCGATATTGACTCCCTGCCAGAGCGTCCTAACCACGGACCCTCCACTTTTCGCCGAGGCAAGCCTCGGACATTTTATGTGCCTATCTATTCTATTTCTGAATTACATTTGAGTATAATTTACTTTATGAGATATGCATTTACGTTTATAAGAGTTGAATGAAACCTTTGTTGCATTATATACCTTGTCCAGAAATAACACCCTGTTTTCATTAGATAAGTACCGTTTTATGCTTAGCCATGCCTAGACCGATAGAAGTCAGGTGATTTCTTGTCGCCTGCGAGATTTAGGTTTTTACCTCTTCTCATTGGTAATGGAGACCAATGTGGATAAGAAATCATGTGATAATGGAAAACAGACGGGATGCAGTGTACCTTTATGGTTCTGATTGCCGGTTAGGCACACATCCTTGTTTATCCCCGTCTATATAAAAATGATTTGGGATCATTTTGTAGTCTGGACCTTGATCGAGATTGAATGTACCTTCACATAACGGCCGGATAACTCGTTCCGACTGTGAAGCTATGTCACTACTAGTCGGGCCAGAATTTGAACTACATTGCATCGCTGGCGGAGAGAAAGGATGTGCGGTGGGACAGGGTTTGACCAAGGGCAGGCACAGCCTGAGCGACTATTGGTATTTATTATGCTCATGTAGAATATTCCGCAAGCGCACAGAAATACCGTTGTCGCATTTCACCCAAGAGCATTCCAGGGTATCGTATTTATCCTCAGGGAAGCAATGGTTAAAGAATATGATAGCTAGCCATAATGATCTACTGACTAATATACCAACTAAACTAGAGTGGGGATAAATGATATATATGATAAGTGTAGCGACACACACAGGAGAAGTTCCAATGATAAAAGAGTAGGTTAGCGAGCGAGGAGGACAACAAGCTAGCATAAGGTTTTCAATTATCTATCTCTACTTGCGTGGTTCTAACTTAGCAAGACAAGTCATATCAAGCAAGTCAATGTTCATACACAATTGCACTTCGGGCCACTAAACCGCTTAGCAGCAGAAAGGGATGAGAAGGGTACTAAGCCGCCTAGCACAAGAAGGCCTATGCTTTAAGAACTAGCCCAAACGTGGTCGGATCAAAGCCTAGATAGGTCTGTCACCCCTACTAGGTACCACAAACAAACCGTTGGACAAGCCCAGACACATGCAAGCGTATAGTCTAGACACCACGTCTACACTATATCTCACTGCTCTAATCCGATATCCGGTGAAATTTATTAGAGCACCGGGTTAAGGGCGGTGAACGAGTGCAAACGTATACTACCATTATCTTACTATCAAACAACTGTGACTACACTAACAACCAATACAACATAACTAGTCATGTTGAAATAAAGTAAAATACTAAGGCAAATTAGAGAAGATAACTATAATAATAACTCAAGTCTTACAAAGAGAGAAGGAATACGAGAACCATACCAAACCTCCTGGAAGACTAGAGCTGAAGACCAGAGGCTCACTCTAACTCCTAACAACACTAACATTACTACTAGTGCTACATCTTGAGAGAGAGTGGAGAGCTCCTCCTTGTGGTGTCTTGAATGAGAGGGAGTGAGGGAGTATTTATAGTAGAGAGATGGAGTAGGGGCTACTCCACCGCCATGTCATCGATCCGCGTGATGATGGATGAGAGCCCTTGGATTGTAACCTCCTTTAGATCAATGGTGGAGAATAATTCAGCATGTGCTTCTTTAATTCAGCATGTGCTTCTTTGCATGGAGGCATGCAAATGGAGGTGGAGGAGGGAGGACGCCCCTAGGCCACCATGCAGGGGTCGGCCGACCCCCCTATGGCAGGTGGGGCCTCCCTCCTTCTTCTAGAAGCATGGCCCACCTGTCATAGAGTGTGGTGGAGCTTGGTTTGGTCTTGGGTTGGTCGGTTTGCTTCCTTTGTGGGCCCATGGATCCATGTGAGCTGAATATGAGCCGTTGAGAGGAAACACACACTCCATCCAAGGGTGGAGAACAACTCTAGAGTGTTTCCCACGGATCATGGCCAGTTTGGGAGGCTGGTGAGCCACATAGGGGGGGTCGGGCGACCCCACTAGGTGGGTCCCACTGGCCCATTTGTCTCCATTTCCTGTATGTCTGCATCAAATACTTTATGGACATGTGGAGCTTATTATTGGATAAAATATATTTATTATGTGCTTATGTTCCTTCCAAACCGAGGCTGTTGACGGTGTTTTAAAGGTGTAAATTTGTGTCATATCTACTGTCAACAAGATCCCCCAAGCTTAAATCTTTGCTCGTCCTCGAGTAAAGGTTAAAGTAAACATGAGCATAACACCTTAAGATGTATAGCTAACATAAAAATCATTCCAAAACATTTCTTAAACAAGTGGGATATATGGCACTAGCTATCATATATCCTTGAGCAGTTGAGAAGTGGAACAATTCTTAAAGCAAAGTCATCTTCCCAATTCATATCTTAGTAACTTGGAGTTTTTTTAAGTTTTCACAATAAAAAACATAGTTCACTTATACTCCTCAAATGGTACTCTCAGATCGCTCAATGGTGTATGATTCCTTACCAAGGCATAGCATTATTTTGCACTTCTTTTGTTTCATCCTACTTCTAAAAGGTTTATGTGGAGCTAAGGTAGGGATAAATATGATAGCATACTTGCATTGCATACATTGTAAAGACAAAACTAGGATCCAAGGGAAAAAATGTTATAATCCTAGATCAAGATGTGCAAGTGTGTGGAAAATGATGGAATGTAGTGCTCCTCTATTTGATAGGATCTCTCTCTATTTTATTTGAGACATGGCTAGCATTTTTTTCATTTTTTTACCAAGCAATGGATCTTCATGTGTCCACATATTTTTTCTTTTCTTTTGCATAGCCCTTTTGTCTCATCTACTAAGCCATACTTAGAGAGATATTCTAAAATTTTAAAACATGGAGCATCTATATGGTGGAAATTGATGGCATGTTTTTGCGTACTTCTAGTGTAGAAGCAGCATGGGTATATGTGTGTACGTGATCTTGATTTTGGGAATATGACAAAATTCTCAACAAGGGTCAACAAGGTTTGACCAAACTCAATACAAGTACAAGTAGCATATGTAGAAGATTTTAAACATGTAAGATCATCATATGGCTTTGGTAGGAATTTCTCACCATTGAGGAGTATGTGACACTATGGTTTTATGATATTTTATCAAAAGTAAGATCTCCAAGCACTTTGAATAGAAAAGGTAGGATTTCTAGCCAGAATTATATCACAGTTCACAACAACTTAGTCAATATGAATTTCCTATCAAGATATTTTTCCCACTAGCATAAGTGTATGTGGATGGAACAAAATTTATGTAAGCTGATATCTCAAGAGTGTCATAAGCATGTTACTTTTCAAAATTTTAATCTAGGAGTGATTTTAGTTCATTTTAGGTTCTATAAAATCATATCAACATATCATATATGTACCAAGAAGAGAAGAGGAAGTGTCAAACCAACGTTTTGAAGTGAAGTACCGATAGTGGAGGCTGACTGGTGAGCCCAGGGCCCCATGGTGGGGTCGGCCGACCCTACTAGGAGGTGCCTGGCCCTCCTAGGTGTGTCTCCTCTTTGTTCTCTATGCACACACCAAAATTGAGATTAATTGGCCACTTTTGGGACGTCGGACGATGCCCATATGGTGGCCAAATAGGCTCAAATTTTGTGTAACATCTTATTCTTCACTTGGTAGGGGACGGAAACTCCCCCAAGCTTGGTCTTTTGAGTGTCTTTCTTGCAACTTGTTACATCTTCTTGGACACCTACTTGAGTACATCAGCATTCCTGCAATAAGAGAGAGCAAACACAATCTTGGAAGCAAGGGATTAGCATTAGTGGTTAGCCTCCGTGTTTGCTACTCTTGCTGAGCATGGTTGCCACACCATGAGGATTATTGCGGGTTGTTACACTCCACAAAATACTTCTATGGGATGTAAAAATCTTAACAAATGTTTTAGGCAACTCATGAGAGATCAAAAAAATCTTGGCAAAGGGAAACCAAAAGATGTCAAATACTTTTGATCTTTTCCCTTATGAACTCGAGAAAAAACAAGCACTTCAAAATTGAGAGAGGAGAATGGCTCAAGAGCAAGATAAAACTCCAAGGAATTGGTTCAAAGAAAATGAGTTATATAGCATGCCCTTTCATTGCCTTAAGGGGAGATGTGGTGGAGGTTCATAGGGGGGTCGGCTGGCCCCCTCTTCCTACTTACTCCCACAAACTTCTAGTGCAGAACCACTTTTGATGGAAGACAAGGCCACATAATGAAGTGTGCAAAGAAAAGGGGAAGGATTAGGGGTCGGCCGACCAGGGTGCCACCCCCTATCACTTCCAAACTTCCACTATGCTAACTTTATCAATTTTGTGACACGGAAAAAAAATAAGTGGTGCAACTTAGTGTCGGGCGACCCATCCTTGTTACCCAAAAACTCTCAAAATTTGGTGAAAGATTTTCTCGAAGATTTATGCAGGAATGGAGGTTAAGTTCTTTCAAATTCAAACATGGAGATCCAAGATGAAAAGGCAAAGTAAAAGAGTAATAGAGAAATCAAATGTGGGTCCATACCGAGACTTTTTCCATTGACTCAAATCCAATAGACTGGGCTTGAAAGATTTCACTTGCTCTTCCTTTATAAATCATGGCATTATGTTTGGATTCTTTTACTCCATTGTTTTTTTTACTGCTTGATTTGTCTCCAAGAATGATCTCATGACTTACCCATCAAAATTTTAGAGGTTTTCCTGCAGGGGTTAGACCAACTATACAACCAAATTCTATACAAGTATATTTTGATTCGATAATCAAACTTGACACCATGTCTTGTTTGATTAAGGCAGACTATTTAACCTAAACACCATGCTTAATTTAAAAAGTCTATGGAAGCACCTCTAGCCTGTACAACCAAACCAAAGCATACTTATAACATAATGAGGAAGCATGAATGAACGAGATTCATTAATTGAGACAAGAATGTGAATGGTGAAGCAAAGGGCCAATTTTCTCTTTTTTTTATTTTATTATGCAAATGGGGTCGGTGAAATGCATTCAATTAAACATGCTATGGTTTTGGGAAGGGAAATTGAATTAAACGATGGATATGCATGAATCTCTTGGCTTAACAAAATGAAGCACTAGAGACATGATGATTTAAGCAAACATGCAGTGGTATAAAATAATGAAAAAGTGTGCAAGGATAATGCTGGGTTACCTCCTAGCAGGGTCTCACTTACCTCGAATTGATTCGGTTACCCACAATTTGAGACTGAATTGTGAGTTTTCGCTCCGTCACATGATGGTTGAGTTCGCTTTCGGACGGCGACCTTCTCTTTATATCTGCACAGGGTTAGTATAATGTATACATATACGCACCTGTGAGATGATAGGGACGAACTGTTGATTGTTCATGAATGATCAGACACCCTAGGCTCTTTTGCTGGTTTTTTTCTTGTGGAAAGAAAATACCGGAAGGTTGAGACGGTTGATGTCCTGTTTATTCCACACTCAACAGAACAAGGGTAATCCCACACAGCTAGTGGTAATATAGATTAGGAGAGATCAAAGTTAGTATCAAAATCTTTTGCCAATTGCTTTCCTGGCAACGGCGCCAAAAATACTTGTTGGTATTTATTATGCTCATGTAGAATATTCCGCAAGCGCACAGAAATACCGTTGTAGCATTTCACCCAAGAGTATTCCAGGGTATCATATTTATCCTCAGAAAAGCAATGGTTAAAGAATATGATAGCTAACCATAATGATCTACTGACTAATATACCAACTAAACTAGAGTGGGGGTAAATGATATATATGATAAGTGTAGCGACACACACAGGAGAAGTTCCAATGATAAAAGAGTAGGTTAGCGAGCGAGGAGGACAACAAGCGGGCATAAGGTTTCCAATTATCTATCTCTACTTGCGTGGTTCTAACTTAGCAAGACAAGTTATATCAAGCAAGTCAATGTTCATACACAATTGCACTTCGGGCCACTAAACGACTTAGCAACAGAAAGGGATGAGAAGGGTACTAAGCCGTCTAGCACAAGAAGGCCTACGCTTTAAGAACTAGCCCAAACATGGTGGGATCAAAGCCTAGATAGGTCTGTCACCCCTACTAGGTACCACAAACAAACCATTGGACAAGCCACAGACACAGGCAAGCGTATAATCTAGACACCACGTCTACACTATATCTCACTACTCTAATCCGATATCTGATGAAATTGATTAGAGCACCGGGTTAAGGGCGGTGAACGAGTGCAAAGGTATACTACCATTATCTTACTATCAAACAACTATGACTATACTAACAACCAATATAACATAACTAGTCATGTTGCAATAAAGTAAAGTACTAAGGCAAAGTAGAGAAGATAACTATAATAATAACTCAAGTCTTACAAAGAGAGAAGGAATACGAGAACCATACCAAACCTCCTGGAAGACTAGAGCTGAAGACCAGAGGCTCACTCTAACTCCTAACAACACTAACATTACTACTAGTGCTACATCTTGAGAGAGAGTGGAGAGCTCCTCCTTGTGGTGTCTTGAATGAGAGGGAGTGAGGGGGTATTTATAGTAGAGAGATGGAGTAGGGGCTACTCCACCGCCACGTCATCGATCCACATGATGATGGATGAGAGCCCTTGGATTGTAACCTCCTTTAGATCAATGGTGGAGAATAATTCAGCATGTGCTTCTTTGCATGGAGGCATGCAAATGGAGGTGGAGGAGGGAGGACGCCCCTAGGCCACCATGCAGGGGTCGGCCGACCCCCCTATGGCAGGTGGGGCCTCCCTCCTTATTCTAGAAGCATGGCCCACCTGTCATAGAGTGTGGAGGAGCTTGGTTTGGTCTTGGGTTGGTCGGTTTGCTTTCTTTGTGGGCCCATGGATCCATGTGAGCTGAATATGAGCCGTTGAGAGGAAACACACACTCCATCCAAGGGTGGAGAACAACTCTAGAGTGTTTCCCACGGATCATGGCCAGTTTGGGAGGCTGGTGAGCCACATAGGGGGGTCGGGCGACCCCACTAGGTGGGTCCCACTAACCCATTTGTCTCTATTTCCTGTATGTCTGCATCAAATACTTTATGGACATGTGGAACTTATTATTGGATAAAATATATTTATTATGTGCCTATGTTCCTTCCAAACCGAGGCTGTTGACGGTCTTTTGAAGGTGTAAATTTGTGTCATATCTACCATCAACAGCGACCTGGCACCGGCTGCCCCCTGAGTCTTGCACTGTGGATTAAGCCCACGGTATCCCGACGAGAGTGAAAAGCTACCCAACACAATACAAACTTTTGGATGGGTTCGTAAGGGTATGTAATACGGGCTTTATCCAGCTGGATTACATCGATTCGAATCGCTGTCTCTCCCGGATAGTGAGAAACTTGATCACTGTCGAAGAAGCATAGTTGATCCTATAATATGATAAACATTATGATCATGAATCACCAACCATGTTTGTATCATCCACATGATTGTTCAGGATAGATATAAACTTAGTAATAGTTATTTTGATAAAACCTATGCCAAACCTAGAATAAAAATGAAGCTCGTAAGCTCCTTTTGCAAAATGTTGCTACCCCATGAACTCCACCAAATAAGCCTTGCATATCCTTGAGTGTCTTTTTATTTACTCTCTGACGGGTAAGTCTTGCTGAGTACAATTTGAGTACTTAGGGTTTTATTCCCAACGTTGCAGGTGATATACTGTATGAGGGCTATTGCCTCACCTGCAATAACCCTGCCATAGATGCAGAGGAGTAATGACCACAGGGCACGGTCATATATTCTATACTTTTCTTCTCTGCTGTGGAGATATAAGTGAGAATGGCAGTGTTTTATGAATTTGAATAAATGGTTTTCGAAACCAAACACTTTCCTGTATATTATTTAAACTTGGTATTGTAATAACTATATTACTCTGTTTGTAATAAAATTCCGCTGTGAACTCTGTGCTTGTAACATATGATATTTCCTTAATCAGTACGATCCTGTTGTAAGTTGATTTACCGAGGTCCTTCGTAACACTCGGCGGATTACCGGGTTTATATGGGAAAGAGTATGTGTGTGCCAACGTATTAAACGGGGGCAATCGTGCTTAATCTCGTATAAATTGGTTGGTTCAGTCACAGCTGGCACTAGAGCATGATTAAGGGTAATGTCGTTACAAGTGCTTTCAAAAATAAAAGTTTTGATTTTACAAAACCTATTTTGTTAAAAATTCAAAACTCTGGCAGTCACTATCTCCAGTTAAGCCCAAGTAATAACAGGTGGCTCTAAGTAAAGTAAGACTAACTGGGGAAGGGATTTACTTTCTTGCAATTTTATTTTGTTTTGATCATATACCTCTACGCCCAGATAAGCAAGGTAAGAACGGCCATGTTGCTACCCTACGGTTAAATGGTAGAGGTAGCCGACCATCTTGCTGCCCGATGGTCAATTGGTAGTGGCGGCCTCCATATAGCAATATATGGAGTATAAATTGTGCTGCATTTCATTTGATATATCTATGTTGGGTTTGGGCTGCAATGAAGTTTTCTGCAGGTACGCTAACTACGAATCGTGTAGTATTCGTGTAGTTTGCGATTAACCTGAGAGCACGCATGAATGCCACCGTCAATACCGATAGTATCTAGGTGTGTGAGGACGAATAATACGAGCATGCATCATGTTAATAAGCTCATTCACTTCATTGCATAAGCTCCTTTCCTTACATATGGTTCAAATATTAAATTCTGTTCCTTTCTATAAATCATTTAAAAAAGTCTACCATGTTTATAGAAAATGGAACCTGCACCATACACTGAGGGAGGCACCCTGCTAGAGCCATTTGGTACTCCTGCTTTGCTTTGGAGGGTACTTGAGCTGGCAGGATACACTGACCCACCAATATACCGTTGGAGGCAAACCAAGATTTATGAGAATACGGGGTGTTCACTAAAACTACATGTTCCTGCTATCACTATTAACCCATCTTGGCAAGCATGGACCATTGAGAAATATGGTGCTAATGAGTGGGAAGCAGGTGAAGTAGCAGCTTTTGAGATGCTACAAAAGATCTGCCAGGAACATACCGATGAAATAAAAGATACATCCATGTGTTTCTTCCCACCACAAGACTTCCACAATGCAGCCTGGTGTCAACGCATTGTTGCATTCACTGATGAAAATCAAGCTTGGTTTTGCAAGTAGGACACACTTCGAGTAAAGTTTGTTAATTTCCAAAATTCTACAAGTGAAAGTTCTGTGAACATGCACGCTGAGCAAGATGCTGCCAGTTTCCACTATTAATGCTCTACTTCAACCTGCTGGCCAAGCAAAGAACAAAAGTGACATCACCATCACCAGAGGTGCAACCATCAAGACCTCCTCTAAGACAGAGAGATACACAAGAGCGGAAGAAAAAGTCCTGTCGGTAGACTTTAAATTTCGCACCCTTGCCATAAGGTAACATGGTAGTTATCTAATTAATTAGTATTCATAATTTACATTAGTAATTTTACTTTAGCATATTCATCCTTATGCATATCAAAAGAAAAAAAATAAAAATCTTTATTGCTTTATTTACTGCATCACAAAACATTAAAGGCCCATGTGAATAAACTTATAGAATATTCACTATGGTGACATAAAAAATAAATAAAAATAAAATTTTAAAAATTGATAATAGCATCTGTATTTACTTTCTTGCATTATGAAAATTCTAAGCCCCAGGAGAATAAATATTCTCCGTGGTGGCATAAAAATAAAAATAAAAATAAAATATACATCATGCATACATATTTACTTTTCATCATGCATACATATTTACTTTTCTGCAGAAAATCCTAAAAAAAGAGAGAATTCTGCTAGAATCTGTCAATTAAAATCAACTCAAGGAATAATGTAACACCTCTGGTGTTACTGTAAAAAAAAAAGCTGCCATGTCATCATGATTGTATGCAGATCATCCCGCATTCAATCCTATTAGTGTGCATTAACTAAAATAGATTTTATTCTTGCATATGATTGTGCATAGGTGATTTAGACTAACTTATTATGTAAATGCTTATGTCTGTGTGTAATTATCTAAATCTAATTTGAAATTAAAAAGAAAATCAATTGAAAACCCTGATTCGGACCCAAAACCCTAGTTCAAAAAAATTAAATGGAATTAGATGTTGGGCCTTAAATCAAAGTTGTAGATCTTGAAAATTTGGGTAACTTTTATTTTGGGTGAATTTGAAGTTATTAAATAAAATTTCAAATAAAACCCTACACTATGTTTGGAAATTCAACTTTGAAATGCAATTTTAAAAACTATCAAGAATCTGACCAAACTTCTTATATGAAAGTTGTAGAGTTCACTGAAAGGAACAACTTTGGTATTTGGAGATTTTGAAGTTATTATATAAAATTTTGATTTTTGAGTTTCTATTCAGACTCCCGTTTAAATCCTATTTAGTCCTTTTTCATAATTCAAAATTCACTCAAAATTTGAATATCGTGCAAAAGGCAAAGTTGTTCAGTAAGAAATTCTCTACAACTTCTGTTTTGGTAATTTTTTGAGTTGTTACATAAAATAAAAAGTAATTTTGAAAAAGAACAGGATAGGGTTGAGGGCCTGCTACAGAACGATATGGGTGTCGACCTCTGCTTTCTGTTCGCGAGCAGTGCCGACGTGCCGCCGCACATCGCCAGCCGTCCTGGCTGCCGGGCACGTGTCCGTCGAGGAGGACGAAGTCGCGGGGGCCCCGGCAGAGTCCTGAGCACACCACAGCTCTATAAATAGCCCCGAGCTCGCCGTTCTCTTCCTTCCCTCCTCACTGCTCGCCACCGGCAGAGCACCGCTCAACGGTGAAATTCGCCGCATCTGCTCTATTGCTACCCTCTCGGTCTTGCAGTTAGTTCCGCCACCTCTTCGCGCTTCGATTGGGTTCCCCAGCATCGCCTTTGGTCACCGGGGTCCTCTGTGCTATTCGTTCTTCCCGGAGTCCGGTCGCAGCGTCGTCGCGGGTGGTCTCAACATGGCCAGCCGTTGTAAGTAGGTCGGTTTCCTTCTGTTCCCTTGTTCGTGCTTCGAGGTGATCTGGTGGAGCTCACCGGTCTTTCCGCTTCCGTTGAGGAGCTGCAGAGTCACCGCAACACCTGCGACGTCGTTGGAGCACGCCGCCGCGTTAGCAGCCTTCGTCAAGGAGACCTCTCCGATCCTCATCCGCCTCAATCACCTCGAGTTTCGTCATTTGGTGAGCATCGTGATGCTATTTACGTAGCCGGTTATGCACTTTGTAGCTCTACGTCGCTGGAACGCAGCGTGCCGCCGTCTGCCAAGCTGGCCGAGCCGCCATGGCCACAGCTGGGCTTGCTCCAGTCTGCAAATCGATTGAGCTAGCACTTGTATAGGTTCGTGAGGTTGAGGGCTACGCGTAGTGCCCTCGGAGTCGCTGGAGTCACCGCCGGTGGCAAGCCGCCGCGGCCAGAGCCGTTCGTGGCTGGTTTCTGCTCTACGTACAGCTGAAGGAAGAAGAAGACCCTGTGTCTATGACGCGTGGGTCCCGCCATAGTCCCAATATGCACCAATTTCCACCGATTTAGTATTGTCTTTAGGAATTTATATCTGAGGTTTGGTAGCTTCAAAAATAATGTGGTTGGTTTTGTTAGATTCGTGGTAAAGTGCTCTACATGTTTGTATAATTATTTGTGCCATGTTTGTATGTTTTTATTCTATAGAAATTCATTATTAAAAAGAGGTTTAGGAAATAAATTAACTTACTTTTGGCCATAGTTTGAAAAATATAAGTCCTACAATAGTGAGTCCAATTTTGTTAGTCTTCTCATGACATGCAATAACTAATAAGAACATAAAACATGCAGGTTGTTTACTGTTTTACTGGTGGTTTGCTTTAATCTTGATAAATAGGAAATAAATGCTTGTTTTACTTGTTATTTTTTATCTATAGTTATAGTACTCCAAATGGCATAAAACTTTATTTGTAGGATCTCTGCATGCTGTGTGATGACTGGTTAAATTTTCATGATTTTTGGTGCGTGTTTCACTGAGTTATGAATTTATCATATTTGATGCCTAATAAGTAGATTTAAATGCATTATAAATAATATATAAGTGTGAAAATGAAAAATAGTGCTCCACTGCCTTTTCATGATGTTGTGGTAGCCTGCAAATCAATAATATAGCCATGTTGTTTCATAAAATATTGAGTTTCACATTTATCTTGTTTTCCAATGTATTGCTGTATTATAAATTTGTTTATTTTGTAGTAATCAAATTATAAGACCTGAGCATGTGAAATTTGTACCTTGGTCATGATTTGTGATCACCTAACTCTCATTAAAATTTGGGATTCATTTAAAATATTTACCATATAACTTAAATAATTAAATAATAGACTTTTATGTGATGTTTGGTGAAAGATTAAAGGTAAATAGACGCATGCATGTTGTTTGTGACTTCTTGCCATGTCTTAAGATGAGTGAAATGTTTTATGTTTGTTCCGAGCTCTTTAACTGGCTCACATATGAGTTTCTTAGTAAAAAAAGGGGTTAGCAAATTAATTATAATCCCCGTATGGTATTGTGTGACTTGTGGATTGTGTGTTGACCTTGGGTCATTAACTTAAAATGATCCTTGGCGTCCTTAATCATTGTTTGAAGTTATAATTGACTTGCTTAATAATAGTATAGGCCGAGTAATGCGGCTTCCAACAGTTGTTAAAAAGTGAACCTAAGTTGATAGTCGTTAGGTTAGTTTCGTTGGCTTGCAGCTTTATCGTGAAGGAAAGTTGTACTCAACTCTCTAAATTAAATTACTTTTATTTATTAATTCACGATTTAGTGCATCTCCTGTTTCATGGCATACATATAATCATATTGAGAATTGTATTATTATTACGTGTAGTAATCGGGTTTTCGGGAGGATTGTTGATTGCTTCCCGACGGAAGGGTTATTCATCAGGAGAAGTCAAGCGGATTTTCTCTTGTTTTTTGGCGGAAGTGACGGACCTGCAACACAGGCAAGCCCCAGTGCATTCAGCCCCTCTCCTTGTGATTTGAAAAACGTTTATAACTTGAGTTAATCTACTGCATGAAGTTGATAGGAGTTGACTGATAACCCAATTGCTGCATTGAAAAACCTTGACCACTGAAATATCTGGAACCTATTTTAAAATAAAATGTTCAAAAATTATTAGCCCTACTTAATCAATCTAGGTTTGCATAAAAAGGCTATTTTTGACCTATGTGAATGTGATAACTATGAATTACCACGGAAAAGGACACGAGTCCGTTCGGGGACTGTGTACTTGGGTAGCAGCCCCAATGCATCGTAACCGACGGAAAGGGGTTTTTTCGTTCGTTAGTTGTGAATTTGGGTTAGAGTTCCAATGCTTGACCATCGGCGGAAAAGGGATTTGAAAACCGTTGGGACACTTGTATTTGGGTTAGAGTCCCAATGCAATGTCGCCGGCGGAAAAGAATTAGGGACCGTTCATTGTAGACCTGCTGTGATCGAGACTTTGCAACTAGCCATATATTACGAAAAGCTCTGACTCCGGTGGCTCTACTACTTGAACCGACAACCACGCACTGGGAGTGGAGAGATGGCGAGAGCAGCGTGTACCCTCGTTGCCGGCGTGCCTGGAGAGGAGAGGAGTACTGTGTTCTCGGGTGGCGCAGGACCGGTTCAGGGGTAGAAAAGCCGTGGTAACCGGAGTTGGTATATGCAAGCTTAAGTGCTACATATGCAGTGTGGATAGGGATCCCCAGCTGGGTACTAATCGATTCGAATCGTCGTTGCTCCTCGAATATGGAGACTTGATCCTTTGACCTACAATTGAAAAGTGGTTCGGAACTAGGTGTTTTGAGAATAATTAAGGATTTGAAAGTATGATGATACATGAGAATGAATTTGGAATTATGGATTATGATTAAAATAAGATTGAGTTAAAATATTAAAATAGGATAGTAATATTTTTCTGCAAAACTCTTTGACTCTTACTCGAGCCTTACCTTGACTCCCTTCAGCCTGCATTCTTGAGTCTCATTCCTTTTTCTTTAGTCGAGTAAGTCTTGCGGAGTACCCCAGTACTCAGGGTTTGTTAACCCCTGTTGCAAGTGAGCCGAGGGTACAGTCATGCTCGGGACCGTGCCGGTTGACGGATCGCGCATGGGTGAAGAGAGGCATATGATATAACCCTTGGGCAGGGTGTTTGGTTGTAGATGCTACTCTACTACGAAGTGTTGGTTCGGGATAATGTAATTTATACTTGTAAACCTATGTTTATGTAATACTTTCGCACTCTGATGTATATTATTTGTGTAAACGGATGTAATACTTGCAAAGCCTTTACAATGAGCTCCTCGGGGAAATTAGGGTTTCCGAAGAAACCCGGCATGCCACCTAGGTCAAGGGGAACTTGTGCAGACTGATCATGGGTCCTTAGGGACGATGACGGTGCACGTGGGCCCTATGATTAAGGCGGTTCTGTCACAAATAATCAATTACTTATTGGCTGATCGCTAACCTCTTATTAAATTCGAGCCTCGAGTTTTGGTTTTCCTGTTGGAGTATAATTCTGCAGGAATGACACTATGACGGAGGAGTGAGTCCATTAGCGGCACCCACCAGACTGCTGCTGGTAAGCCCACTCTAAAGATCATCAACACTAAGTATTGCAAACATCTAGTTTGGGGGAGGAGCATCCCCTAGTTATCAGGTAACTATACCTATGCGATTATCGAGTCTATTTTGTATAGTCATAAAATACCAAAAACATGTGGGCACATGAAGGTCCATGTCTTTAGAGTCTTTTGTGAGTCCATTAGTTAATAGATATAAAAAGATGAATAACAAATCAAAACCAAATAAAAATACTTAGTTATCTATTAAGTATAATCTTAGAGTGTGTCCAGAGTCAGTCTAGGCTAGAGTCTAATAAAAAACTGGAGAACATTAAAATTTTGTCTTGGAGGTGATGAATAGTTGCTGTGTCAAAATTCCTTTCAAGTGCCTAGTTTTTAACCTGAAATTCTCCCGGGTTTTAGATACTACTAATTTGACTTAAGAATTTACTTTGAACCTAAAACTTGTGGAGGCATAAGCTTGAGCTAAGTCTAGGTAATTGATTGATATGATTCAAGAAGGTTGAGCTGCTATTTACTTATTCCTAACATTACTAAGTTTTGGAGATTTATTTTGAAAATTTAAAATCTTACATGATGAGCTCTTATATGACAAAGTTTGAATTCCTACCAAAGCCATATGTAATACACTTAGAGTTAGGAAAACATTTGCACATTCATGCTGCTTGCTTTACATTGGGTTTAGTCAACCTTTGTTGTATACCTTATGAGAGCCTTGTCGTGCTTTTAAAACCAAGATCACTTACACACTCCACTCACATTTGCATTACTCCTACTCTGGGAGTAAGCGCAATCATCTTCCACTTTCATCCAGATCCACCTTAAAAATGTTTTCTCCTACACTGGGAGTAAACACCCAAAAATATATACCCTATAGGACAACCCCAGTTTAATTGCTCTAAGTTCTTATCATTATCTCTCCAATTCTTTATATTCAAAGGATGCATGTGGCTATGCAAAAGTATTGAAAAAAGAAAAGGGAGTAAAAAATGGACAAGTGTCCCAGCAATTAAAACAATGGGTACTTAGATGCCCGCCTCCTTGATAAAAAAATAAAGAAAGAAAAAAATATAGAATAAAGATAGACCATGTTTTCCCGTGAAAAGTTGTAAGTTTTAAAGGAGGGAGTTATTTTAAAAGAGCAAAAGTAGAATTAGAATTAGCCATTAAATACCATATATACACCTATCCACCATATTCCATACACATGCACATCTTGATTTGATTGTATGCCTTGACTCTCTGTGGATCCATTGTTTGACTTTACAATATATGAACTACAAGTATGCTCATCCTTGTTATTGCCACTCCTGTAAGCTCCACTACACTCCTTAGCTGTAGGTAGGCATAACATCATTAATGCCTCGATGAGATCCATAAATACTACAGATACTGAGGGACTTGAGGGCGTCATACAATTAAGCTCTGAGTTTTATTTTGAAAATTTGTAAAACTCCGGAATATTGGTACTGTGAAGAATTTGAGACATAGTGCTTGACTTGATTATTCTTTCTTTCGATGGCTCAAGGCTTATGCGAAAGCTATAAAGCTCCATAGTTAAAGGTAAACTGGGTAAGTTCGAGAGTTAGAGCAGTTTTGTCTAATCCGGAGGGGAATCTCTGTTTGAAAGCATGTGTACTTGGAAAGTATGAAAGCATTGCAGTAACTCCTGATCCAACTACATTAATAACAAAGCTTAGTTTGTTTGCCAAGGGACTGGCAAAAGGTAAGCTTGGGGAGTTGTTGACGGTAGATAACGTCAACTTTTATTAAAACTTTAGACATGAATGGACACTTGAATACACACTAGTCTAGCGTTTTAACTAACAATTTCTATGAGTTTTGGTGATTTTATATTTTCCAGAGAGTATTCCAGAAAAGGATTAAAAGAGGGTTTCAAGTGCTTAAAAGTCACGAAACGTGTCACGGACGAAGACATCGCATATTGGACTATTAGAAGTGTCTAGACACCAGAGCGGAGGCGGGGCCCAAAGCCCACAAGGTGGCGCCGGCCGGCCCCCTAGGCATGCCGCCCGGTGCCCTAGGTCAAGTCGCGGCGCTCCCCTTCTGGAATCTTCCTTCCACGCTTTCTTGGCACCTAAGTAAAGCATCTCTACGTCGATCTAAGGTCGGTTTGATCCGACGGTGCACATAACGTGAGACGCGGATCGATGACGTGACGGTTCCTTGCCCTCTACTCCACCTCGGCCTATATAATGATGCCCCAAGACCCCTCCTAGAGGCATTCTACACCCCAGTATTTCATATTCTCAACATAAATTAGGGTTAGGGTCAGATTAGAGAGATAGAGTAGGAGAGTAGAGATTCTGGTGGAGTTCTGGCCTGTCGTGTAACAGAACTGCCTAAATCACATGGCCCACAGGCACCCGTCCTCGTCACTAATGACCTCTGACAGCCGGACCCGTGTTCCAGATGACCTAGGCAGCCCTGCCGGGCTACATAAGCACCCGTTTCTCCGACAGGATCCCATTGCAAAGCCATTACAGAATTACAACATTTCATAACAAAATACATCAGAGTAAAGTGCGGAAGATTAATAGTACTTAGATTACAATTGGTTGTTCAAATAGGATTCAGATACAGTCATTGCTGACCAAACTTAAATGGGGCAGCGGTAGCAGTGGAACCATGATACAACATACATAGATAGATAATAACTCAGACCCTGCCCACGGGTCCACTTCACTCGTCCTCGCTTCCTTCTTGAACAATGGTCACACAGCAGGGAGTGAAACAGACCTCTGGCTGCCGACTTCCTGCAACATGGGTTAACAAACCCTGAGTACTGGGGTACTCCGCAAGACTTACCCGACTAAAATGAAAGATTAGACTCAGGAATGCAAGCTGAAGGGAGTCAAGGTAAGACTTGAGCAAGAGTCAAGAATTTTGCAGAAAAGCATTACTATCCTAACTCAATGTTTTATCTCAATATTATATTAATCATATCCAGTTCTCACATTCATTCTCATATATCACATGCTTTCCATTTCTTAATCATTCTCATATTCAACCTAGTTCCGAACCACTTTTCGGGGTAGGGCAGTGGATCAAGTCTCGATTAACCGAGGAGCAACGTTGATTCGAATCCAGAAGTACCCAGCTGGGGATCCCTATCCACACTGCATATATAGCACCTAAGCTTGCATATGCCAACCCTGTCTACCACGGCTTTTCTATCCCTGAACCGGTCCTGCGCCACCCGAGAGCACAATACTCCTCTCGTCTCCAGGCACGCCGGCCACGAGGGTACACGCTACTCTCGCCATCTCTCCACTCCCAGTGCGTGGTTGTCGGTTCAAGCAATAGAGCCACCGGAGACAGGGCTTCCCGTAGTATGTGGCTAGATGCAAAGTCTCGATCCAACAAGCCTACAACGAACGGTCCCTAATTCATTCCCGTCGGCAACCATGCATTGGGACTCTAACCCAAGTACAAAGTTACCCAACGGTTTTTAAATTTCATGCTTGACGGATGATAAGACATGGGAAACGCCGCCCCACGTGCATAGCACCCGAGCGAAACATTTCTTTTATCAACCGATTCCAAACTATTCCGAAGGCGATAATACATTGGGACTCTAACCCAAGTGCAAGTCGACCAACGGATAACAAGTTCTTCACCAATTCTCATATTTAATTCATAACATATCATCATAGCACAGAAAGTAGCATTTTATGCAAATCTAGTATTTATTTAGCGGGGCTAAGCATTTTGCAAACATTTTATTTTAAATCAGGTTCGGGAATGATATCAAGGTAGGCCATGTAGCAAATTACGTGACAATCAACTCCTATCAACCTAATGCAATAATTTAACTCAAGGTGATAAAAAATTTTAAATCACAAGGAGGGGCTACTGCACCGGTGCTTGCCTTGGATTGTGAAGAGTGGAAGGTCAGGGTCAGTCCCGCAAATGTCGAACCCTTGAACAACCTCAGGAAGTACCTCCTCAGTAGTAGGCTCAACTTTTACTCCTTCGTTACCCGGCACTACACACATGCAATGATGTATGCTTAACATAATGCAAACATAAAATGCCACATGAAATGACAATGCAAAAATTCAATAATAATAAATACCTAACTTGAGCACAATTAAACTCCATAACCTTTTCATAACAATTTTAGATTAAGGCGCTCTAGCTCATTAGGGTGTTTGACCTAGAGCCACATTCCATCTAAAAATTCACATCAAATTCTAAACACCAAAGTTTCCTATTTATTTTATTAATCATTTAATCAAGCATATAATTAATACTGAATTAAACTATTTCCATTTAATGCCAAACTTTACCAACAGCTAGATATTGACTCAAAATAGTACCACTTAAAATTTCATGATTTTTGGAACAACAGGGAATTTATAAAAATTCATCAAAGTTTTAATTTCTAATTAAATGGCACATTTTTAGTCTCTGCAGAAACAGTCCAATACCATATTTAATATTTTTATTAAATACTACAAACTGCAGAGAGCACACATATCTATTTTCAGGATTTTTGCTCTAGCAGATTAATTCATATAAAAAGAAGAAACTTCATCACTGTTCCTTTGCCCAGAAAATGAAAAACCGAATCAAAATCCACCGGAAAATAGAAAACGGCTTCGGCCCAGGACGGTCCAATTCCCCGCAGGCCGGCCCAGCGGCTGAACGCACGCTCGCGCTCTTCTTTTCCTCACTCAGCGTCGCCGACAGGCGGCCCCACCTGTCAGCTTCGCCTTCTTCCTTCCCTCTGCCTCTGACCAGAGCGCCGGTGAGCGTTGACCGGCGGTTGCCCGGCTCTCCGCTACAACTCCGACGACGGCGAGGCCACCTACGCGATCCAGGGACTCTAGCGGACCTAATGGGCCAGCTGTTACGATGAACTAGGGTTTGGTGCGAATCCAGCCGCAACCGTGGCGGCTCGGCCACGACGGCGGCTACCCGCCGACGAGCACAAGGCGGCAGAGACCAAAGAAAAACGCGCAAAAGATTCAGGGGCTCACCACGTCTTGGTTCAGCTAAGTGGTTGGGCTCGTGGTGGTGCAGCGAGGTGATCACGACGACGCTGGACCGATGCGTGGTGCGAGCTCCACGGTGAGACTTCCGTTCCAGCGTCCCTGAGACTCCGAACGAAAGGCCACCGCGCGCATGAGTATCCACACAGCAGCTGAAGCACAGAACGTGCACTAGAACAAAAGATAGCTCACCAAGACGAGCTAACCTCGCTGGAGTTGGTTGCGGCGGCACTCCGACCGTTACCGAGGACGTCAACGCTCGTTTCCATACCCTCGGAGCACGAACGCGCGAACGCAATGAGGCACTAAGTTCGCAAGGGAGTAGAGGGGTCAGTCACACGAGCAATTTGGAAATGGTGGGAGGAGGGCGGCCAATTTGATAGCGTGGAGGAGTGTGGTCGCCGGCGGCCGTGCGGAGGAAAAAGGAAGAGGAGCACGGCTCGCTGCCTTTAAACCGTCGGGGAGGGATGGATAAGAACGGAAGGTGTCCGGGGCCCCCTTGCTGTCGCAGCTCGACGGCGACAGGACCCTGCCCCGGCCGGACGACCCCGGCGGGCGGCACGGTGCACGCGCGCTGCCCACGCGGCCGAGGAGATGGGGGTCCGGTACTGTAGTGCAGAGAAAGGGGTCAAACCCTATTTCACTCAATTATGCCCTACCCAAGCTGAATCAAAGAATGGTCCCAAAATAAAATTTGTGGAGAATTTCATGTAGAATAGTTTTGCTTATTGAAGTATGTTTAAATTCGGTCAAATTTTTAAACTACAGAAAAGGGGGTGAAAGTGGGTTTTGAATTTCAAACTGAAAAATTAAAATTATTTTTAATTTTTCTCAACAACTTGAAAAATGGTAAAAATGAAAGTTGTTCTAATCAATGAGCCCTACAACTCTTATCAAGGAAGTTTGATCAGATTCCTAATACTTTTGAAATTGAAGTTTCAAATTTAAATTCTAACATAGTAATTAGGGTTTAATTCAAATTTTTTTAAGGACTTCAAAATCTCCGAAAATAAAAATTGTTCCATTTTAAAAGATCTACAACTTTTGTTTAGACATTTTCATCAGATTCCAGGTAGTTTTTGAATTAGGGTTTTGGGGTCTGATTCGGAGTTTAATTTGATTTTTTTTATTTATTTTTTTTATAATTTCAATTAGGGCTTTAATTACACAATCACATACACTAACAATCACAACACTCTAGTAGCCCTAAACACAATCATATGCAGGCAGTTAAATTAAATATGATGACATGGCAGTTTTAATTAATCATGGCTGTATTCTTCTAGATTCAGCTTCCTCGCCCGGAGCTGCGTTCTGAGGTACTTTTGTATTCAACATTATAATTCAAGTAAACAGTTATTTTTATTTGTTCATAAGTTTGTAACTCATATTGAGTGTTTTGATCTTTAGGACCCTATAGATTGAAATAGTATTTCGTAGTGTAGGCGTGATGCCTAGGCTAGTTTTACTTGTGAATGCCCCCTGATTGGTCGGATAGTGGTAGATCGCGTAGGTGACAGCTACGTTGAGTCCTCTGTAGTCCACTTTCCGTTGATAGAATCGATAGGTGTATAAGTGCTTGGTAGGAGAGAACTCTGATTTCTGCTCTTATTCAGGTCATTGCCCAGTTAGAACGGTATTATACAAAACTTACAGGTTGTTGGAACTAGATAGTTAATAGCTATTTCCTTTTTCTTAATATTATCTAGCCTAATTGTTGGGTTAAGTCTATAGTCTTGGTCATTATCACCTACTATTCCCTGTGGATACGATATTTAAAACCTCCGGGTAAAATGCTACATCGGTATTGTATCTTGGCGCTTACGGATAATCTTATTTAATAGAGTGTAGTTAATTTATACCAATAGATCTCATCAACATTGGGCAAACTACGAGCTCCAACATAGTTAAACTATGAATCTACAAAAGCCTAAACGAATTATAATTTAGAACAGAGAAAGTATATCGTATTCTTGAACGCTAGAGTGATCCTTCACATAGGGTCCTAAATGTTGGAATTAGCCGTTTGTGATATGCGGCTCATACATTTTTCCCTCTCGATTAGATTTGTTTGTTAATCAGTTTTACTAGTAATCCATGTGTGACGTCAGACGAATGGCCTCTAGATAAAAAGCACCCAACCCAACAATGCTACTCGAGACAATCCCGAGTGACAAAAAAAAAAGAAAAAAGGGCAACCGAGCGAGCCAGCCGACACAAAGCAAACATTGAATAAAAGAGGGGGGGGGGAGGGAAATGAAACTACAAGGCACCTGATTCTTGGTGGAACACATCTAAACTGAAAGAACTAAACCCAAGAGGAGTTCATGCAACTTCAATCATCATGCCACATAACCAAATTAATTTTTTCTATGTATCCAAAAAGAAACAAATTAGACCTCAATATGACATGCCACATTCGTATATCGCATGAAAATCTTTTTGCCGATGACAGATGTATCTTTTGCCAAAGATAATATGTTTTCTAATAAGAAAGGAAAGAATCAAAAGAAAATCCTTAGCAAAAGGCAACTTCATTGACATAAATTCATCGGGGTCCCCAAAGTTGTCACTCTATGTCAAATAGATCCTCAAAGTTAAAAACTGTACATTTAGCTCCCCAAAGTTGTCACTCTGTGTGAAATAGGTCCCCAAAGTTGAAAGCTAAACATTTAGCTCCCCAAAGTTGTCACTCTGTGTCAAATTAGTCCTTTTTAATAGATATTTTAAATTATTTTATTCTATTAAAAATGATTAAAAATAAAAATAATCCCTAAAATTGACGTGACCAAAAGAGTTAGGTCTACAAAATCTTTTTGGCTCCGGTTATTTTTAAAATATCTATTAAAAAGGATTGAACATAAAAAATGATCTCTAAAGTTGGCGTAACTAAAAGCGTTAGATCTGTAAAATCTTTTTGGCTCCGATTATTTTTAAAATATCGTTCCTGTATTTAGACTAGACAGAATGTACTACATTATATCTTTTTTAATAGATATTTTAAAAATAACCGGAGCCAAAAAGATTTTACAGATCTAACGCTTTTGGTTACGTCAACTTTAGAGATCATTTTTTATTTTCAATCCCTTTTTAATAGATATTTTAGAAATAACCGGAGCTAAAAAGGTTTTGTAGACCTAACTCTTTTAATTGCGCCAACTTTAGAGATTATTTTTTATTTTTAATCATTTTTAATAGTATGAAAATAATTAAAACATCTATTAAAAAAGGACCTATTTGTCACAGTGGCAACTTTAGGGACCTATTTGACACAGAGTGACAACTTTGGGGAGCTAAATGTGCAATTTTCAACTTTGGAGACCTCTTTGACAGAGAGTTACAACTTTGGAGACCTATTTGACACAGAGTGACAACTTTGAGGAGCTAAATATGCAGTTTTCAACTTTGGGGACCTATTTGACATAGAGTGACCACTTTGGAGAGCTAAATGTGCAGTTTTCAACTTTGGGGACCTATTTGACACAGAGTGACAACTTTGGGGACCTATTTGACACAGAGTGACAACTTTGAGGAGTTAAATGTGCAGTTTTCAACTTTGAGGACCTTTTTGACACAGAGTGACAACTTTGGGAACCTATTTGACACAGAGTGACAATTTTGAGGAGCTAAGGCTCTGTTCGTTTCAGCTGAAAAGCTGAGCTGATTTGGGTTAAAACTGATTTGTTGTGAGAGGAAATACTGTTCCAGAGCTGAAAAATATGTGTTGTTTAGTTGAAGCGAACAGAGCCTAAATGTGCAGTTTTTAACTTTGGGTATCTATTTGATGTAGAGTGACAACTTTGGGGACCTCCGATGAATTTATCTCCATAAAGTAAAATAAATTTTTTAAAAAAATTCTTGTTGAAAAAACCAAATATTCAAACACGTCACGTCGAGTCTCAACACACCACACCATTAGAAAAAGTGCCTAACCCTGCCAAGCCACTTCAGACGGTTCGAACTTGAGCGAAACAACAACCAAAGAAATTTATTGCCACCTCACTTGGACGTGTCACATACACCACACGTTAAACTTTATAAATCCAACAAGAAATAAATACACGCCCAACACGACGTACCACATATATTATACAAAGAAAACTTCCGACAAATACTTACAGAAAAGCGAACAAATTACAATTCTAGATGAAGCAAAGTAAAAGTTAAAAAAAAAAAACACGCCACGTCAATAAAACAAAAGGTGAAAGAAGAAAAAGAGGAATCTTCTATCCGACGTGCCACTCAAACGTGGTGGAACATATCCAAATCGAAAAACCTTCGATAGGAACTCATGCCACCGCACTCTGACATGTCACCCATTGACACGGACCACATGTTAAACTTTCTAAACCAAAACGAACAAATGCATCATCCTTAACATGAGGTGCACATCTATCACAAGAAAAACCATCAGAGGCCCACCTCTATCCACAAGAAAAACTTGAGAAAAGACCGAACAATTTTCTGACAAATAATGAAAAAGATCAAATACAGAATCCCAGCGAAAGACAATTCTATCTATTCTAGATGAAATAAAACTGAATTTTCCAACAATTACGGCACGTCTCGCACCATGCCTCTCTAATCTATGACGAAAGGGCCCAACGCACCCGAGAGGCTGCGACAGCTCGGAAAAAAGGAGGACAAGTCATCAAGCCTTCACGGAACAAACAGTAAAAAAAGAAGGGCGCCCTCACGGCGAAGAACTCCCACCTCCTATCCGCCCCCCCTCTCCTTTCTCTCTCTAGCCCCGCACAAATCTCTCCTCCCCCTCTCGCCCAGCCCTCGCCGCATTGCCCGCCGACGACCCCCGGCCGGATAGAGAGGAGGAGGAGCGGCGCGGCTGCGGGAGGACCGGGTGGCGGCGGAGCGGGCGGCATGTGCGACCTGGTGGCCCGCACGGGCCGGCACCAGCAGCGGTACGAGGATGGCCGTCGGCTAGTGGCCGGGTACGCGCTTGGGCTGCCTCTGCCTCGCTGATTGATTGATTCCCTTGCCAATTATTGCTCCTAGTGCTTCGAGGTTCCCTCGCCGATTGGATTCGATTGGGTTGGGGGCCGATGGCTACGTGTGTGCGTGCGTGCTCATTGCCCTCTTGACCTAAACGCGGCGCCGGAGCGGTGCGCATCGTATTCTTCGCTCCGTACGGTGCGATAGCATGGGTGGATCGTTGCGGTGTGGTGGTGTGCCACCGGGGCTCGATTGTTTTGTTTGTTGCGGTCTATTTTCTGGCGTCTGAATGTCTTTTTTTTATTATTGTGTTAAATACAAAAAACTTGCTGTTAACAGCCAGGTGATCATCTGCGAATAGATGTTACACTGATCAGGGAGGTCTTAATCAATGCACAGTATCTAGCTTGTAAGGCTGGTGATAGCGACAGTATTGGGATCACTTTTGTTTATTTCACTTAGATGGTGGCATGTTACTATATGCTAGGAATTGTGGTGTGATGTGTCTACCCGGAAGTGAGATGTAAAAGCAGTTATGTTTGCTTGTTTGCATTGATATTAGGGCGTGATGGAATCAATGTTTTCAGGTCGGCTGGTCGATCCCGGTCGACCTGTGACCGACCAGGCGACTAATCGTGATTAATCGTCGACCAGGTCGATTAATCGACCCTGGTCGTCCCCTGGTCGTCCAGGTATATCAGCTGGTCGACCTACATATATACCTCTATACATACACTATATTATACACAATAAAGGAAGCATCAAGACTGCATTAGTGTTCAGCTGGTGACTTTCTTGCTATATGTTCTATCCCAAACAGGCCAAGATGTAAGCCCAGTGGTCCACATATCCGCCCTGTTAAACAGACCCAAAAACAAAGCAAAACCTGGTCGTCCCTATCCTAATCGGACGATTAATCATGATTAGTCGACGACTAATCAGACGACCAGGTTTCTGGTCGACCCAATCGAGTCGGATCCCCTAATCGAGCACTCCTAACCGACCAGGACGACTAATCGGGATTAATCGCGATTAATCGGACAACCTGAAAACATTGGATGGAATTGAAGAGTGGTGTATGATGAATAATTGGATAGCTTGTCTCCCAGCAAGTGTCTCTTTAGTTCACTTCAAATCAGTATTGAATTATTGATAGATGGGTGAAAGATACAGTTCGGATTAGTTGGTACCATTGAGTATTCTTGTAATCGTCGTTGATAGCAAAAGGCCATGAATCAGTGCTCATAACCCAGGTGTTTGTTCATGATTGGTGCCTTATTCTTTCCACATGTTCTCTTCTAGGAGCTTATATAGCTTCTGTTTTTCCTTAGCTAGGACAGAATTTTGCTATGCCTTGTGTCCAGTTTGTGGCTTCCCTTTAGCTTGTAGGAATATAGTGCCTATCATGAGACGTGTAGGAATCATAGCAATGCCAGAAAAATATGTATAGCTTCTCAGGATATTTACATATCAACATGTAGCTACACTATAAAAGGGACCTTGGTATAAAGTGGGGATCAAAATGGCCCATGTTTGAATAGGCAATATTATCTGGAAGGGTCAATTGAGAGTAGCCAAAAAGGTAAACTATCTATTTGTGTGTGTTGTCATTATTTCTCCATAATCACCAGTGTTTAATGTGCTTAAAGTGCTTCAGAAATTGATCTTCTTCGTATTTCCTTTTCCTTGTATGTTATATTTGTCTGCTCCTGATCTTTAAGATGCTAGATGCATGTCCAGTGCTAGTTTTACCAAGCCCGCTGATATACTACTACTTTATAGTTTCTATCTGGAGACCAAACATGATTTTAACACCACATAAATTTGTTGTACTGTACTACTGCCTTTGCGTTTCTGGCTCTGAGAAACATTGGCACTTATTCATAGTGGCATATCTATGTATTTCTGAATAATTTCATTTTCTCTGCAGATGCATACCATTTAGGTATAGAGCTAATAATGATGAAACCTCTGGTGAGAAAACTAAGAAACTCGTGGAAGTTCTCATGATAAATTCCCAAAGCGGACCTGGTCTTTTGTTTCCAAAGGTACTGTACTGTAAACATCTCCATCTGAAATACACATGCAACAATTAGAAAGTGGACCTAGTGTTTTGTTTCCGAAAGTATTACTGTTAACGTCTTCATCTGAATTCCATTGCTAGTTGTTTACATGGTTGGCAATTTTTATTGCAAACTTGTTCTGTTTCTGTGTTTTCACATAACTACACTGGAACACTTATACCCTATAGCAGTACATATTATTATTTTAGTTTGTTCTCAATTGCCAGTGTGTCTTCAGTCAGAAATCCGGGAAATCCAGATGAAGTAACTGGAATGTCTGAGTTGCTGATCTGGATTCCTTGGGCTGTTTATGAGCTTGTTTTCAAGCTTAGGTCTCATGTATTGTTTTTATTTGGTCTGTTCACATGTTGGTCACTCTGACTAGTTTTTGGATATACACTGTTAACTTTTATTCATGCTTTAAGCCTTTAACCATGTTTTCATAAACCTGTTGTAAATGTAACTGGGCTGCCATGTAGAGATTTTTTTATGTTTGTTTTCTTGTTGCAGGGAGGATGGGAGAACGATGAAACTGTTGAAGAGGCAGCAGCTCGAGAAGCTATAGAAGAAGCTGGGGTTCGAGGTGATATAGTGGTAAGATGCCTATAAAGATGGTGTTTTTCTAAACTAATTTTCATCTTGCCTCTAATCATTTATAACTTTTTCAATAGTTAATGTATGCCATGTGCTGCTGACTCATGTTTTCCTAATTTCCTGTGCTTCCATCTTGATTTATTCATGAAACTGATATTCTTATAAGATACGGAAACTCGTTATTCACTGTATTAGAACTATTCTTTTCAGTACTATGCTTGGTTAACATGCCACATTGTTTTAGACTCGACTGTACTATGCTATTAATGCAATTTTATCGCCATTCAGAATTATGCCTTTTGTTCTCCCACTTCGTCCCTATGTTGCTGCTGCTGCTGTATACCCCCAAATTGGGGTTACTGACATGCAGTTATAGCCTTTACAGAGTGTAACTCCCTTGAAAACCTGAAACTATGTTAAAAGGGTGGAATAATTTATAGTTTGATATCCATTATCCTTGGAATCCATCATATTTCATGCTTCTATTGAGTCAAGTCAAAAGCAATCTTATCACTGGCCTTTCCGGTGCTGTCTTCCTCATATAAAGTCTCTATACCCACAAGTTGTATGAGACATGCCTCACATTGATTAATATCCTAGTCTAATGGGTTTGATGATGTGCAACCTGTACAACTAAGAACATTTGTTGGTGGTAAAGAAATTATACTTGGCTGGCCTGCACTTCAATAAGATCCGTCATTGAAGCTTATCTAGAGCCAGGCATACATTCTTAGTGGAAGAAACATGAGATGCACATTGTGTAGTTTTCTCAGTGGTTTATGACACTGATGTTGAACTAGTTCAATTGGATTTATTGTTTGTTTCTTAGTCTGGCGTGTCCTTCAACTGCCACAAGTGGAAACGCTTTTGGCCAATCTTAAGGTTGTAATTGACATTCTAGTCTGAATATAGGATAGCATAATCGAGGTTGATATTGTCCCTGCCCGTTGATCCTGTAACACTTGTGTGCTTGTAGCATGCAGGATGTTTACATAGTGGAGGACCCAATATAGAAGGCTCTTATATCTCGATGAACACATGTGGTGCCAATGAAGATAGCCTTAACTTTTTTTCTCGTCCTTGGTGCTGCGCCATGATGAAACATGACCTTGATGATGACAATAGATGCTTATACACTGCTAGCTTTTGTCTGTCATTCAATTTCCTAAAGTGCCTATTGTAACACAACTTACTTGTTCCAGCAATCAGTATATCTTGCCATCTTCTTGCTTATATAATGCCATTTTGCTTTCTGAATCAGCATTTTCTGGGGCTCTATGACTTCAAAAGCAAGACACATCAAGATGCGTGCTGCCCTGAGGGTATGTGCAGGGCTGCAGTGTTTGCGCTGCATGTAAAGGAAGAGCTGGCCTCATGGCCTGAGCAGAGCACCCGGCAGAGGACCTGGCTCACGGTTCCTGAAGCTGCATCAAGGTGCCGGTACCAGTGGATGCAAGAGGCCTTGCTGACAGGCTTCTCTGACTGGCATGACAAGTGGAGCAGAGGCGGCACAAACTGTGACCCGGCCTAACTGCTGAACCCATCTGCAGTCATCCAATTTGTTCATCTCCTCTCTCTTTCCCTAGGCTCCAACCTTGCATAATACAATAATACAATGTACTTCTCTTGATTGCTCGGTTGGTCATTAACCCTTCATGTCACATGTCAGGATGGTTATCTTAGTTATAGTGGGACGAGGTATATCTCATCAAGACGAGAATTCTCACAACTTTTAAGTGTCAATTCTCGTGCTCTATTATTTCTCGGTTTCAGCTGCTGTCGTCGCGGTGCTGCAGTCACGCACCGTGCACATTTTGTAACTCCGCTCCTGATTCGGGAGATGCATATGCTATGTATTAACTGTTATAACTTAGAAATCAAAAGTTGCTACCGTTGACTGGAGTCACCACGCAGTGCGTCCGGAACCTTTGCAATCTGTCTTGTTTTAGCTGAGGCTGGTTGGGGAGCGAACCGGGTACTGAAATCCTAGATCTCTGGTGCTAGTGACTAGTGAGATGCTGAGCAAACCCATTTTAGACTCGGTATTCAGATGCTTATGTTTGTTAAAATTTGTTAAGCGGCTGTTTTGAAAACAGACATGTGCATTGATATTTTGATTACATCGGTATGCCAAGGTAGGGAAAGTAAAAATTATTCGCCAAAATGATGTGGACGATGGATTAGACATTTAGATAGATTATATACATTGCTATATGAATTACTAAAGTCTTCCCCCACCTGCCTCCCCGAAAAAACCTGTGGTCTGTCAGAAATGAAAAAAATGGAAAACACAAGATGCCTGGGGAAAGGGATTTGATCGAGGAAATTAAAAGGTAACAAAAAAAAAAAGAGCTCATATGTGCTGAAATTAAAAGGTAACAAAAAAAGAGCTCATATGTGCTGTGACCTAATCAAGAGATCAGTTAGCTGTGACGGACCCAACCGGTCACATCAGCAAACCTTAATCATCGCTCCAGGTGTGGGGTGAGAGAGGCTTGAACTCTCGACCTCAGGATCACTCGCTTTCAGCTATGAGACCTTTTTTTCTCCTCAGCAATAACGGCCTATACATAACTTCTAAAGCGACTCGTAAGCATGAAAACTCACGGCAAACTGATTATGGTAATGCCATGCAAAAAAAAAAAACAAACAAACAAAGATAAGCTGATCAAGATCATTTTCTTTCAGAAAAATAGTATAATATAGATGCAAACGGTCATGCATTTACACCATGAGTGTCCATAGTGATCTAATCTGCACACCACATACAAATCTATTAGTCAACCATGTATATACGTTAATGTTGAAATGATATGAATATGTATTTTTATTTGGAAAATGAAGCCAAAACAGATGCATGCTAGCTGCTGAAACAATGCCCTAGTTCTTTTATGCAGTATACATCTTTTTCCTGTTGTGCGGAACGAGGGCAGGAGCTCATCAAACGGATCCATTTAAATCAGCTAAACTTTTTGTAAGTTATAATAGCCAAAGAGAGCTAGCTAATAGTTTCTTTATATAAACTAAATGATTGAATAATTCAAAATGAGTACTCCCTCCGTCCCGTTAGGATCGTCGTCGGAGCGTCCCAGTGGTGTCCCATTGGGACTCACTGGTTTAGGTAGACAGTAGGCCCCACACCTATAGGAAAGTAAATAAGCCAAGCTAGGCAGCCAGCCTTATCCTTCCGATGCAGCCAGCGTCCGGGTGGTGTGCATGCGGGAAAGCTGTTTTTTCCTGCTTGCTGATTTGTTTAATTGTTGAATTCGGAATAGTACTAGTGTGTGGTTGGTTTTAATTGGATAAATGTATCTGTAGCAGTGACATGATATGAGCATTTAATGAACATGTTGTTGCTCTAAACAAACTTAAATCATTGCATATAAGCGTACTGCTAGCTTATCTTGGTTTGCACACCGGAGGCTCCGACGACAATCCTAACGGGACGGAGGGAGTATAAGCCAGATGATAAACGCAACATTCACAGACTAGCTATCCTAATAGGCTTTGGCAAAACTAGAGAAATACAGTCTAACAGTCTCGTCAACCAGATCTCGAGAATACCACATTCATTATTTCGCTTTTTATGGCTCTGTAGAAGAAGCCACCAGACTTCTCTCGCCGTCCCATCTCATCTCAAGAGTTAAGTCCTGATTAGATTCAATGCAAATTGCAATTGCAACTAGTCACATCAACGTTGCGGCATATAAATAGAGTATTAAATATAGACAAAATGTTTACATGTTTGTACTTTTTGCATGTACATCACGAGACGAATTTTTAAGTCTACTTAGGCCATGATTGAACAAAAGTTATCAAATACAAACGAACGTGCTACAGTATAAAATTACAACTGCAACTGGCATCTAAACGGGGCCTTAGTCAGGATGTCGATTGAGTTTAATCCAATCCTTATGATGTGGAAGCATGCATGTTAAAAAAAAATAGAGAGGCGGTTTTAGAGGAGCTGTCGCGGAACTATTCTATTTTGAAAGATGAAGTTACTTTAGAGAGCCAATTTAATTTATATATCCAAATTCACCTTCGTTCGCCGCTTTGCGCTCTTGGAATTGCTCTAAGAAAGCTGAATTATTTGGACCAGCTAGAGCTTCAACTTGGTCCACTAAACGGACCAAATTAATCTATACGGGTAAGCAAGCGCGGCTCCTAGTCCTACATCATTATTCTCTCTTCCTGCATTCAAAAGTTCAATGACATATCATATCATGGTCCTTTTATATGTTTGATTGAGGCCATCTTTGGCCTTACATTATTCCTAGCCTGAGATTCAGCCATAGAATTAGGGGCCGCAAAGTACAATGATTATTATTCCTTCCGCCCTAGCTAGCTCCGTCGATCCTCAAATGCATGATATGCTTGCATGCGCTTCTTCCGGTTCCACTTCCATTGTACTAGTAGTATATATACTATACCCAAAAGGAGCTGCATGCGTGCAAAAGAGAATTCGACCAGAAGCCAAAGTTTCCATCGCTTTGCCGTCGAATTGCACCGAAAGATGGTATTTTTCAAACGACTTTCAACGTATATATGCGCCGAGTGCATCAAATTAATTAATAAACGTCTTTGCTCCGATCCGATGTTCCCTACTGTTCTTGAGTAGGTCTGCAACTTAAAGATCGATGTTTCTGTCGTCCTAGAATAGAATCCTACTCGAAGCAACAACTTGATTGATGCACTCATAGATAGATCCTCCCTCCGTCCCAAAAAAATATGTAATTCTAACACCGTAGCATGTTTTATGTACCAACTTTGACCAATTATAAATAAAAAACTATAAATATTTATAATGTCAAATAAACACCATTAGATTATTTATGAAATGTATTTTCATAATATATTAATTTGGAGGTGTAAATATGAATACTATTCGGTAGAAACTTGGTCAAACGTGAACTATTTTATCTGACACGCAACCCGTAGTTGTATGTTTTTTTTAGGACGGAGGGAGTACTCCCTCTGTCCCAGTGGCAGTGTCGTCTGAAATTCACGCCCCCCTTACATTCCCAGTTCTCGAGCGACAGTCCGTCGCGGGACGGAGGGAGTACTTATGTAGTGCATGAGCGCATCCATCTTGCTACCAGTCCGGTCACTTCCGTCGATCAGCATCAGCTAGCTAGGTTGAGTGAGTGCCTAGCCCACATGTGGATCCATCTGCTGCCTGTACGCGGAGTCGTACGTCCCAAAGCAGGGATTAGAAAGGGACAGCTGGCATGTAAAGTCCCTGTTTGAACAAATTTATAAAAATATATAGCGAAACATTTATTACAGAATAACACTGTTATAATACTATAATAAAGTTAATATATGTATGAAAATTGATTCTAACATACATATATTGTACATTCGATTTTGTCCTTAAAATCAGGTATGACACATATTTAGTTGCAAGTTTTAGTGATATAATAATGAAGTGTTATATGTAAGTGTAGGACTGGTCTCACAGGGTATGTCGTAGCCACCTGGCATATCCTGTCGGTCTACCTCTGGAACCAAAAAAAAGTGGGCTAAAATTTTATATCTTTATTGTTAGGTATAGATTCTTTAGATCTATAATCAATCTATAGATTAGTTATCTCTCAAAATGCAAGACGGTGATATTTTGGGACTAAATGTAGATTCATGCTTGACATGACGACTATTCTCTGCTAATCTCTTTCTCGATTGATCGACATGAGACCATGCTTGGCGAAAGCACTTGGTAGGTGTATATATAAGCTATATATATGGAGAGAATAAAGGAAGACTTCCTTTTTACAAGATTACAATCTTGTGCCATTGTTGAAAAGAACCAAGAAATGCATGGGCTAAAAGGTTCCATATATATGCTTAAGGAAGTTTCTGTAACGGGAATTACTTACTCCCTTGGTCCTGTATGTGAGCACTTAGCATGCTCTGTTTGTAATTTTTAAATTGTGTACATACAAAGTGTTGTGTGAATCATCTTAAAATTTAAGCACTTGGAATATAGATAAAGTGTTATTCTAATATTTTGGGACAATTAAGAGAGAATATAAAAGATGTAGTATATACCCTTACTTTATTTCCTAGGCCTTGTTCATGTCCACTCGCGTTAGATAGGAGAAATCAGCTATGACAGTTAGATAAGATACTAGATGAGGATGTATAATTGGGTACACGTTTTGAATTTTGAATGCTTAAATGCACTGTATTATATTATAGGATGGAAGGAGTATGCATATTGTAAAGGAATGTGCTCTTAGTTTATAACTTGCATGGTGGTTACTTTCAATGATCCTAAACATAAGTTCTCAAAACGGAAAAAAAACACGCCAACCTTTTTTTTTCTTTTTGCAAATTACACAGTATAGACGCTCACAAACACTACCCCTATGAGCACCTCCGAGAGACTGCGCCAGCAGATCTCGAGATTGACGAAGTCACCACAGACGTCTCGCTATCGACGGGAACATCGCCTACCACTGAATGCACAACGCCATTAAATACTGAAATAAATCCAGAAAATATGCGACAACCAAGATTTAATTTGAACTCTGATGAGTAGCGTCCCACTAGACAGTCCTACCATTGCACCACAGGTCCATTCGCAAAAATATGCTACCTTTGTTTATGAAGTCATGAACTTTAGTAATAACCAATGATAATACGCTTTGCGGCCAAAGAAAAGGAGAGAAATGTATATGTTCTGATCCTTGGATGGAGCAAAGAATGCCTGCTTTATTTGTCTCTTCTCTCACTTACCAATGCAACTGTTCAGATTGTTACCAAAAAATGTTATTATGAGAAGATACGTGCAGTGTATTTTGACATTAGTAGTGCACGCATATGATCCCCAGCACCGAAAGAAAAACGATAAGTAAAAAAATATGCATGGTTCCAAGAGCTAGCTAGCTAGTCAAAGCAAGCTAGAATCGGATGCATCGGAACCCCAAACAAGGAGAAGGATGGTGGCACTTTCTTTTTCTGGTTATAAACTAAAGCTCTCCAAGAACCCTCTCTCATTAATTCTGAAAAAGAGAACGTGAGGTAACAAATAAGTATATAGAATGATGATGCTTATTAGCAACGAAACACTACTATACTACTACAACAAGTCCAAGCAGTTTTGAGATGCAGCTCACGTCGTCTACAATTGCAGCTGAAGCGATGGCGTGTTGGAACGGTGGATGCATGGACGTGTGCGGCCATAGGTTTCAAAGAAGACACCAATACAAATCTAGCCACATTTTTTAGCTAAAAAAAAATTCTAATCCTGTTCCTTTTGCATTCAGTGGAAGAATATGTTCCACTCCTATTTAATTTGATTCCACACGCAAGTGAACTGCTCCTGTGATTTTGCTTGAAGGGATGTGAATGGGCTGATCCGGGCATCGTCTTGTACCGGCCAGCTCCATGACCTCAAGGCCAATTTTAAAGGCCACGGGTTTGACATATATTTCACCTAAAGGCTATATTGTCTTATTGGTCCAAAGAGTAGTTTGAATTGATCCAAATATTTGTCTGATATCATGGGACATGAATACTATGAATGCTTCCACAAAAATGAAATACAAGATTGAAGTATCATGATGACACATTGAGGTTATTAGGGAACCATGCTTTTTAATTTTATTTAGTTTCACTTCTAATATTATATTCCTCAACGTATTTCCAAGCATAAACATGTTTACAGGTTATGATCAACCTTGCATACTAAAAACAAATGAAAAAACAACAATTTACAAATAAAAATATTGTTCTGTGATGAGTGGGTCGACTCATGTATGTTACCCATTGGGTCAACAACTTCCAATTCTATCGACATATTTTAGATTTTGAGACCGGCTCTTGTGACCCGTTAGCCTTACTTTTATGGGTAGGATATCCAATAGGTCGATCAGACTCATTAGCATCCCTACATTGTACTTAATTCTTTGAGAGTATATATAACGCCTTAACAAAGTCCATCCAAATTCAAAATGCTTGAGACGTTTATCAAATTAAAAGGAAAGGTCAAAAAGGGACACTATTGGATCCATCGGAGGGAACATTTGTTCCTACCACTAGGCTTATATTACTGAAAAAGAGTAAATTTAGTTCATTAGGTTTCATTATCAAAGTATATAAAATTCCATGATGGAGATTATATGAAGTTGGATGCACTAAGTCATGTCGACCCAATAGCATAATAAGCTACCAGAAGAAAAGGGGAAGAATCTATATATTCAACTTTAATATAAAGTTACTAGCTCCTTTCCGATCATATATAAAGAAAAGGTTATTAACTTGAGTCTTGAGCAGCGAGATAACGGTTAATGGTAAATAGCTTGTCATCTTTATTGTTTTTGTTTATGACGCACCATGAGCATTACAATACCAACCACGGATGTGGAGCTAGCTAGAGCAAATTAGAGAGATCTAGCATATGTATTTTGTTAGCGTATACGGTCAAATGTTGAGGGTAATAGTTGATTTTTGGTCTGGATCTCAGTGTGGCCATACTCGTAGCACGTAACCATGGATGCTCCCCGGGGCCAACTGGTTGTTAGCTTCTACTAGGTCTGTTGTATGTACAAGTGTAATCCACTCTTGATCTTGTAGCACACAAAAATAGATCCTCCTCCGGGCCAACTGGTTGTTAGCTTCTACTAGGTCTAGTTGTATGTACAAGTGTAATCCACTCTTGACCACCAGTCCTACTGTTACAGACTAGTACTCCCTCCCAAAATAACTATCGTTTTCATTTTTTTTACTAAATATATTTTAAAAATATTAATATTTATGATACATAATTAGTATCATTGAAAAGATCTTTGAATCTAGTTTTTTAACAAATTTATTTGAGGATGGAAAAATTATACATATTTTATACAAATCGAGTCAAACTTGGGACATGGAAACCCAAAACGACACTTAATTCGGGATGGAGGGAGTACTTGTGTTTACTGTTGAATTTCTGAAACTTTACTCCACTATACTATGGTTAACAACAAGCCATAAGGGAAGATTTGGTTACAGCCCCGAAAGAGAAGTTCATGAGATGAAAATAGCGTCACATTCCTCTTGAACTAGTTTGGATCCTTAAAATTGAATTCATTTCATTATAATTTAGGAACAAATTAGTTAATAATTAAGCTAATAGTGTTGCACATGAAATATATTTGTATACTATTGCTAGCCATACAAGTGAGGATACTTATAGGTTGCATTTCTACTATAGCATGATAATCTATAGAATCAATTTTCATCTCCTACCATATGAATTTGAGATATAGACTTATTTGTGAGCTTGAAAAGGTTGTAAAATATCAAATGCCAAACCAAATAACTCAATCATTAAGTAGATTTCAATTCCTCTAAAATAAAGAGATCCAAATGGCCCCTTTCATGAAATTACGTGTAAAAAATATGAAAGAGCTTTCAAAGCCCTAAAGATTTGGCCGCCCGACATTCCAATTCTTCAATGCTAGAATCCAGAATTGACTGCCTATGCGCGTTTTCACAAATTAAATTTAAGTACTATGATCTTTTTTCTTCGAGAGCTCAAAATTAGTTTTACTATCTATTTATGCTACCTCAGTACCAAAGCTATAGGTCCAAATAGCTTTACAATATTCTTAAACAAAGCCACAATATGTTCTTGCAGCCTCTATCCCCTCTCTTTTTGGCCTTTACTACTAAGCATGCGTGTGTGTGTGTGTGTGTGTGTGTGTGTGTGTGTGTGTGTGTGTGTGTGACAATCACATCAAGACTCTGCATACCTGAAAACGATAGGTAACCGCAAAATTCTCTTGACAAACACTAACATAACAGTTTGATGCTCCAGGCATAACATGAAAGGGCAGGAGAATCGTCTATGCTTTTTTATCATCATTTGCAGCTCAGTTTTCAATTTTATCAGGGAATAGCATATCTCTAGACTAGCTAGAGCTAGAGTGACCAGTGGAAGAATCAGAAACTCATTTATGTCCAATGTAAGCGAAGCAGCGATTATGCTTTTCCACGCTAACTTTTCTACAGAGAAAAAGAAAATAATTCCAAGTGGTGAATACTAAGAATCCATGAATTCAGTGTGGCCCAAAAAAGGTATTCCTTGGTTGCCCTATGAGAGATTTTCAGGTATGAAACCTCCGTGATGAGAATATATATATCGGAAGGAAAAGGCTCCAGCTGTAGAATCAGCTGCCTTTGGTCATCATCATAAAACAAGGTTACAATATTTTCCAAGAAATTCAACATTTAGCAACATTAAATAGTAGAGGGCAAGATACTCACTCAGGTAACAAACAAGGATGAGGACGCTTTGCGCTCCTTTGGTCCACAAAACGGGAAATCCTTAAAAGAGCAAATTTGCACATGTTTTATGAAAAAAAAAATCAAGATCAACTTCCCTTTTATGTCCTCCAAAAAGAAAAATATAAGTCCATCTGCTAGTTTTATTCAGTTGATATCGTTTAGGGGGATATGCATTATAAGTTCTCAAATTTTCAGATTAAAACTTTTTAATATTTCAAACGACTTCAGATGAAGATTGCTTTATACCAGTGTTGTAGTGCTCAGTGAGGTCTAACATTTTGTAGTTGACTTTTTTTTTCATGTGATGATGTTTAGGGGGTCCAAACATAAAAAAAAAAAAAATTGGTGAAATAATACAAAAGGATAGTATCCAATATCTGAGTATAGGTGACTATATGGTATTGTGGTAAGAGTTGTTCCGTGTGAGTCTTAACGTCATGAGTTTTAATTCTTAGGCGCGCATGCTTCTGGTGTACTTCATGCAAAGATTGTGCTACTGGAGGCTTGCGATGTGCCTAGGGCACGAGAATTTTATTTTCTATCCTTTTGGTGCTTTTTTTTTATAATTTTTAAGTTTTTCGGAAAATAAAGTTTTAAAACCCTTGAAAATTAATTTTCCCAGAGGGTTGCATATCCACCTCTGCAAAATAAAAATGACTAACATTTATTTTGTGTAGTGGAGCCGTAACTATTTATCGGAATAAGCTTTGACCTGCTTTGGGTCACATGATAGAATCAGAATTCAGAGAGTGTCTGTCACAATGGGATGGAACTAGCTACCTAGCCCTAGCTTGGCACCAAGATGCATGCGTGCTCACATTGTTGTCAAGGATATAAAATTGAAATTCTCAAAAGATAACGCCAATGACAAGAAAGGCTAATGATAGTACCCATCATTAGTGGCTTGTAAGACCACGTGATCAGCTCGAGACGACGCTCCACTTTGCATCTTTTTTGACGGCCTATTTGTCGTTACTCATGCAGGTAACTTATGAGCGGTTAAATTCTCAAATAAAGAGAATCAAATGGGACTCCACCAATCAGCGAATGATCATTGTTTTAGAAACCAGCGATCCATCAGATAACCACGCAACTTTTCCTTTTTTTTGAAAAAAACTGTTTCAAGAAGACCAGGAACTCTTTATTCTTTCAGGAAGTTACAAAGTTATAGGTTCTATGCACAAAATTAAAAGCAAAAACTTTGAGTGGAACTGTTTTAAAAAATAGTTTATTAGTAAACATATATAGCATTATTTATACTATCTCCGTCCCATAAAAAGTGTTATTTTCGTTTCCCAAAAATTCAAATTTTTAAACTTTAACAAAAAAATATATGAGAATGTTAATATTTATGATATATAATTAGTATCATTGCATAGATTGTTGAATATATTTTCATGCTAAACTTATTTGTAGGTACAAATGTTGATAACATTTTCTATAAATTTAGTTAAGCTCAGAAAATATGTTCAGTCACATAGCGACTTTTATCATGGGACGGAGTAGTATGTAACAAGCTAAAGGATAAGATATTTTTTACATTGTTTTTGGCAATTGGATTTAAGGGTTTTGGAGCATATAGAGATGACCGACTTTCCTAGTGGGTAGTCCTGAACAAGTACAGACGCAAATGATGCATCTCACCTTATGAAACAAGTTACCAACTTGGAATTAGAAATGATTTTGGCAGGTGCATGCTCGTACTAACTACCCTATAACCTCAAGCGTGTTAGAGGTCCATGAAGCCTCCCACACAACACACACACACACACACACACACACACACACACACACACACACACACACACACACACACACACACACATATATATATATAGAGAGAGAGAGAGAGAGAGAGAAACACTACCTCTAATGATCACCACTTGCCTTTGCCTTGCAAGCTATTACGTGCGCATAAACAAAACCAAAAGGAAGAGACAAATGGTAGTGTCATTCTCAATAGAATACCAAAAAGTTTAGTGTATATAAGGTACAAGTGATTTTTTTTTTCCTTTTGACCATTGCCTTTAGACCAGGACAGGGGTGGGGGGGGGGGGGGGGGCACAGGGCTCATTCTTAGAGGCTTCCAAGAAGTGGCAGGCATCCTAATTAGAGTAGCTGGTAATAATGGAGAGCCAATGCATATGCATGGCTTTGTTGTATTTCATGCCTTGGTTTAGATATATTCATCACGGAATGGCGGCTTTGATTTCTCCTTTTTGGTAATGTGTGGCTCTCAAGTTTGGAGAGTACATTGTCATTCTCACCTCAGCAATTCTTGCACATCTATCTACTGTAGTACTAGAAAAAAAATAAAGCGTCTGATTTTGCTTGTATCTTTTTGGCTTTGTTGTAGCATTTCAGCTGCCGTTCTCCTAACAAAGAGCAGTAGGTAACTTACTGAATGTTCTTCTTGGATTTCCATGGTGGTGGTTAAGACTTTGGTGGGGGTTAAAGTTCATAAGAAGCATAGCAGTAGCAGCCATGGTTAACATCACCACTGAAAGGCATATATAGCAGCCATGGTTAACATCACCACTGAAAAGCATATAGCACACAACTTACAACTTACATGTCACAACTACCATGTATAAATGTATAATTACCACAACAAAGGCATATGTGCAAGATGGCTTATTATACTTTCTAAAGGAAAGGGTTATTGATTGAATAATAAAACTATTGTCCCTTTCAGATAGTGGCTAGTAGTGGACTGGTCCAGAGTTGACGTCAGCTATTTCCTTGCATGTATACAAGATTTTATTTTACTTTTTTCAGAAACAAAGAGCAAAAAGTTTTTGGATAACAACTCATAAAAAAAAATTTAAAAAATGAATGGATAAGAAGTGGATCCACACATGATTGGCTCACTGTTGCATGGAAAGGAAATTTGTATTATGCAATGATATGGAAAACCGTTTTTCAACCAATCACTAAAAAATATATCGCCACCCACTTTTCAACGGAGAGAGAGAGAGAGAGAGAGAGAGCACCACACAAGTTGTCAATCGATTTGTACAAATATTCTAGCAAATGATAATACCATGGACTGGTTTGGGTTTCTAGGTGCTATAGTTTCTTTGGGGAGTCGAATCTTATAATCATTTGCATAACCTAACTACTAATTGCATACATACATATATATGTAGTGCAAAGCACTTGGGCCCAATAGAAGTTGAACGGCTTATGCACACTACCAAAGTGGTGGGTTTATCGTAGTGTTTTTATTTTCTCACTAGTTATAAAATATGAAAATATTACTAGGAGACGTTTAGTAGGAAAAATTTATAGTAAATTTTGAATAGTAAAATATTAGGAGAAGCTCACCTCACTAGAAAAATTCTAAAATTCTAGTTGCGCCACCACTAATTTATAGTTTTTTGTGATTTGCTAGAACTCAGTGGTGCGCTGCAAACCATCCCCCTTCCCTCCAAAAGAAACTTTGGCAAGTTCATATATATATGTTGACTTTATAAATATTTTATAACGTTCTTAATGCTCAACGACAGCCCTCTTGCTATTTGGTGGTTCCTTTCATCCATACTAGAAGCATACCCCACGCATTGCTACGAAAATCGCGAATAAATTTTAATAGACTGTACGCTAACGTGGATAAATAAGTGCATGTTAGTGGATGGCACTTGGCTTGCTGATGTGAATATATTGCATAGATAGATATTAATTGTTCATGCTAGCTGTTTGCTGGTGTGGATGTTTTGCATGTTGAGATTAGCCTCATAGAAAAGCTTTGACTTTAGCAGCATCCTCAACTTCTAGAGTACTTTATATTGTGCAAGTGAAGTACTATATATCTGTGATTATTATCATTTCTCAGTGACATCGAAACGGTTGGTCATGGCTAATGTTGACTAAAGAATCTGTTCAAAGAAATAAGACAGAAAAGGTGCTTATTGCTCAATTGGTTCATTCTCTCTGTCATAAGATTCTAGTAAGGTGTGGTGTGGTTGACCTTGAGAGCTAGAGGCACTAGCTACAGACTATCTAGTACGTACTAGAGTTTGACAATGTTCAAGAAGATAACACATTGGGAAATCATGCTTAGGCTAGCATAGAGTTGACCTTCAGCACCAGAATGGATACAATACAGCAGGAGCGGTGCCCTGGCGGTGTGATGGTTTGACCTCGACATTCAAAGTCTTCTGCTAACTAATCTCAATCATGCATGAGAATGTTTCCCACATCAAGTGCTAGAGTTGGAAAACGAGGACAAGGAAAGGGACCACAGAAGTAATTCATGTGCTGTTCACAGGATCTGCCAAGAGAGCGTCACTAAGCAAAATGCAGTGTTTTTACCCCCCTCAAACACTCAGAAAAATGACAGGCATGATGATGGTAACAGAAGAGATGCCAACGATGTTTTATAACCCGGATAAATACGGCTCATTTAAAGATACAGGGCAATTTGTGTTTGGCCAAAAAAAACACCATATATCTGCTACAAAGGACCATATATATAGGCAATTTCATATCACACAATGTAAAGCCCACTTATTGAAAGTTATGCGCAATTTGAAGACATAGATTCGGGATATGTATATACTAAGGTCACAGCGATAAGAAGAGAGGCAGAGGGGACAGAAAAACGTATATAGTCCTAGACTATTGCAAGTGCGGAACAAGTGAGATTCTTGATAACACAACTCAATGGTGAGCATGAAAAGTTCTGATACGATTTTGACTTGACAATATTCACATCTAATCTCATAAGAAACCATTTCTGCTCATGAAAATTCTCTCTAGACTATTTTACAGCAAGAGCCTGTTGTGTTACATCACTTCCCAATCAACAGTGCCGGCGTCTACTATTTCGGATTCTTGGAACAGGGAAACAATACTCAAAACTCGCTCTCGCGCTCGATCGCATCATCATCATATCTCGTACAAAACCACAGAGAAAAATGGGGACAAAATAATTACTTTCCTCGGGACCAGGGTCAACTATACTATGATCAGCGCTACTCTGCCGCCGGTCACCGCGCGGTTGACCGCAGAGCAGAGCATGCATTCGCTGAGCCGGTGAGCTCTGCGCCGGTCGCCATTGGAGGCTGGTGTCGAGAGGACTCTGGGCAGCGTTCCGGTCCCGTGTGTGTTAGACAGCCGCGGCTGCGACGGCGGCGGCCGCCGCTGTCGAGGCAAACATGGAGGCGGTGACCACGCTGCTGCTGTATTTCTGGTCTTCCAGCAGGAAGGACCTGACGGCGTCAATGCACGGCGCGACGACGAGCCGCTGCCAGGGCTCGTCGGCGGCGTGGCCGCGCTTCAGGAACACCTCCGTGGCGTCGACGCGGCGGACGCGCCACATCCGCGCGAGCCGCTGGATCTTGCCGCGCTGGCGGAGCGCGAGCCGGGACGTGTTGGCCTTGATCTCGTCGAGCGCCGCGGCGAGCATGCGCGCGCGCTGCTCGTCGCTGACGTCGCGCGCACGGAGGTAGGCGTCGAGCTCCGGAACGCCGATGGCGCGCCAGATCCCCCTCGAGTAGTCGGTGCGGCGCGGGTCGAACGCCGCCGCCACCTCGTCGACGAGCCCGCGCCGGCACATCTCGTCGACGCGGCGGGCGACGAAGTCGTGCAGCACGGGGAGCTGCGCGTCCACCCAGAGGAAGCAGCAGTCGTACCGCTCCCGGAACGCGCGGCGGTCCCCGTCGACGAGCTCCTCGACGTACGAGTTGGAGCCGCCGGCGATGATGGGCACCCGGCCCCGCGCCGCGGCGCCGGCGGCGGCGCGCGCGGCCTCGCGGCGGAAGTCCGCCGCCGTGAACTCGGCGTCCGGGTGCACGACGCCCAGCAGGTGGTGCAGGACCCCCGCGCACTCGGAGGGCCCGACCTTGTTGGTGGCCACGTCCAGGCCGGCGTACGCCTGGATCTTGTCGGAGTTGATGACCTCGCCGCCGAAGCGCAGCGCGAGGTCGATCGCCAGGCGGGACTTGCCGGTGCCCGTGGCGCCCAGCACCACGACGGCCTTGTGCTTGGCCGCCACGCGCCTGCAGCTGACGACCGGCACCGGCGCCGCGGTGTCCGGGAGCGTGATCGACGACGGCAGCGGCGGCATCGTCAGCCTGGGCGCCATGGGGAAGCAGGACGGCGGCGCTGCCGTCGCGGTGGCCGCCATGGACAGTGGCATGTAGTATGTATGCTGCCGGTCGGGGTCGGCCCTGCTTGTGCACTACTGGTCGATCAGCTAGCTAGCAGCTAGCTTCCTTGGCTGCTGGTCGCTTGGCACTTGGCTTGCTTGGGCGCGTGGTGTAGGAGCAGAGGAAAGCATGGGTATTTATAGGAGGAAAATTTACCTCCGGTCCTCGAACTTGATAGGAGGTGTCACTTAGATCCTCGAATTTTTAAAGTGATATCTATGGGTCCCTAAACTTGGCAGAGTGTGTCATTTAGGTCTCAAACTTTCAAGGTGATCACCATAGGTCCCTAAATTTATCAGAAGGTGTCATCTAGTCCCAAATACTGTAGCTAATTTTAGCACAAATTATTTAAAAAGAAAATCTAATGTTAGGTACAGTAGCTACAATTTGCAAAATACTAAAAAAATTATATCTTTTTCGTACGATCTGTGATGAAGATGATTTTTATATAAAAATTGTAGCTCTTGACGAGATCTACAATTTCTAGTTTTGAGTTTTCTAATTTAAAGTCATTAAAACGCTCAAAAAATTAAATAAATTTTCAGCAGTATATTAATCGCGTACAAGACTTTGTCGCCCTAGAAAAACTTTATTATACGCTATCAAATGGAGATACTTTCTATATAAAAGTTATAGCGTTCGAGGAGATCTACAACTTTTAAGTTTTGAGTTTTTAAATTTAAAATCATTAAGATACCAAAAAAATTTTAAAATACAAAACCACTATGCATAAACCGAAATCAACAGTTTAATATACTGCTGAGAATTTATTTTTTTTAGTATCTTAATGACACCAAATTGGAAACTCAAAACTAGAAAGTTGTAGATCTTGTCCAGATCTACAATTTTGATATAAAAATCATCTTCATCAAAGATTGTATGAAAAAGATATAATTTTTTAAATATTTTACAGATTATAGCTACAGTACCTAAAATTAATTTTTTTAAAAAAAATTGTGCCGGGACTTAGCTATAATATTTGGGACCTGAATGACACCCTCTGCCAAGTTTAGGGACCTGTGATGATCAACTTAAAAGTTTGGGACATAGATGATACACTCTGCCAAGTTTAGGGATACATAGATATTACTCTGAAAGTTTGGGAATCTAAGTGACACCTCCTGTCAAGTTCGAGGACCGGAGGTGAATTTTCATAGGGCAGAGCCGCAGAGGGTTTCACCGGTTGGGTCAAGTGCTCGCCTGGTGGTTGTATTCTTGACGACTAGTTTAGGGTGTGTTTAGATCCCAATTACAGTTGTAATTCTGCACTGTAGCACGTTCGTTTGTATTTGACAACTTTTATCCAATCATGACCCAAGTAGGCTTAAAAGATTCGTTTCGTGATGTACATGCAAAAAGTACAAACATGCAAACATTTCGTCTATATTTAATGCTCCATGCATGTATCGCAATGTTGATGTGACTAGTTACAATTGTAATTTGCAGTGGATCTAAACAGGGCCTTAATCTTTGGCTCAGGACTCGTGGTGGATGGATTAGATGCAGCGAATGGATTGCCGGTAGGGACGAAGCTAAAGGAAATGAATAAGAGGAAGAGTGCGCTTGTCTTGTCGGTGCAACCATTCAAGGGATTTAAGGTATATAATTGTTGTGCAGAAGTGTAGGGAAAGAAAATCTGATATGCATTGAAATGTGTGTGTACATATCAAAATATAAATCTAAAAATATGTGCAGTGAAAGCATGTGTCCAAAAATTATGTCCATGTTGTGTAGTCTACTTAGAGATCCTGTCTTTTGTCGCGCAACAGACAGATGTCTAGTCCTTTCTGTAGTATTGTCAGTTCGTTCATTTGTCGTGCGATAAATCTCACTTGTGTCTCGCCAGTGAGATTGTGCTATGTGTATTTATTAAAATTAACTCCCGTATTTTTAATGAAATATATATTAGACTCGCTGGAGGAAAGAAAAGAGTGTGCTTGATATAGATCTGACTTCTTGGGCAAACTTTGTTGTGTCCAGTTGGGTGAGCTAATTGGGTATATGTTTTTTGTGAAATTGATTGCCCAAGAAACTAATTAATTTGTGAAAAATCGATTGCCCAAGAAGCTAATTTGATAACGATTGCACCCAGCAAGCTTCTTGTTTCTCTCGAATCTCGACGACCAAGCAGCCCTAGAGTCTGTACACGGTGAAAAATCGACTCTGGCGCAATTCGTTTTTAAAATAAGAAAAATGCATTTTGGCATGGGAAGGTGATGGGGGTCCGAGAGAGCACCAACCACCAGTGAATCGTGCAAGGGCAATATGGCAAATGGCCAATGGGAACGGGCATCTTCGCTTTTCACTTCTTCCTTGATGGAGCCACGGTGTATATAATGATTGGCTTTAGCGCCTTACTTTGGATCTCACGCTTTGTGTGTGTTCATCTGACCAAGATGTCTGAGGTGTCCCTGAGCACGTACGTGAGACGACTTCCACACCAATGGCGACGCCCGATCGGACCAAACGAGTAGCCGTTGTGGACTCTATAGTCTCCTTGCCATGTGAGAGCTTGCAGCTCTCTTCGCCGCCGCCGCCACCTCCTGCTCGTCACTCACCGCTAGCTCCTCTATTGATGGCTCTGACACCGCCGTCTCTTTTGTGCCGAAACCAAAGCACAGAGGTCGCCGCCACTTTTGTCGTCATGCGCCCTTCTCTTCCTCCTGCTCCTCTTCCGCGCTGGAGCTGAAGCGCACGGAGTACCGCCACCTCCCCAACGCGGGCCTCGGGCTAGCCCGTTGTGCTATTGGGCTCGTACTTTTTGGGCGGACCGCAGGTGGAAAAAAAAATGGCTCGGAGGGCCGTGTCTAGGGCCACCAGCTAGGCACTGTGAACTAATGTGACACGGCTCGGAAGGCTCACGGACCATCCCATGTCATGCCCTAACGGATCATGGGTCTAGGCCGTGCTGGGTCGGGTCGTTTGCTCATCTTTGGCTCTGTTCGCTTGAACTTATAAGCGACTTATTCGTGCTTCTTTTCAGCTCTACAATAGTATTCTCTTTTTACAAGAAATCAGCTTTCAGCTTTAAGTCTGACGTTGCTGGGAGCTAAATGCACTCGTACCGTACCACGGCCACTCGCTCGCCTGGGAGCCCTGTGTGCTTGCTGCCCACGCAAAGAGCTGGCGGGCGATGAGCACGCAGGCCCCCATGCATGGGGACCCCGGATGCTGCGGCAGCGGGGCACAGGCACGGGCAACAGGGAGCTGCCGGAGGAAGAGGAGCGAGGCAGGGCGCCAGGCCGTCGCGCGTCATCCTACGTGTCCGCCCACCGTTACCTGAGATGAGATCGAAATCGGGACAGCTGATAAGAGGTGAGTGACTGCGTCCAGGACACAGAGGCCGCGGAGAGCTCGATCGCGCTTTAATTCTCGGCGGGACAGCTGAGAGGTGAGTGACTGCGGTTGGCTGCACAGCATCGCATGATTCGGTTTATAGATAGATGTAGATAGATAGATAAAGGTAGCAAAGCGCAAGTAGCGGCGGCGGCGGCGGCGGCGGCGGCGGCTAGTGGCTTTTGGCCGTCACACGACGCGGAGCTAGCAAAGCAGAGGCAATCAGGCAAGACAAAAGAGAGTTGACCTCCGATCCATATCCAATTATCCATGCATGCTGGGAATTAGTCGCTGCGCTGGCTTCATTTAGGACAATAGTGTCTCGTCGTTTTCCTTCCGCGCGTCTGCCGATCGTCGTCACTGTTGTGCACGTCGGCTGCGTTCGGTTGAGGATATAAGCGCTTATAAGCGCTTATTTTTCAGCACTTCAGCAGTATTTTTCTCTCACAAGATTTCAGCACTTCTACAGCACTTCAGCTTCACCGAACACAGCCGTCGTCTTTTTTTCTCTCGAAAAAAAAATGAGGATCATCATGCAGCCACAAGTCACAATATATGCACGCAGGTCCAAGTTAGACCCATTTGCTGACATGGCACTTCATGCTAGGACCGACAAAGACATACATTGTAGTCACAGAGCAGGTGCAGTGGTGTGGGACCCAGCCAACAATAGTCTCCGTTTGAGCTTATTAGCCAAAATAAGCGCTTTTCAACAGTGTTTTTTTTTCTCACGACGAATCAGAATCAGCCAAAAAAAATAACATTTATTTTCAGCATGCGCCAATAGGGCCAGTCATCTCTGTCGAACTCAGGAGATGTGTAGGGACAACACATGAGAACGTCATTGCTGGTAGCTGTGTCAAGCCTTGCTGATGCCAGCATGATGGACTGCCTTGTTAGCAAACAGGTACAGCAAGTACAGGACCCTATGCGCCACCGAACGACATACTACGGCTCCGTTCGGTGAAGCTGAAAAAGCGCTGAAAAGCACTCAAGTGCTGTAGAAGTGCTGAAATCTTGTGAGAGAAAAGTACTGCTGAAGTGCTGAAAAATAAGCGCTTATCTTTCCAGCCGAACGCAGCCTACGTCCCCGGCAGGTGCACGACGAGACGCGCGCGCGCTACAGTACCTATTGATCGCGAGGTGGACAGACTGTTGGTGGTGGGATGGAATGGAATGGAATGGAATGGAAGTGGATCCGAAACGACGTGACGGTACACGGTTGTTCTCGCTGACGGCTGGCGCTGGGTGCGGTGCCGTGGTTGTTCTTGGGCTACGGCCTACGGCTGCGGGCTGCATTGCGGCCCAGTGGAGAGCGCAGTCGTTTCGTCGCCTGGTTGGAGGACACGTCTCACGCGTGACGGGTGCGGGGGGCGTGTGGTGCGTGCGCGCCCGCCTCCGTCCAATCCAATCGGGTCGGCAGGTACCACCGCCTAGCCGCTATAGCTAGGCCCGTTTAGATCCCAATTGCAGTTGTAATTCTGCACTGTAGCACGTTCGTTTGTATTTGACAACTTTTGTCCAATCATGGCCCAAGTAGGTTTAAAAGATTCGTCTCGTGATGTACATGCAAAAAGTACAAACATGCAAACATTTCGTCTACATTTAATGCTCCATGCATGTGCCGCAACGTTGATGTGACTAGTTGCAGTTGCAATTTGCACTGGATCTAAACAGGGCCCTAGTAAGCTTGCGTTGTTATGCAGTTGTAATTTAAAATTTTCACCAGCGGAGGATCTTTTCTAATACATGTTCAATCATGGTCTAACTAGATTAAAAGATTCGTCTCGTGATGTACATATAAAATATGAAAATATACAAACATTTCATTTACATTTAATGTTCCATATATACACTGTAACATTGATAGATGTGACTAGTTATAAGTTATAAAGTATTTAAACAGGGCCTAAGTTAGCGGAGGAGACGGGGAGTACCGGAGTTGTGTACGTAGTGCCGCCGCCGCGGCCGCCGCATCCGGCGCGGGCGGCCGGTGGCCCGGGGGCTCTGGCGGCCAGGGGCGGTCAAGTCAGGCGATAATAATACACAGACGATGGAGGCTCGGCAGCGGTCCGGGTGCCGACGTCGAGACTCGAGACGTCACGGCTCATCAGGACTGTTTTTTCGAAGCAACGTGGCGAAGGATATGGAATGGATCAGCACGGGGAATTGAATGGGGTCAGCACTCAGCGTCGTCAGCAGCAGTGCAAGCCACACGCAGCACCCACGTACGTAGACGCGTCATCTACAAGTGGGAAATGCACGGCCGGCAGCATCCACCGCCCGGCTCAACGGCAGCATGCATCCTACTGTAGTACCAAAGTTCTGCCAAGGAGGCGGCGGTTGGGCACTTGGGCCGCTGGGCCACACGCCATGAATTCCATTCCTCACTATGGCTCTGTTCGCTTCAGCTGAAAAGCTGAGCTAATTTGGGCTGAAGCTGATTTGTTGTGAGGGGAAATACTGTTCCAGAGCTGAAAAATATGTGTTGTTTAGTTGAAACGAACAGAGCCTATAACGACTCGGTCGTACGGCTTTTTTTTTTTTTTTTAGTAAATTGCGTCCGGAGTACCAGAACTATACGTGTGGGTGCAGATTACCCCAACAACCTGTAATTTGCTTCCATTAGCTCCATTAGGTGCAAGAACTTATCAACTTCATGCATACATGGTCCAAAACTCTACATCCCATGCGTGCAGCTACGATCGGGCTTGTATTTTACGTAGCTTGCATGTACATGGCTTGTGTAGTTCGTAGATTGCACGTACACGGCTCGTTCAGGTCGCGGCTTCCTCGTACACGGCTCGTGCAAGTCTTGGCTTCCTCAGTACATGGCTCGTACTATATGTAGTTTGTTAGGCACTAGGGCAAAACATTGGATACCTAGGGTTCAGAAAGTATCGACGGATCTCACGACGTGGTGGATCAAAGACAGGCGGCAGTTGGCCATGGAGCCTCGTCGCCGAGAAGACGGCGCGACTCCTCCAGTGAAAGCTATATTCACTCATTTTTTTTGCTATATCTAGAACCTAGTGCAATCAACAATGCAGCCACGGGGTCCATTGCTAGAAGAAAAGGATTTTGTAGTTGTGCAAAGGGATAACCTACCTCCACCAAGTGTTACTACAACAATGCTCAAGGGTAGAGGTAGAGGTAGAGCTACAGGTACAAGATCAAGAAAAAAGGCAAAGACTACAACAGATGGAGCACATGCTACAGAAGATAGTGCAACAGCAAGGGGAAGAGGAAGGGAACGACAGCGTGCTGGTAGAACAAGGGGCAGGGGAGGAAGAGGGGTCCCTCGCAACAACAAGGATGCAAATAGTTTTGAATTCTTGTTCTTTGAAAATGGAGAGCAGTCACGTGTTGCAAGAATTAAACACTACTCAATCTGCTCCACAAGAGTACATGGCTGAAGATGAGCCACTTCCAGAAGACTCAAATCTGCACCTGTGACAGTTACTTGATCAATCACATGTTCATCGTTAGATGTTTATTTCAGTCAAAACTTACGTTACATCATTTGAACACTATAATGTACAATTCATATTTCAGTCAAAAATTTCTCGCATCAATTAGTCTTTGCTTCTTGTACTGAATCGCTTGATACACGTTAACGAGCCCATCCCCATTGCACGAGCCGTGTATGTCCATCAACAAGCCGTGTACGTTCCGCATAGTATGTCCGCATAAGCCGTGTATATTAGCCTGAACCGCCAACATGAGACTTGGACCATCTATGCCCGAAGTTGACAAGTTCTTGCACCTAATGAAGTAAATTACAAGTTGTTAGGGTAATCTGCACCCACGCGTATAGTTCTTGTACTCCGGACGCAATTTACTCTTTTTTTTCTGGAGGATACACTGTAAATTGTAATTACAATTAGTCACATCAACGTTACGGTGCATGCATGGAATATTAAATGTAGACGAAATATTTGCATGCTTGTACTTTTTGCATGTACATCACGAGACTGAATCTTTTAAGGCTACTTAGGTCATAATTGGACAAAAGTTGTTAAATACAAACGAAAGTGCTACAGTGCAGAATTGCAACTGCAACTGGTAACTAAACGCAGTTGCATAGATATTTCCTCCGTTCCAAGAAAATAAAGTTATTAGCTTTAGGATTTCTAATTTAATTCTTTGTCTTATTCAAAATTATTATTGTATAAATATGATTTATTTTGTAAAAACTTATTTTATCATCGGAGATGCAACCAAATAAATATACGATATGGACTGAAATCGTATGAATTTGGTTTCCTCTGCGAACAGAAGCCAGAGCCAATAGATCACATCGTCGTGGGCTGATTGTACTCCAAGCAAGTATGGTGGTACATCTAGCCCGCTCTTAGGGAAACAAATCAACTACCACCCCACAACTCTGTTCTGGAATGGTGGCAAGTCTGGAGAGACCAGTAGACTGGACAACTACGACGAGACGTGGACTCAGATCTTCATCACTCTAGTTGCATGAGACTGTGGAAAGAAAGAAATGCGAGGTGCTTCCACGAGGCTGCCACATAGGTACCGGAGATGTTGGAGGCCATCATGCACGGAGCCGAGACTTGGGTGCAAGCGAGCAATAGGCTAGCATATTGGGGGGAGCTCGTACTCAAGAACTCTCTACTTAATACAAATACGTGTAAATCTTTTGCTTAATCAAAAAAAATCTTCATTACACGTTTAAACTCTGATTATCTCTTAGATCTAAAGTTAGTGAACCGAGATCTACCTCCATCTGACAAACCTTTGGGACAGTAGCAACTGACCTTTGAAATCCAATCATCCCAAGTCTTAGATCTAAAAATAGTGAACCGAGATCTGCCTCGATCTTACAAACCTTTGGGACAGTAGCAATTGACTTTTGAAATCCAATCCCAAGAAGTAATTCTGACCATGTATTGAGATATAACATATATTTAGATGTATCAAAAAATTTATATATCTAAAAAATCTAAAATGACTTAACCGGAGTATTGTTTCCCAGATCAAAATAAAGGAGTGAACAATGGTGGTTCGTTCCATGTGAAAGCCCATATTTGGTTTTGGGTAATTGATGAAACCTAGTTTGCTAACGATTGCTGTAGGTGTTTCATAAGAATTGATTAGCAAATGGCAAGATGAAGCAAAGGACCGGGTCGGTGGAGGCCACAAGTGAAGGGCAAATGACGGCGTCCATGAAAATGGTGTAAGCCCATCAATAAAGGAGAAACCCCTATTGACGGCATCCATGCAAATGGTATAAGTCCATCATCAAAAGGAGTCCACAAGCTTCATCAAGAGATGGTGAAAAAGCTAAGAGCTCAAGGTAAAGGTATAATCCATAGGAGCTCTTTTGCTTTTGGTGATCAAGACTCCATAGAGGGAGTGATCACATTTAGGATAGATAGCCGTACTATCAAGAGGAGCGAAATCGTTGATGAAATACGGTTATCAAGTGCCACTAGGTGTTCATGATCATTGCATTGCATATAGATGCTAGTGACACTAACAAACCCTTAAAAACACTTTTGAAAAGGCTAACACACGTGCACAAGGTGTAGAACACTTGGTGTTAGCACATGAGAACAAAGGGTGAAAGGCTTAAGTGAAAATCCTAAGAAAATAGAGCGTCGGACTGTAGAGTCACAGAGCGTCGGACCATTAGCCTCGGTCCGACGGCTAACCCTGCGGAGGAGCGTCGGACGCTCAGTTTCAGAGCGTCGGACTATTGTCCGAAGCGTCCGACGGTGGTGAACGGTTGAGAGCTGACACGTGGAGTGCAGAGGAGCGTCGGACCGTTCTGATTAGTCTGACGGCGAGCGTCGGACTATAGTCCGACGGTTTTCAGGGCTCGGGGAGCTCTCTGAAAACGTCAGACCGTGGTTTCGTTTGGTCCGACGTGCCGTGAAGACTCAGTCCGACGGTGCTGTTGCTGTGGGCGTCGGACTGTGGGTGTTGGTCCGACGTTCGTCCGTCCGACGGTTGGTTTAGCGCGGGAAGTTAGCCGTTGTGATCCAACGTTCGACTTCAAACGGCTAGTGACACGTGGCGTTCATCCGGGATGTCGGACCATGCGGTATAGTCCGACGGTGTGGACGTCGGACAGTCCGACGGTACGCAGTGAAATCTAAAATGGCTATTTCTTTGTGTGTGGCTTATAAATAGTCACTTGGCTGGTTTGGTGTAACGGAACCGGCTAAATCACCTGGCCCACAGGCACCTGTCATTGTCACTAATGACTTCTGACAGCCGGGCCCGTGTTCCAAATGATCTAGACAGATCTGTCGGGCTACATCAGCGCCCCAAACTCCGCAGGATCACATTGCGAATACATTACAGATTACAACATTTCATAACAAATTACATCAGAGTACGGAAGCGGAATATTACATAACTTTAATTTTACAAACCAGTTGTTCCAAATAGAATTCAAGTATGATTATTACAGTCCATAGATAGTGGCAGTAGCAGTTGAATAATTATACAACATCATACATATGATAATTCGAACCCTGCCCACGGGTTCCACATTCACTCGTCCTCGCTACCCTCCTGGATGATGGTCATACAGCACGGCGCGAGACAGACATCAGACGGTGGTTCACCTGCAGCATGGGTTAACAAACCCTGAGTACTTGGGGTACTCCGCAAGACTTACCCGACTAAGGGTGTAAGATGAGACTCGGGAATGCAAGTCATAGGTAAGGCTAGCAGGAGAGAGAAGGTTTGCAGAAAAGCATTGCTAACCAACATTTTAATTATTTATCATTATAATCATAGTCATAATTCCAACAATCAATCTCATCTATCATCAATTCTCAACTTCCTTTGATCATTCGGTGAACCTAGTTGCGAACCACTTTTCGGGGTAGGTGTGAGGATCAAGTCTCCATTAACCGAGGAGCACGTCGATTCGAATCCAGTAAATACCCAGCTGGGGATTCTAACCACACTGCATATGCAGCACGCCGGCATACATATACCAACCCGTCATCTAGGTCTTTCTATCCCGGAACCGGTCCTGCGCCACCCGGGAGCACAGTACTCCACTCGTCTCCAGGCACGCCGGCCACGTGGGTACACGCTACTCCCGCCATCTCTCCACTCCCAGTGCGTGGTTGTCGGTTCCAGCAATAGAGCCACCTGACTCTAGGCTTTCCACATAGGTATGTGGCTAGGCTGTTCATCATGATCACAGCAGGCCTACAACGAACGGTCCCTACTTCCTTCCTGCCGTCAGACTTGCATTGGGGCCTAGCCCGAATACAATACTGCCCGACAGTTTTATTATCATGCCTGAAGAGTAGTGTGACATGGGAAACGCCGTCCCATGAGCAGGCCACTCAACGAAACACATTTTTGGGTGATACCGACCAGTTCCAAACTATTCCGAAAGCGACCATGCATCGGGACTCTAGCCCGAATACACATCGACCAACGGATAACAAGTTCTTCACCAATCATAAAGTATATACATGTACATAGCACAGAAAATAGTTTTTCTTTTATGAAATTCTAATTTCATTAAGCATGCCTAGCATTTTTCAAACTATTTATTTAAATCAGGTTTCAGGGTAATTATATGGGACAATGCATTTGGATAGGTAACAATCAACTCCTAGCAACTTAATGCAATAGATTAACTCGAATTGTAAAGGATTTCATAATAGAGGGTTAATGCACCGGGGCTTGCCTTCGATTGAGAAAAGGGTGGGATCGGGGTCGGTTCCGCAGATGTCAAATCCCTGGATCACCTCCGGAGTTGGCTCCCCAGCAGTGGCCTCAACCTTCACTCCTTCGCTCCCGGTCACTACACGTGTGCAATGATGCATGCTTAACATGATGCAACAATGTAAATAGAAATGCGATAATCAACGATTAACATCTTGAGTACAACTTTCCTTCACGGAGAAGTTGTATTCGGAAATTCGCAAAATAATATAACAATTATTATTTCTAACCGTCGTAGAAAGTCGCTGCACAACTTTATTACTACAACCTACAATATCATCTTACATTGCCAAGGATCATAGGGTGGTAGACCCTTGGACTACAATCAATCCAAAATACACACAAAACCCTAAATCCATTTCTCCTACTCATTTTATTCATTTTTCTAATTTCACTTATATTTACTAGCTGACCAAACTTACTCCAATTGTGACCAAAATTTATCAACAGCTAGATTTCATCATCAAACAGTGCCACAATTAATTTCATGATTTTTGGGACTACCTACAATTTATTAAAAATCACCAAAGTTGCATTATTCATTTATTTGGGTGATTTTTACTCCTAACAGAAAAAGTTCAAAACCCATATATTATATTTTTCCTATATACTAGGCATCACAGAGAGCTATCACAAAAATTTTCAGACTATTTCAAGCTATAGATTAATTCATACGAAATTCACAATCATCAGCACTATTCACATGAATTAAATTTGGAAAAGGATTTGAAATTCATTCGAAAAATAAAAAGCGGCCCAGCCGGCCGGAACGGCCCAGCCGGCCACACCCCGCGCCCGAGCCGGCCCACTCGGCCCACGGTCCCGCGCGCCCTCCCCCGCGCGCGCGCGGCCCGTGCCCGCGCGAGCTGAGGCGCTGACAGGCGGGACCCGCCTGTCAGTTCCCCCTTCAACCTCGCGCCGGCGCCTGGACGCGCAAGCGCACGCGCACGGCCTGCACGGTCCTCGCCGCCGACGGTCCTTTCGGCGAAACCGAGCGCGGCCACCTAGACCCTAGGACCCCCGTGAACACTCTAGCACCCTAAAATTCCTCCCCGCACGCCTACACCGAGTCAAGCTCGACCATGGCGGACGCCGGGACACGGCGGACACGGACTGAGCACCACAGCGCAGTAGAGATCAAAGGACGGGGTGGGGAATAAACAGAGGCTCACCACGAAGCTGTTGGGAGTGTAGGCGAGGACGGAGGTGGCTCGGTGGGGGCGGCTTGACGGTGACGACGAGAGGCAGCGGCTCGGCTCCGGCGACAGCCCTTCGTTCCGGCGATCCTACTGCGCCGCAAGGGAAGCCGACGCGAGCATCAGATTCAGGAGGTTACCGAGGCAAGGAAACACGGAACAAGAAGGCCTTGGCTCACCCGGGACGAGACTTGACACGACGGCGAGGCAGGCGGCCGTGCTCCACCCGTCCGCGAGAGAGACGACGCGCGCAGTGATGCAGTAGGGCACGATGGCTCAAGCAAGTGGGCGCAA